>JAOXJM010000007.1:2913098-2980331 GCA_026413425.1 Tringa solitaria
TTGGACAAGATGATCTTGAAGGTCCCTTCCAACCTAGAAGATTCTGTGATTCTGAATTTCAGCCCCCAGACCTCTCCTACCCCCAGGAGGGGCTGTGAAGCCTCACTGGGCTTCACAATGATCCCAGACCTAAGGACAAAGCATTGGGGATGCACAAAGCACCTCCAGGAGAGCAGCAGCAGGGCTGGGGCAGCCGTGACCGTGAACCCATGGGTGCCCAGGAGGCTGGCAGGGATGGGGCCAGGCTGAGCAAACACAAGCACTGGAGCCACAAGTGATAAAACACCCTGCGCTGATGAGACACGGGCAGAGCTGCTGCGGTGGGGATGCTGCAGACATGAAAGATGGACAACCAGGATCTGTCCTGTGGGGCAGCCCCATCTGTCGTGTGCCAGGAAAAGCCAACTCTCCATCACCCAGGACCTTGCAAAATCCCAGTATCAGGACAGAGCGGGCAAAAGGCAATTACTCTGAATCTATTTTGTTCTGGTGCCACGGGCTATGGAAGGCAAGAGACCATTGGGAATCGGCCTCAAACTAAGCTGCTGCCTGGGGAGCTCATGTACTAAACTTCAATTTAGTTGGTGATTTAATTTTTAAAAATGATACAGCAACCGAGGAGGGAAAGAAGGGGCAAGGAAGGGCACGGGGCAGGGCACAGCCGACCTGCCTGCTGCCACGCTGGGTGCGGGGGCACAGACACTGCCACAGCTTGGGACAGCTGAAGGTCCCTGCTGTGGCACTGCGGGGGGCTGAGCCACGGGGCTACTTCGGGGAAGAGGGGAACAAGCCAGAACTGAGACCCTGCCCCTCATCTGAAAAGCTGAGTCAACTTGGGAGAGCCACAAAAGGGGGCAGCCGGAGCTGGTATTGAGGGCGAAATGCAGAAGACAGGTACAACGCAGGGCCAGAGCCCCCCACACAAGAGCTCGGTGCTTGGGACAGCAAGAGGAAAGGACTTAATGCATCTGGGTTTAGGATGCAGCAAAGGAGAGGGAGTCCATGAGCTGCAACTCCAGGCTCCAGCTCTCACTCCGGCATGTGTCTGAGTGTGCCCGTGGCACCCCTGTGCCCTTCGGCGGGTTTTCCGAACTGCCCAGTCCCGGGTGCAGACCATACACACCGGGCACAGACACGGGACGCGAGCACCGCGCTTCCCTGGCAGGATGAAATTATCACCCTTACTTGGGCTGTTTTCAAAGATGTTTTTTTTTTTCCCCTTTAAACAACTCGCCCACTCATCCCTATAAACGCCGGTGCTAAAAGCTGCTTCTGTTGTTAAGATTTCAAATAACTTGGGTTTTATTGTTTCAAACAAAATCAAAATAACTCACCCACGCTCCCTCCTTCCCGAATACAGGAACTGCTGACCTGTTGGGAGCGTGCCCTACCGCCACACGTGGCTTAAACCCGCGCCTTTGGATCGGTGGCAGGTGACAATAGTGATTTTGCTTTTATTTTGAGACAGAGCGTGGCGTGTCTGCGCGGGTGTCTGGCTGAAGTGTTACTGACACCTCTGCTACGTGCGGTGCCGATCCGACTGCCTGAAAGCCGATGCAAATGCACTCAGATTTGGCTACTGTTTGCAACAACCTTATTAATTCTGGACTTAGGCATTTTCCCCAGCTAAGCTGTCACCTACCCTGAAATCCCAGGTCGAGCCAGCCCTCCCTGCTGAGACCAGTGCATCCATAGCGTGGAAATTACTTTTGGTTTCTCTTTGGGAGGGAATCTGTTAGTCGGGGTATTGCAACAGTCCTCAAGGAGCTGCAGTGATGCTCTGTAGTTAATGTAGCAACTTTTCCAGCTAGCTTTTGACAACATTTACCATGCCAGGCTGGCTTTCCCCGTCACCCTTCAATAGAAACACACAAGCCTAGATTTAGCACCTAAAGCTTAAATGACGAACCACAGAGACAAGTTAGAAGCATTATCATTCCAGGTCAGTCTCTCCAGCCTATGGGAGAAGATGGGAAGCTCCAGAGGCCAATTTGGCCCATCAAAAACTTGGAGGGTCCCTTACGTACCACAAATGGTAGTGAACCTGCACTACTTGCTCAGAAAAATTCAGGTTACAGGCAGACACCAGCAAGGGGTGAGTTCCTGGAGCCTAACAGATGCTGCTCCTCAGCCAGAGCTGGGGTCCCTGGCCCTGCTCACCCAAACACAGCCCAGCAGCAAAGCACGAGGATTCAGCTGAGGCTGGTTGCAGGGATTTACTTTGCAGTTGGAGGGGGGTGGAACTAGGACCACGCTCAGCTGTTGAGTCTCAGCTGAGCAGCAGTAATTTGCTAAACCGAAATAACTCGATTGCTTTAAATGATATAACCCATATTCTTTGATTAATTAGCACAGAAGCCAAGGTTAATATCTAAGTGCTCCAATCCCAGTCACCTACTCGATCCACCAGACCGCACCACCTCCCTACTTCCAGCCCTACCGAGGAGTAGGTGGTGATGGAGGAGACAGGTGCCTGTGAGCCCGCTGCCGGTGAAGGACACGCTCCTCTCCAGCGATGGAAATGATCCAACGCTCCCCCAAGCAGCAGAGATGCCCTCCTCCCCGCAAGATACTGCGCTCCGCGCATCTGAAATGGGAACCGACTGACAATTCGCTTTGAAAATGCTCTGCGAAAAAGCCTACCTGTCTCCGGATTGCCAAAATTGTGCTGCTTTCTTGAAATGTACTTTTATTTCGACACCTACCTGCTCTCAGCACAGCGCTGTGTTAAAAAGCAGCTGAGCAGACGCAGCACCTTCCATCGGATGAAGTTAAGTCGGTGGAGCCGCGCACACCCATCTACACTTGCACCCATAACGCACCTCTAAACTTCACATAAACACCCTTCACTGCAGCAAACGCCCAAATCTTAATTATTATTTACCCTGTTCCAGTAATGCCTGAAGGCCGTGCTCCAGATCAAGGCTTTGTTACGCAAGGCACCCCACAAAACACGAAATCCTGGCCCTGCTGGGGCTGGGAGGATCCTGGGGCCGGTACCCCTGGGTTTACCATTTCAACCATGGTCAGACACAGCCCTCCTCAGAAGAGCTTGAACAGGTCAGACAAAAATCACATGCCAACACAGGAACAGCTTCTCCTATCAGCAAAAAGCAGTTCTTGCTCTGGTACACGCTCTTTAACAGGGCAAGATGAAACTACGCCCCGTTTGGGGAAGGCAGAGATGGGGAGGCTGATTTCCTCCATGTGACACAGCCCAGAGAATATTACAATGCAAATAGCTTTCGACAGAGGCAAAAAATCCTCCAGAGACTTTTCTGCACATCTCAGGGCACTTGCATCTCCTGCCCCCAAGTATATTCACAGTGGTTTTACTCCTCTGGCTCTCAAGAGAGGGCTGCACCGATGGTTCCCCCTCAACTCCAGCTTAATGAGCGCTGCAGGGAACTGCAGCTCTCTCTTTGGTACAGATGCCACGATCCAGGATGGAAAAGTTGGATCCATGGCATCGTTAGGAGCCCTTCCCTAATTGCACATCTTCCCAAGAAGCTTCCCCAGCAGTCCCTGCACATGAAGCACTTCACTGGGCTCAGCCAGGTCCGGGCGGCAGTCTTCTGGGGCCGCATGGGGCAGAGGAAGGAGCCGGGAGCTCTGAGAAACCATTATTTAGCCTTTTTTAGATTAATCGGTGTTAATTGCTTTGGGAGGTTTGAAAATAGCACTGCTAATGGGAAACGTGGACACAGGCTGAAGGCGAGGTGTGAGCAGAGACTCGTGACCATCACATTAACCTGGCCGCAGGTTGTGCCCTGCCCAGCGGGGCAGCCACTGCCAAGAGCAGGGAGACCTTCTCCTGTCCTGCCTGTACCCCTAATCCTGACACCCCCCCGGACAGCCACATTCACACTTATACAGGGGCAGAGGGAGCCTTCTGGCTGCCATGACAGCTTTTTTATCATGAAATCTCCAAGAAACAGCGCTTGAACCTTCTTCATTTCAGGCTCCTTTGATTTACGGATTCACATCCTTCTCCTTACTCCCGCAGCCATGGAGGATCCTCAGGTCCCCACACCTCATCCAAGCACAGACACAAGGACAGCCCGGAGAGACCCAAACCCTCCGCTATCCTAAATCCAGAAGAGAGGATTGACATTGGATAGGACTGTGATTATCCACACTCAGGGGGTTAGAGAACAGCCAGAGGAGATTACTGCCCATCGCCTGGATGGTTGAACTCTCCTGCCTGACACACGCTGGGGATGGAGCTGCGCTGGTGACGAGCGAAGGCAGGATGTCCAAGCGACCACACGAGGCTGTGATCTGGCCTCCCCAAAGCTGGGCAACAGCAGGCAGAAGCCAAACTTGCCCCAAGGCTGTGCTCCTCTGGGAGAGCCTCCAGTGCCGCAGCCCTGTCCAGGAGCTGGCAACAGCCGTTATCAACGATAAAGCACAGACCAAACGGGTCTGGTTACACAGGCGCCTGCAGTGCTACAGGTCTGTCCTTACGTGAAACCCAAAACCCACATTATCAGGGTGCATTTCCCTGTTTTTAAATATAATTCATACAAAGAGAAACTCAAGTTACTGGCACAGAAAAGATGATCTACCTAGACCCGCCAAGCGACAGAAAAGCAGACAGCACGGCTCCTGCAAGCACAGCCAGACCACGCTCCCTTCCCAGCCTCAGTCCACGCAGAGACCTGCTGGGTCCATCAGGTTCTCTCTTACACCCCAGATCCCACCAGCCACGGCTGGGAGCTCAGCCCCCAGCACTGGCAGGGACACAGGGCACTGCTGGCCCCCCAGTGAAGCACAGACACAGCCATTGCCTCCTGCGCTCACGTTTGCCTGAGCAAGAGACACTCATGGAGGAAAACCAAACAAAATCCTCAGTCTCCGGAGGCCCCTGTGTCATCTGTTGTCCTCACAGCTCCAGTGATCTGAGCAGAGTTATGCTGATTTACATCCAAAGAGACTATTATTATTATTATTTTTTAAGCTCTTCTGGCATGTGCAGTTTATTAAACGCAAGAGGCCGGAACTGTGAACGTACAAAGTGCCCCAGGCACAGCAGAGACTGTAGAAATGAATGAAGAGTTCCAGATTTTGAGAGAAGTCAAACATTTGGAGTTTTATTGCTCTGGGTCTGGCTTTGATTCATCCCTCTTTTTAGTATTGTTCTCTTTAAAGTGACAGCTTCTAGGAAATGGTGAGTGTACATCTCTTTTACTGTCTCATACCACTTGATGGCTGACAATTTGCCGGGAGAAAGGCAAGGAGGAGAGCAGACCTCAATTATGGCTTCAAAGTGCCAATAACTGAAAACTCAGTTACAATGAGTCAGGAGAAGAAGAATGTATTTCAGTAGCTTGGTTAGTCAGCTCCAGCCTGGACCACTGAACTGGCCGGTCTGCAGACCTTCTGTTGTAACCTCCAACACAGGCCTGCTGGGGGACCTTGGGCAACCAGTTCAGATTTTACCTCCTTCCTAGAGCAGGTTCCTCTCTTAAGGAGAGGCTCTTTCTTACAGTTTTTTAGTTCCAAAACTGGCCTCCACACTTAGCCTGTTATGAATGGAATACAGGTTTCTCAGAAGGGCTTTCATGCATTCGCCTGATCCTCAGCCCAAGGGATCTGAGAAGTATCAAGACCTTGGGGATCCTTGAGCCATCACGTTCCTTTTTTCTGCTTGATGCAGTTGATGCACAAGCCCAGGCTTGTGTTAAATCCTGCCTCCTATCTCCCTTCCACAGCATAGCTTTGATTCACAATTTGACCTCAGTCTGGGAGGAGGAGAAACAAGGAACAGATGTAGTGGGAAGAAGCAGAAAGAGGGTGTAGCAGCAACAAAAATATCCTGAAGACAGGAAGATAAGGAATTCAGCTTTATCTCTGGGACCTTAAGCACTGAAATATCTCACCAAGGACAAGGTCTTGGGGCTGACACCAAGGTGGGGAGGCAGCAATATCTCTGCCTTGCTTCTGTTCAGAGCAAAATCTGGGCAGGACACTTCAAGGACTAGCCCTGAGCAAGCAATCCTCCACCCATCGCTGTCCCAGACAAAGGATCAAGCTGCTGCCCATAGATACCATCTGGCCCGCCAACATCAGTCCTGTCCCACAGAGCCTGTGGGTGTTATCTGCCTCTTAAGTGGTGACAGGTCCCCATTTCTACTTAGCTTTTGTCCTCCATATCATCTGCAGGACAAAGGGGAGAGAATAGTTAACACTGGTCCTGTGATGCACAACGCACCTTGTAGGGCCATTTCTCCTGTTTCAGCACCCAAAAGGGTCAAATATTCACAGATGACCCAGAGATCACAGTCTGGCCTTTTTCTGCCTTAAATTAAGAACTGCCAAAGTCATGCACTGCACCTTCAGGGGCTCCATAGCAGAGCAGTCATTTTTCCAAAATGAGAACAGCATCAACTGAGACTCCCGGGTGCTGAAAATCCCCCTGCTCTGAGCAGAGCCCCCCCGGTACCTGGCTGCAAGGGGTGGTTAAAGCAGCCAGTGCCCGTGTGCTTCTCGTAAGCAAAAGCTCTGGGCAGAAGAGATGATCTCTGCTTCTCAAATCAAGCCAGGCAGCCATCATCTACACCGCACCCGAGGCATCTAAGGCAGAGTCTCTGGACTCCACAGGGCAGAAGCTTCTTCTGGCCACCCAGACAAGCAAGGCAGAGGATGCCAAGGAAAAGCCTTGGACTGTCGTGCAGAGTGCCAGGAACCATGCACAGCTCCTTGAAGACAGCTGGTCTCTCCCAAAACCAAACCTCAAGTCACAGAATCGTCCAAAATGCAGGTGCCATCCCCAGCGAGAAGGGGGTGACGGCAGAGACTCAAGCACAGGATTCAGCCCCAGAACTCTGGAGGACCAGGATGGTTCCTGCTTCACCTCTCCCTGCTGGGGATGTTGCTCCCTCCCAGCCACACCTCAACCAGGACCAGCTTCTCCTCCCCCGGGGATGCCAAGGAGCCTGGCAGGTAATTCTGGCTTTTACTCCAACTGCAGATGCTAGTCTACCTCCCAAACCCACCCCCCTGCATGAGAAAAAGTAACTTAATGAAGGATGGTAAAGCCATAAGGCCCATGAAGCTGCTTGTGCAGCCCCAGCCCCACACCCCGGCTCAGTCCCCCAGGCACGACACTTGCCTGCGGCAGAGCCTGCCGTGCCTCCCTCTCACTCACACACTCTCATTGGATAATTACAGAGAAAACCAAGGCAAATCCCAATTTTAGTGCCATTATAAAACAGAGAGGGGGAATTCATTACCTGGCAGCTGTTAATATTTAAGGAAGAAACTGATAATTTACCTCTGAGGCAATGAATGCAGCAGAGGCAGCACAAGCCAGAATATGCTATTGCCTCCCCCCACCATCTCTGTGCAGTTACTTTGCAGAGATTTTTGATCTACCCATTTATTTCCCTGCCTCCCATGCCAGCACCAAAGCCCCAGCAAGGAACAGCGTGTGCCAGGGCTCTCCGTTGCAAAACTCAGGAGAGTCTTGGCTCTGGCTCTGCTGTCCCTGCTGCACCTCTAGACCGGGGAGAGCGTCTTTTCAATCTCTCCTGGTTCATGCAGCATCTGTGAGAGCAGCCCACCTGAGTCAGACAAGAGGAGCTAAAGAAAAGAAGGGCCCTAGAACTTAACAAAGAGATTCATATTGGAAAGAAAGGTCAGACAGTTTAAGATGACACTGGGAAGGCAACCACATCACTGTCTGCTTCTCCGAAAAGCCCAAATCCCTGGAAGTCCCCTGACACCCGTCAGACTCAAGCCCTGCAGAAAGTTTCCCGGCGTATCCTGCCTCCAGCTAGGAAATATCTCGGCCTCAGCCTCTCTCCCAGCTCTGTGCCTGCATGATGCACTACAGAAGGTCCCACAGACTGAATGGGAAGATAAAGCATTACTAGAACAAGCCACGTCTCAGTGTTTACCTGCTCAGTTCCAACAGGGCTGACACCAACACAGCAGCCTCCAGGTGTCATAGGAACAGTCTTAAATTTAGCAGCAGTTGCCTTCCCTCTCCCTGACTCTGGCTTCTCTCTTCCTCTCCATCCCCCTCACTCTTTGATTCTTGGAGCACGTTGACACCAGAAAGCCTGACCAATGATAATGGCATAATTATACCCGTGCAGTTAAACAAAACATAAAGACTGTGGGATGAAGGAGGGTGTGCATTTGCACTGCCCTTGCATTGCGGTCGTTTACACATCAATAAGACAAAGAGGCCATCACCTCATCTTAAAAGAGAGGCAAGATCCTCCAGCAGCCACCACAGAGCAGCAAAGGCTGCCTGGTGCAACCCCCCACGTTCAAGCTCCTGAGGGACTGCAAGGAAGCATCAATTCAATCTTCTCTCAAAAAACACAAGACCACAAATGAAAGAAGCTTTGGAGCCAGGGTGCAAGTATTTATCCTTGCACCTGAGCGCCCACCTGGCCAATTCTGCACCCCAGGGTGGAGTCCCAGGGGATGGATGGGGGCACCTTACATCCTAGAGCTGCCTGGACAACACATGATTCAGTAGGGACAGGCAGGACCTCCCTGTCTGGTGCCACCACAGAGCCCACGCTGCCCTCCAGCCCTGCTCTCTGCTCAGTGACAGCAGGAACTGGTCTCTCACACTTGGAGGCCAGGCAGAGGGTCAACCACCAGCACCTGCTCTGCACATCGCTCCTGCAACTGGACACGCCACCAGTTAATCACGGAGAGAAAACCATCAAAAGAGTTCTGGAAACCTGCCTTTGGGGGGGAGATGAGGGGGGCTAGTATGATCTACAGAATTTTCCCTTCTTTTATGGTTCCTTCTCACCGTAATCATAAAAAAGGTCTTATAAAAACATTTGTCCTAGGGAATGCTTGGCGATGCAGCGTGCTTGCAAATTGTTCAGTGTCTAAATACATCAGCAACCCATCTCTGCAAGTCGTCACTGCAATCAAACACGGCTCCTTTTTCTTTTGACTATAAATGGTCTTTGCTGAGGACAGGATGGATGATAGGTTTGAAGAGCAAGGAAGCGCTCCCTCAAGCTGATGCACTCCCCTGGGAAGAGGGGAGTCCAAATGAACAGAAGCATTTCTAGAGCATGGATCCCCAAGGAAGGGAGAGGACTGGGTTCAATCCTTACCTCTCTCCATGGCTTCTGCTTCAGCTGTTGGATCTTGACCCAATAAAGTACTTTAGCCCTTGTACAACCCAGTCTCATCGAATTCAGAGACTTTAGCTCGGTGCAGACCTCAAACGCAAGGCTCGGAATTGGGGCATGTTCCCAGCCCCTCCCCAGAAAGTCTTTGCAGGAACACACATCCCCCTTCTTCCATGGGCCCTCTCCTTTTTCCACAGTGGTTGCTCTCAGAGAGGCGGGGTGAGGGACACATAACCTCCAATATTTCTGAAGTGTTAGAAAAATCCCATCCTTCTAGTAACCCTCTAAAATACAGCTGTTACCAAGTCAATCAAGAGCTGGAGCGTTATGACCTTCTCCGCAGAGGGGTTAAATTTATGAGCAAGCCTTTGATGTCCGCAAGCCTCATGTGGTACGAAACCTTCTGCTTTGATGTTATTTTTAAAAGGGGGGAAACTCAGTGGGTGTGGGGAGAAACTCAGAAGGTGTGGGGGGAAACTCAGAAGGTGTGGGGTGCACGAGTCCCAGGGAGCACTCGGACCCAGCCACCTGTGACTGCAGGCACAGGGACCGAGCTCTAATGCAGCTACTTTTGCTCACGCTCTGCTGTGACAGATAGAAAATGCGACCAAACACATCTCACCCTCACCAGCTTCTCCCAGAACAAACCCACCTTTGCTCTGCCTGTGGAGAACCAGGCATTCACCGCCCTCATCTTCCAACAGGAGCTCCGGACCTGACCTCAAAGGAGAAGAGGATCCCACCTTTGCCCGTCTTCCAGCCTCAGGCAGTCCCGGTCCCTCTCCTCCCAGTGACTACCAGCCATGGCTGGGAAACTCCCCACCTTCACAGGGCTACAGGAGGGGAAGAAAGCCCATCTCTGCCCCACCAGCGATGCAACCCTCCTGCAAGAGCTTTCCATGGCGTGCACTGCCAGCGCCTGGCACCGCGGTGGCAGGAAGGTCTAAGCCGCAGGGAGGGACCTGCCACAAGCCCTGGCACGCTCTCCTACCTTACGCAGCACCTGGGCCATGGCTTCTCCTATCCATCCCAGCATCCCCACGGCTTTGCTAACAGGCTGAGCCCTTCTCCCAGGGCCCGACAGAGCTGCCAGCAGGGACAGGCTCCTCTCCATCCCCGAGCTCACTTCACCTCCCTTCCCTTTCCCCTGCCTCCCCTCCCCTCTCCCGCCTCCTCCCATGGGGAGTTTCCCAGCAGTTCAGTAATTAGCATCATCATCACCAATGCTAATAACACCACCACAGCTTCTGCCATCCAAAGCTCAAACAACTTTACAGCCATCATCACGCCTCTGTAACCTCCCCAGGGTAGGCAGGGAAGCAGCATTACCCCATCAGGCAGATGGGGAAGAGGGAGGTAAACAGGAGGCAGAGATGGGCAGCGGAGCCAGGAGCTCTGACTCAGGCACTGCACCCTGGGACCTGTCTGTCCCAGGGACCTGCCCGCTGCAGCAGGGCCCCTTCAGAAGGAGTTCAGTGGCCCCGTTGACAGCAGGACTTATCCAGAGATTACACAACTCAGCTTGGGGCCTGGGAGTCCTGGGATGAGGTTTTTTTCTCGGGCATCCCTGTGCACAACCTCAGTTTCCCTCTGCAGAAGGGCGGTGGGAGAGCCACAGACAGGACTGCGTACGCAGGCTGAGTTCACACCTTCTGATGGGACAGCAGGTACCGTGGCATTCCATTAAAAGCACCTTAAATCAACCATTAGAGCTCACCTCTAATTAATGGCTTAAAAAGGATTTTTGCTTTGAGCATTCACAGAACAAGGAATCAGGGGAGATTTTTGTCTGAACAGCTTTGACCAGGGAAAGCTTCCCCCCCGCCTTGGGTGGGGTTTACTACAGTTGATTTTAAACATCTCACGTGGATCAGAATTACAGCTTTTCAAAAAAGCCCACCCACACTCCCCACACATTGGGACTGATGTGGCCCTGGCAGCCCTCTGACAGACGGGGACAAACACAGAACACAAGGCAACGGGTTACTTTGCTTTTGGCAAGTACCTGCAAGGTGACATTGACTTTAAATGTTCGGAGGCCTGGCCTGTGCTACAAAGTCAGGCTGGCGAAACCGTCACCTGGGAGCAGCAACACAAACCAAACTTCACCTGGAGTGACCCAGCCTCGTCCACCAGAACATACTGCGGGGACATTCTCCTGGCAAAAGAGCCCTTTCTGGAGGGTATGTCATGTGTGGCGGCGGCATGGTCTGAAGACAACCAGCTGGTGAAAGCCATGTGCCAGCCAGGCTCTGCTGCCTGCGAGGGGTGATGGACCACTTACTCCTACGCCTGGGCAAGCAGCACACGCAGCATCTCCCGGCACCAGAATTTCAAATGCCTCCTGAGTCTCTCCAGCTCCGGTTTCTGGGGAGCTAATGGCTTTCTAAGGGTCTTTCAGAAAACTTTAGGAAAGGGCATATAAATGCACCTGCCTTCACTTTGTGGGTGCACAGGCAGGGGCAAAACCTAGTTGGGAGTTCCAGGCTCCTTGGCGAGGAAGGATGGCGGGATGTCCTGCCAAGAGCAATGCTGGGAGGCTTCGGTGGCCCACCTGCATTGTGCCAGATTCCCCTCTGCCATTCAGAGCATCTGCCTACAAAGACAACAACCCTGATCATGCTACATAACCCTGTATAGCTGCTGCCCTGAAGAAAAACCAAATAAAACACTTGTCACTGTCATTTTTATGGTCTATAGTCCATTAGATACCAAATAAGGGACATTCTTTAAAGTGTAAGACAGGCAGTCACCTTTCTCCTCCAGCCACGAGCACTGTTGAGTGCATTCTCCCTTGGGATAAAACGGGAGATGTTTAGTGTCCGCAAGGAGGAAAATACCATCTTTTCTCCCCACAATGCTGCTCTGAGTAATCTGTTGAGTTCACTCTATGCTGTTTCACAACCATGTGCACCAGGGGGCTGGGCTGAAAATGGACTCTTGGGGCTCAGCTCACAAGCAAGCAGGGAGCTGAACACACACACACACACTGCAAAGTCAGGGCACACAAAGAAGAGGCCTCGGGAGAGCAGCTGGTGAAAGAATCCGCTGCAGCAGATGAGCCACCCCCTGCAAGAGCCAACCCAGGGCTTTGCATCCCTGCTGCGTGGTCCCCCATCCCCTGAAGGGTGGGAGGAACGGCATGTCCCTCGCCTGCTCACACACTCCATCAGGAACCAGCGTGTACCCCAGGTGTCTGAAAGGCACCTCCTGTGACCGGAGTGCGTATGACTACACTTGCTCTTTCATGGACGTCCACCAAAACCCCATGTGCGCTGTCATGAGGTCACTGGTGGTTGGTGATGTCCCACAGGGCCTTTTCTTAGACACAGGCTATGTGCTCACAACCACACTCCCGAGGAATGCTTTTTGCTTTGCTTTTGATGGAGCATGACTTTTGTTTGGTTTCTGGCTCAACGTCTGAGTTAAAAATACAAGGCTATTTCTGGCAGAAGTGAGGCTTTTTTTCTGCCTTTGTATTGCCTTGGATGCCCCCGTGCTGCTGTCTCCTTTCTGGCTCAGATGAGCTTTGTTTTCCTTCTCAATGATCATGTTTGCACCGGTGAGCAGTAGGAAATGCTTTTGCTATTAGAACATTTCCACGAGCACTGTTGGGAATGAAGAATGAGCTCAGAGAAGTCTAAAAAAAACCCAGTTGGTGTAAAGATCCTGTCTCCAGTGGTCAGAGAACTGAAAATCAGGAATGTCTGTGGTCAAAAAGGGCTGTGTATGTGCACACATGCACACAGGTACAGCAGGATATGTTCTCCCCATGATCCAAGGACCAGGAACAAACGGCTCAGTGCTAGAAACACTTTCAAGCATCCCCACTGTACAGACAGGCTTCATTCCAAGCTCTGCAGCTCAGACCCTTTAGTACCCAGCACAAAAATATTTTATTTCGCTTTTCTTAAATGCCAAGAAAAAATAGGCCTATCTTTCCTGGCTTAGATCTATTCCATCTGGAATCACTGCATGATCACAGGATTGTGATAGTGTGTGTTACAGCCTCAGTATAAAACAAGAGCCCAAATACTTTCAAAAACCCGGGCAAGCATTAAATCTCTGCTGTTACGCTCCATCTCCTGGCAACAATAAGCTGAGGACTTGGGGTTTCTCGCTTGAGATCACTGAGTTCAAGTACCTCCAAGCCCCCTCCCACAATCCAGAAACACGCCATCGTTTGTGGGTGTGATCCCTGTCTCCAGGACTGAGAACAAAACCAACACAGCTGCAGGAAGCCTCCCCGATACATTGGATTTGCCACACGTCACAACAAACATGAACGCAACCGGAAGATAAGGGCCCAACAAACAGCTCAATTGTTCAGGCTAAAGAGATCAAAAAGGCACGTGAAGAGCTTTCCAGGGCACAGGTCCCCACCACCTTCTGGGGAGGCAAGCACAGACTGAGTCAGAGCTCTGCAACACCCAACACAGGACTTGCTGCAGGCCAGGAACACATAAATCACCCACATCAGGGCCAGCTCCTCTTGCCAGCTTCTGCTCTTCAGGAAGCACACTCCACCTAACTTGCTTCCAAAGAGAAGCTCTTAGACAATGATTTTCTATCATCTGTGCCTAACAACTGATGAATTCGGAGACCACTCTGCAGACTGCCACTCTGGAGACCACCAGTGTGATCAGGAGATGACAGGCAACAGAACCTAAGGTGCCAGATTTGGCAAAGGCAATCAGCATTTTTGGTTGCTCATCAAAAACTCAAAAAGGGCTCTGTTTCTTGAAGGCAACAAGCCCACTCCTCATGAATCCAGGAGACTGATCAAGTCAGGCTGCACAAAGCAAGGGGTTCAAATTCCTGTATTCTTCTGGAATTCAAGGCATCACATCCTGACAGTCCCAAACTCAGGAAACCTCAGGTCTCACAGTCCCATCCCTCAAGAGAAGGTTACAAATACCACCACTAAATACCAACCTTTCATTAACCAGTTCATGATGGAGGTTGGTACCACTGTTCTGTTAAATGGACAGTGATGCTGATGCTCATAAAGGCAAAATGAATTGTCTACAGTTGCCCCAACAGCAGACCAAGATGCAGGCTCCATTTCCCAGCCAACAGGCCACCCCACCACGCATATAAGGTTAGAAATGAGGTAAGAACAAACAGGCTGTAAGAAACTCCCAGATCAGAACTGGAAAAATAAAAATCATCTTCCTACCGACTGTGACACCTGGACACGGACTTCGCTGGTATCCAGTGGCGAGGTACTTGACCCCTGGGACTTTCTCTCTGAACTGGATTGGTGCTCCCGGTATTTCTTTGACCTCGCAGGTAACGACAAGAACTCTTTTCCTGAGATCTTCAGGTCTCCCACATGATGGCTGTCCCCATTCTGGTCCTTGGGAAAGCAAGAAACAGTCATTGCACAAATCGCCTGTCTCAGGGTTACATGGAGATCTGTTGGCAAGTATCCACAGAACAGGAGACACGAGGAAGAAAGAAGTTAATGTGGAGTTTAGATGGTGTGAGTTGTCACTCCTCATGTGCAGGGTTGAATGAGGACATTCTATATCTGCAGCATGTGATTTTAATGAGTGAAAAGGAAGCATCACCCAAACAACACACAGTAGTCAACATCTCCACAGGGAGAAGTCAGGGAAAAGTAGCATCCTCTTAAAAAACCCAGGTAAGCAGGTAGAAGTACAGCTGATTTATTTACAGACATAGGGAATGATGGATGAAAGGTCCAGAAGCAGCCACTGCTGCTAGTGATTTATGCCAACTGCACCCATAAAAACCTCTTCCAAACAGAGTCACAAGCTCATCTTGCCCAGGATACCAAACTCTTGGCACAAGTCCCTCTACTTGCTGTATCTTCACTTCTTCCCAGCAGCCAGCCGCACAGCAGTCCACACCAAACCATGGATAACCCAACCCTGCCCCAGGGATCACGGCTATGCCAGGTGCTCCACAGCCTTTCCCACCTCTTGTCTGCCCCAGTGTCTCCCACTGTCTTCAGCAAGAAGAGCCCTTACCTCAAAGGTTTCCTCAAAGGCAGATTGGAGTCCCATCAGCTCTTTTGCCAACCCTCATGTTACCAGAAGCCCGTGGGGACTGCAGGGTAACATGACTAACTACAGCAGATGGTTACGAGCAGTCCCCTCTTCTCTCACCGCTGTCCTCCTTCGCTCTCTTAATTCCTTGTGCTCAGTGCTCACATAGGCGTATAAAATATAGGCTTACCCCCCCATGTAATGCATGGAAAAATGAGGTAACAGAAATTACACATCTCTTGAAGTTTTTGTCCCTTCTCACCGCAGCTCCTCGCTTTTCCAGGCCCTGCCCCATGCCTGGCTCCTCCATTCTCACCCCCTTTCCATAAGACACACACGACTCTATCCCTTCTCTGTCAAAAGACTCGAATTAATGGCCCTGCCTGTGTTATCATAACAGCCTCATTACTGCTGTTGCACAGATGAGACCCTCGTACAGAAGCACCAGCAGCAGTATTCAGTGTTCAGCTCCAAAGACACTTATTAAAGGCACCAGGCACTTTACATGTAACCGGTGGGAACTGAGTGCCTAAACCTGCTTGGTGCTCTGGGCTTCAGTATTTCTGGCCACAAACCACCTCTTTATCATACATAAAGCACTGAGGGGACTCCCCAGAGTGTCCTCACTGCAGCACCCACATGCAGGAGAAAGAAGCACGGCTCAGGAGATGACCCAATAGCCCACAAGGTTGGGATTTAAGTGCACATAGACCGAAAAGCTGAGGATACTGAACAGGATCTGAAGTCACAGCACACCAACAGCACAGTAGGATGCTGCAGCCTAAATGACTTTTCCATTCCTTGCAATACAAACAGGAATTGTGAGGACAAGTAAGGAGAGATTCATTTCCCTAGATGTTATTGATGGGACCAACTGCAGCCAGGCCGGTGTCCACATTTTGAAAAGCAGCCACAAAAATGAATTTCAGAACTGGAAAGAAACTGCCTTACAATGCCTTACTGCCTTACTTAGAGCCCTCAAACTGTTTAGTTCATGACAAAAAGAATAGATGACTCAATTACAGCATGTAAGCACCTTCAGGGTAAAAGCCAGCATGAGATAAAAAGATTTTTAGTCTGGTAGAGAGAGGAATAAACAAGAACCGATAGCTGGGAGCTAAAACCAGAAAAGATCAAAACAAGGAACAAGGCACAGGCTGGAGAGCAGGATGGTCAGGGAAGCAGCGTTCCTGCTGTCTGCTGGGACATTCAGAGCCAACACGGGACCTTCCTGGGTGCTCTGCCCAGACACACAAGTGTGCACAGAAGCATTGGACAAAGAGCTTCTGGCCTGTGCAGTGACAGGGTCCCTGCTGAGGACGATAACGAAGAGGTGCTGGAGAGATCACAGTTCACTCCACCGATTAACTCTTTACAATCTTATCACTCTCACCAGAGCAAGCCTGAAGCAAACAACCCTCTCCCATGACTCCTCTCCCTAGGAGCCGCAGCAGGAGAGAAGAAGGGGAATTGCATCCAAAACGCTCTCACAAGGAGAGGTGAACTCACACACACCCCTCGGGACCACTGCGGGGGGAACTACTGGAGTCAGGCTACTCATGTCTGACTCCACAGTGACAGGCTGCCCGCAGCTCCTGTTTGCTCCATCCTCTCTCTGAAATCCCTGAAATCCCATAACCACACCTGAGCTATCGAATAAGGTTCAGCTTTTACAGCGAAGAGTAGGGAACCAAGAACATTAGCAGCAAATCACACACCAGCAAAACTCTCCCTCCTACCAGTCCTCTGGACCACGCTGCTCCGAGGAGGATGCACAACTGAATGTCTCCCTGACACGGGGCAGCGCTGTCCCTGTTATCAACACCCCAGAGTCGGAGTCGCACTGGTTAAAGCAGGAAAGAGCCAAAATGACCAGTGGGCAGTTGGGAGAATTAATAAAAATACATGATTGCATTTGGCATTTAACTCCCAAAGAGAGTTAATTCCAGGAGGAGCTTTTGTCTGGTCCTCCCAGTGCTTACTGGGATGGCTCAAGCACTCACATAGTTTTGCAAGCCTGAGGGTGTTTCCCATTGACTGTCTACACCAACCTTGCAACTAGGGTGAGTTTTTTCTCTCCGTGACACTTCTGTAAAAGGGGAAATGCTCCCTGGGACACTGAGGATAGCTGTGCTTAGAAAGCACTGGGTGAATGTAAATTATTTGTTCCAAAGTCATTCCACAAAGGCAGACCCTCTGGGAAAGAGCATGACTGAGCCCCATGGCAGCACCAGACACAGCGATCCTGGGCAGGATTTTCTGAGAAACTGAAATGATCCCTGTAAGTGGAAAGGCTCAGTGCCTCCCAGCTGACTGCAGAAACAGCCTTTGCCCTGGGGAGACTGAGAAAATGCTGATCTGCTCAGATCTGACATTTCCAGCAGCGAACCAGAGGAGAGGCTCCCTTAGAGTCCCTTGGAAGAAAACCCTCTGCCTCCCACCACGCACCATCCCCTGCCTCTGCCCTCTCCTTCCCCACTCCTGCTGAATGCAGCCCTCCGCTGGGCTAATAAGGCCCTGAGATTTGCCACCAGCCACTAAAGGGGCTAAAATGCCAGCTATTATCCTCTCAATAAAGGGCAGGTTTTTTCAAAAAGGCAGAGAAGTGGCTTTTTCAGCTTTCAGTTGTTAAGTACCTTTTTAGTTAGACCAGCTGTTCCTCTCCTCCAAGCTCTCTAGAAACCCTCTTTGGTTAATCCCATTGACTCCAATGATATCTGCTAATTGCACGCTTCCCTGCAAATGAAGCCAGTCAACAAGCCATTACAGATTCCTACTGATATTTAATCTTTGAGGCCAGACATCTTTGCTTACCTTTTCAGAAGGGAACTTCAGGAGGTCTAAGCTGTCCATGCTGTTCCTTTGGAGTCTCTTTGGCCTGGCTCCTGCAAAACAACGCACTCTCGCATCAGGAGGGTGTCACTCACCAACAGCACTAATGTCACACAGATAGAATTCCAGCAAGGGCAGGCCCTCCACTCCTGTTAACTACAAAGTCAAAAGGAGGGGATGCTGCAGCTGTGCTGTCCTTGATAGTAAAACATGGGTTTTTTCCTCTAGTGTTTTAGGACTTTTTCAAAACACTATCACAGCACAGTCAGCAACAGCCTCAGTTGTCTGAAGCTTCTGATATCGAACCAGTGGCTGGGTCACGCTACGACCCTGACCTCAACTAAGCTCTCTGGAATTCAGGAGTTACAAACCCTACCCTAAACAACAAAAGTCAGGGGACTGACGTTGAGAGAAATCATAACAAAAAATAAAGCAACAAATCTATGCATCTATTAAGCTGTATCTTCATGTTTTTAACTTAAAAGAACGTAATCTGGGACACAGCTTTGAGTTTTTCTCTACAGTCACGAGGGCTGGAAAACTAAGCAAAGGAGCATATATTTTCTAACTATCATAGGCCCAGCCTTAAGGGGAGCAAAACCTTACCCTGAAGCTGTCAGAGAAATCAGAATATTGGATTCATTATATTTATTTGAGATTTTATGCAATTCCTTTTGATGCAATATTCTAGCAATAACAGAGAAGGCGAAACACAGTTCAGCTCTGACTCCTGCTTTCCAAACTCTCTTTACCTCCACCATGTCTCCATCCAACCTGCTTCCAGCATCTATTGCCTTGCTCACTAAACAGCCAGGATGTACAAAATAGCCCTGGGGTGCCTTCACCGCATCTGGGAAAGCTTCTGCCCTTTCACTCTCCCACTTTCCTGCCCTGAAGGTTCAGCTTCGCTGGGCACCATGTGACATCCCACACCAGACGGGGCAGCTTTGGACTCACGGTCCCATGATAACTTCCAAGCTTCAGGGGAAATCCTCGGGGAGGCTGGATGAACGCATGTGAATTGAAACCCATCCCCGTGCTGAGCCCTGAGAACGGAAACCACTGAGCTCTGTGTGGTTCCTGCAACAGCAAACTCACCAAACCTAAAGATTCCATAGTTTCCCACCACCACCTAACAGCACCAATGCTTGTTACAGCACAATTATGTTTACAGCAGCCTCACGGACCCTGTTCAAACCCAGTGTGCCACCGAGCCGCTCACGGGACAAACTTAACAAGGGAGAGAAGGCAAAAAAAATCATGAACCAGTTAAAGACTGTAAGCAGAATACATTGGTTAAATGGAAAAAGCCAACAGGTAGCAGGGATTCCTGCATTAACACATGTCCAGCTCTTCCAGGGTTCCAGATGCAACCAAAGTCATCTCTAAACTGCACCAACTCCAGAAATACTGCTGCTTTCAAAAGCTCAGTCTTGCTCAGCTTTGTGAGATAAAAGACAAGCTCAGATCAGCTGGGACTTTGCTAAGGGTCATGCACATATATCACATCTTAGTTATGAAAGACCTAAAGTTAATTACACTGCCCCTCGCTACCCTAAAGTGATTTACTTCTTACAGCCATAAAGATTCAAATCAGCAAAATATTTCTGCACGTTTCTGTCTCTCTATTCCAAAAAGCACGTTAGCACCAGCTTCGTTTTAAGGCGCCTTCAGTACTAGGCTTTGGGTTGAGAAGAGAATGGCATCAGGGTTGGTGAAGAGGTGCAGATCAGATGTTGATGTGAATACACAGAGAGAAAGGAAAACATGTCATGATAAGCAGTCGTCATTTCTACTCTCCCGCACTCCAAAGCCAGTTCTCCCTTGGCAGCAGCTCAGTAACAACAGGATTTGACACCGGAAAGTTGGCGATTGCTGCTGAGACCGGTGAGATTGAGACACGGGGCTGCCCTCCCTTTGCAGCGGGCAGGAAAACAAGGACTCTGCTGCCCTCAACAAAGCAGGCACAACTCTTTGGTTTTACCATCTTTATTCCAGTCTTTGTTTATGTTTACTAAGATACCTTATCTAAGGTATCACATGTTTGCTAACATCTCTTGAACACCTCCAGCGAGCAGGTTGGGAAAGGCTCATGCTGTTGGATACCAATGAAATGATACAGTTATTTGGTAGCTGAACGTATCTGTTATCACAGGCTGGATGTGAACTCAGCCATGAAGACACCTGAAATGATAAAGCGTGAGCTCTCTCCCAAAATAAAACGGAGAGAGAGCTGCACTCTTGGTGGGGAGGCACAACCCACCACCCTCCCAGAGACACCGGTTCCCTCAGTACGGGACTCCCCTTCCATGTGCTAAATACGAGTTTACTCTCCCCCAGGGCACCAGTGACCCCAGCTTTCAGCAGAGAGGGCTCAGAGCTCTTAAACAAAGCTGAGGTCCCAAACCAACTCAGTGGGAGACACAAGACACCCCACACCCAGCTCCCATCACTCCACCACGCTCCCACCAGCACCCTGGGGGCATCAGCGCGGAAAAGGTGGCTACTGCTAGCCCCAGGTCTCCTCCCACGCCGCTGAATGAGCAAGGGCATTTGGCTGCTGCCCCGTCGGTCAGGCAGGAGCTGAGGGAGGGGAAGGCAGTGGTGGGTTGTGTCTGGTGACTCCTGGTCACACACAATGACCTTGTGGACACTGCTATAGCTGCTGATGGCTCTCGGCTTCCCTCAGAATAAGCTAGAGTCGTGTGTGTGGAGAAGTGAGGTGGGTCTGGAATAAAAGACACCCAGAAACACTTAATCGGATGGTACATTTGGGTTTCAAAGCAATGCCCAAGAGGCAAGGCCAGCAGCTGGAAGTGAGCGTGCGTCACAGCGGCTTTTAACAGCCACTTCCAGGAAAGCAAGAAAGAAGCGAAGTGTGGCTGATTAGATAAACACACATCATTTCCAACAGTCTAAAGAGTCGTTAATTATATACCTCCGTCCTCAGGTGCTTTTGTACATTTGCAATAGCATTAAACTGCTGGCCAGAAACCATTAATCTCTGATCTGAGAAAACCTGCCTTCCTCTTTGTTAATTTAATATACGGAGTCAGCTGAGACTACCCCAGCAATTAGGGCATGCAGAACAATTTGTCTTTTTCAGTTGTTTTGATGCTGGTGCTCCTCCATTACCATGTGGATTTCACATGAAGTTGAGTTAAGAGAGGAAGAAGACGGGAGTTACAAACAACTTCAGAGCCACCCACTTGAGCTACTTTCTTCCAGAAGAAAACACAGTCAGGGCCAGGGCCAAACGCTGGCCTCACAAAAGCCCACGGTTCCACCGTCCCCACTCACCATGAGCTGTCCCACGGGTGGAGAGAGCGGCACCGCTAAAACAAGAAATTAGAAGAATTAAGAGGCTACCTATCGGTCAGGGCTACCATAAACCAGATCGGCACAGGCAGCAATTCCCACAGCATGTATGGGACCTTCTCCCCTTTGCTCCCCGGCAGGCAGGCTCGATAACCTGCACATACTCGTCTTCAGCAGAGCAGAGAGATTTCTGTACTCACAAGCACCCCACGACAGAAGGAGTCCCGTGAATTTTCTTTCTCCGATCAGACATTCCCTCAGATGGCTCCAGAGGTAACTTTCAGTCTCCTTCAAGTCATTTTTCCCAGAAATACCTGCAGCACCACCCAATACTCAGCAAAAGTTTCAACTCTGCCTCTTTCTCCCCGGTGCCGATCAACAGCAGCCGTCGTGGATGCAAAAGATCAAGCAGCTGAAAACCTGGGTCTGTTCCTCTGGAAGGTTTTTTCCTCTCTCTCCAGTATTTATTGGCGTGTTTACCAAGCCTACTGCAGAGTAACGGAAAACCTCAGGGGCATTTCTAAATGCTCTCTCTGTCTTCAAGGTTTGCTGAGGTCTCGAATAGAGCAAGTTGAAACCTTCTTGTGAACATCAGCTGAGCAACGCTCCTGACTGGCTGTATTCATACCTTGTTTTCCTGGAGCTCCTCGGATGTTGTTCTTTTCATTGCTCAGGCTCAGGGTCGTTGTTTCTTTTTTAAATATTTTTTTTCAAAATCTCTCCCCTCCCCCATGATCTCCACACCACCATGAACCAAAGGGGATTTACTTTTTTTTTAATTTTACTTTTACAATTTGGTTCCTGGGGCGAGTTTAACGGTTTTCACATTCTTGTATTTTAAACCTCAATGAAGGAGACACCTCCCTCCCTGGAAGGGAGCAATGGACTTCAGGGAGGGGGAAATTCATTGCAAGAAAGCAGAGGGTGATGCTTGTGTGCTTGCCTGCATGCACATAAGAATCCTTGCCTCCCCCAGGTCCTTCAGATCCCCTCATCTCACAAGTACTCCCTGTTCTTCAGTCTTTGGGACACAAACTCAATATTATCCATGTCAGATACCCACCTAGACCCATCTTTTTTCTCTGCCTCATGCCCCCACCCTGCAGAGATGGGGATGGCCTCTCTGCACATCCTTGTGCTACCTCACAAGAGATGACATGGATAGGGGAACTGCTATCTATAATCTCTTCTTCACCACCAGAGGTTTGATAGTGCAGGATCCCCACTTTCCTTGGGCTTTTTAAGTTGATAAGTGTAGAGCTACACTGGGCCTTCCATGTCTGATGGAGCTGCTAAATCAGAGAGCTGACATGGTGCACACAGCAAGCACAACATCTTCCCCCCATTCTTCTCCTGTCCCCTTGGTATCTGTCACCACCTTCGTACTGCCTGGAAGAGCAGGATGAGTACAGTCTCCAGCAAAGACTCTATTCCTGTGCCACAGGCAGGCCCTCCAACAGGCAAGTCCTCATTTTTCAGGACGGGATTAGAGGAGAAATGCTCACGCAGCAGAAATTCTCTAGCAGTACCTTGCTCCAAAGTGAGATGTAGCCACAGAAAACACAAGGAAGTGTTTTATCGTGGGATGGTGATGGGATCATCCCATGTAAATTTGCAGTCTGCCCACGCTGTCTACCCAGCATTGCCCGAGTTTTGTTCCTCTATGGACAGTCTCTGTATCCAACTGGCGCTCCTGAGATTTCAGAGTTGACAAGATCGAGCAGAACACGTGTAGCAGCGATCAGGGAGCCCTGCCAGGAGCTCTCATCAAGTTGACATGTGCTTTGATAACTCCTAGGCTCTCCCCCCTCTCCAGCAGCTTGGAGAGCTGCCTACTCCATCCCTCTTAGAGACGAAGCAAACCCTCTCCCCGATGCAGATCGAGCCACGGTTCTATTTGCAGGCCGGGAACACGCTGTAGCCCTCTGGGGTGGCTGTACCAGAGGAAGCAGAATTAAACTTGACAGTGGACTCCTCAGAAGACCAACAGGGAAAGGTCTACAGCCAACATTGTCCCCCCTCCATCTCCACGCTCCCGCCTGAGCAGCATGCACAGCTCAGCAGCAGCGGTTGCCCCATGGAGTACAAGCTTTATGCCCCAAAGAACACAACAAATTTTGGCATATGCACTTGCTTTATTCTCATGAAAAGGTCACTTCTCTCTGTACCTGTATTAACTGAGATTCTGACTTGTGCCTCCCCACATTTATACAGACCCCAGCATTCCAGAACCTTCACTTTGGCAGACAGCTCTAAATATTGTTCAATATGATTAAATTAGAGCAGCCCAGCTAGTTGTTGGGGTAGAAGACTGTTCTGGAAGCCCTACCAAAACTCAGAAGCTACCATGAAGATATGGTCCAACAATCCAAACGCTCACAAAGCATCTCAAATCATATGCTACTGACATCTAATCAGGAAAGCTCTGTCAAGCTACTGTTCCATTATTACTGCAAGCTCCTCAAAGAGGAAAGGCAGGGGGGTGGGGAGGAAGCAAGCACAGCAGCAAGAAAAGAAAGGAAGCAAAAAAAAAAAAAAGAGAAAGCAGCCTCCGGTAGGACAAGCATCTCATTTAAAGCTTTAATTAGTCTTCAAACACATAATGGATTCTGGCACTATAAATCCACTTGACCTCTATTATTGCCAGCACTTGAATGATAAATGCTGGTATTTGTTTCCCCAATTGTTACTGGGATAGAACAATACTTTTCTCTATTCAGAGAAACCAATTAATATCTGTTATTTACAATGACTGCCATAAAATGCTGGCACTGAGCTGTGGTGTATCAATCCATGGGAAGGACCATCTGCTTACCCCCCAGTCCTTTAGACAGGAAAGGACCAGGGGAATCCTGACAGCTCTGACCCCTTCTGTGTCTGAGGATATAGCTAGATGGGCAAAACAATGTTCTTCTCCCTATTTGAGGGCTTTTCTGGCTGCACAGTGTAGACAAAAGCCAAGAGCAGGTAGGGTTTATAACAGAAAGGA
This sequence comes from Tringa solitaria, assembly GCA_026413425.1. Taxonomy (NCBI): domain Eukaryota; kingdom Metazoa; phylum Chordata; class Aves; order Charadriiformes; family Scolopacidae; genus Tringa; species Tringa solitaria. The sequence goes on from JAOXJM010000007.1 coordinate 2,937,365, forward strand.
CAGTACACATGAAAATAATAGAGTCAACCCGTAGCTAAGGGCCAGGGAAAGCTGCGGGGAGGTTGTTTTCATGTGGCGTCACATCAGACTTCCTCAGGAACGCTTCGGTCTCACGCAAGGCCCTCCACCCTCAGCTCTCCATTGTCAGAACTGGGAGCCAAAAGGAGAGGAATGAAACCCCTTCTGCTGGGAAGATCAGGCTCCGGCATGTTTGCTCTGACACGATGTATTCATTGGCACACAGACAGCACACAGCTGAGCAAATATCAACCTTCCAGACAGACCCTGAGCACTACAAAAACCTCCTCCAGAATAACAATTTTGCAGGTTTTTTGCTCCATGGCAAAACTGTTTCTTTAAAAAAAAAGTAGTATATACAATATGTGGTAATAAAGAGAAGTTACTTTTGAATTAAGATGCTCATCTGTCTGATTTGGCAGAAGATGTTTTGCGTATGTCACTTGAGTTTCACATCCTCCAGAATCCAGCCTGACAGCTGAACAACTGGCTGAAAATCACAGCAATATTGTACATCTACGTGGCACCCAGGAACCCCTTGACATTTGGCTGACTGTATTCAGGGTGAGCAGTAGCACCGAGGCTTCTCAGGTGGGGAGAAGGAATAAGGAAGCACTCTGGACCACATGCCAGAAGAGTCTTCACATTCACATGGAAGAGGCAAGACTTGGAGCAGAAGTCCTTCTTGGAGACAGAGATGGCACAAGGGAGCTGCTTTCCCCCAGTGGGGGCAAACCCAGTGTAGCTGAGGAATGCTGCAATCTTTGAGCAAGAAGGGGATCTTACATCTTGTGACCATACAAACTATTACCAATTGCCATGATGTCAGGCACATCTTTGATCCCAGTTTCCCCCACATGTGCAATGGGTATTAGTTTTTCCTCTAAGCAAGGCTAGAGTAAGGCTTATTTGCCAAAAAAAAAAAAAGTGTTGACAATTCAGGGCAAAGAATGAAGTATTTTGGTATGAATTTGCAGGATCTAGAAAATGCAGAGCACCCAATCACACAACACCTAACAGGTTGTCAAATACAAGGCTCAGAAGTTGTGTGAAACTTAGAGCCGTGTTAGAGGAGGCCTCCTATGACCATAACACACAAACCCCCAGGCAATGGTCTGCTTAATAGATTAACAGTTGTGGGGACAGGAGGATTTTCTGGGAGATAAATTGAACTGGGTGGAGCAGGCTGGGAGGAGGCATGTAACCTCTAGGCTAATTTAAGAACAGCCATGAAAGGCTTGGCAGGAACACCTGGCTTTATTCTAGGAGCAGGATTTTCTCCGCCAGTATACAGCAGAGCCTCATGACCTCCCATCTTCCGTTATCAGCTTGTGTTGAACAAGCTGAGATCAAAAAGAAACTCAGTTTGAGCTAGAAAGTGACACGCAGTGATTAACACCAGCCACATCTCCAGCAGCTAGACAAGCCCAATTACAGCAGCTGTGTCCTGAACACTGACTCAGGGAGGGCAAGACAAAGAGCAACACACATCTCAGAGCCTTGCAGTGATCAAACATTTTTTTTTTTTTAGAAGGGCAACGTACTTGATCCCTCCTCCTGGATGCTGTTGTGAATCAGTCACCAGCTCACACCAGCCAGGCTCTTTCCAGCTACTGGAACGTGGCTGGCCATACTGGACTCTGAATCCAGGAGCTCTGTTTCTACAAGCTGCCGGGTGTCTTTGCTAAGCAAAGGGCTGCTCTCTGAGTGCCTGTCCCTGCCAGGCTTGGGGCCAGCCTTGCTGCTGAGTGAAGGTTCCTGGGGTCAGTCAAGAGATAATGGTGACTCATGCGGAGGGTCTGGCCTTGCCTCGTTCAGTGAAGCACCAAAGCAGGCCACGGTCATCCCTCTAAAAAACTTTAAGAGATAAAAAGTCATTCTAGCTGAGCGATAAAGCATTTACTTCTTCTCAGTCCCTTTCTTGCTCTGTGCTGCAAGAAAGTACAGTAAGTAGAGGCATCCTGTTCCCAACAGTAACGCTGTACTGTTAGACAGATCACCATAGCCATGGGCATTTCCTACACGTTGGCTACCAAAGGAAACTTTCTATGGGAAGTGCATTCGGGAAGCAGACAGCACACACCAGAGCTGGGATGGCTGCAGGAACCTGGAACAGCAAAGGGAACTTCAGGCTCCCCAGCCTGGAGCAGGAGTTTGCATAAGGAACTGGCTATTGCCAAAAATTTAGCTCCCCCCATAACAAGAGATCCCTTGATTTAATGGATGGCTCTGCCAAAAGCCACGTTGTACCTTCTCTGCCACAGGCTTCAAGAACTGGAAAGGAGGATAAGGAAGAGGCCACCACTTGCAGGCTCCCCTGGCATCAAGATAAAACAAGCACCTGAGTTTCATTAGCACAACATCCTCTCCTCCAGTCCCAGAGTGTTTCCTCTGTTGTGAGCTGAGAAATCTTGCTGTACTTTAGACTGACACTGGGAAGGAGACTCACACACAGAGCACGATGAGAGAGAAACATTAAATACTTCTTAACACTTTAAGAAGAATATTTTAAAACTTCATGAAGCCAATACTGGGGCAGTCTGAGCTGAGTGCTAAATGACTTGGTTTAAATCCAAATGACTCAGAGGTTCATCCCCCCCATCAGAGCTGTTGGAATGATTTAACAGCTGTAATAGCAGAGGTTACTCAGATTTGGAAAAGACTCATTACAAGGATAATGAAGCAGCATCCTTTAGAAGTCCTAAATCCTCACCCAAGCAGCTCCTCGCAGAAGCGCCACTCCTGTCCTTCCTGCTCTGCTCCCTTAAGCATCACAGCAAGGACCACCACAGACTCAGGGCTTTTTGGACACCTTCCTGCAGGTGCCTTACTGGGCATGGGCATTTGTGCTAGCACTCCTCTGAGCTCAGCAGCTCCACTGAGCATCTGTTAGAGCAAAATAAAGCAACCCGACCTCTCCGCAATCTGCCTTCCACTTGGCCAAAAGCTACTCTGCTTCAGTCAACAACCTCATCCATCAAAACTCTGCATAAGCAGGTACAATTAACCAGTACAGCCTTGAGCTTTCATTTGCAGAATGAAAAAATGGCTGCGCTGCAGCCCATCAGCTCTTGGGAAAAAAATCAAATATAGTTGAGGATACTTAATATTAAGCAATTTCAGTTGCTACTGTGCTTGCTCAGTGTGACCGATAAGGCCAGGGCAGGTTCTGCGCTGAAGCCATTAGCGATGTGACCCCTGCATTCATCTGCCAAATGGAAAGCAAATGCTACCTAGACACTGAAATTCCAGCCTCGGAGAGCAGGGCTGTCCCACTGCCACAAGGATGCTGGTCTCCAAGGGCCACGTCTCCCAGCTGTCACCCAGCGCAGTCCTTTGCAAAAGGGTCAAGGAAACCACGGAGAAGGAACATCCCTGTCCATAGGCAGCATCCCAGCATAGGCTGGCACGGGTTAGCAGCGCTGCCACCTCCCTGCTTTGCATCAATACAGGGCTGGTCAATCTAGCATATTCCAGCAGCCCTAAACACTTCTTAGATACTTCAAAGATATTTAAAGCAAACAAACAAACAAAAACAAACAGGCTGGGAAACATAAAAGCAGGTTTCTTCTATCCCTGTCTAATTGATCCAAGGGTTCAAAGATTCCTGTGAAGAAGGCAAGCTCAAAACCGCATTGAAGATGCAAAGACCCACATTCAAAGCCACACAGAGCTGATTGCTGCTCAGGAAGAAGAGGGATTTCATGCCCACCCAGGCTGGGCTGCCCACTTCACCACCTGAGAGCACAACCTGAAGCACAGCTGCCTCTCACACAGGAACGAGCAGGACCCACCAACTGAAGCTCCTGAACACCAAAGCAGCAGCCTCGCCTTGTGCCTACCCTTTTTCAGCAGAAGATGTGCAGAGAACAGGGGAAGCCCTTTCCTGCCCTCAGAGCTTGTTAAGCACAGCTGGGCAGCAGTGTCTGCGTACTGCAAACAGCACAGAAACCACCCCAGGAACCAGTTTACAAAGCATCTACGTGCCAACGCCTTCTGGAACATCTGCATCCCTCCCCACCTACACCCAGCTGCCAGGAGAGGTGTTGCTCAGTGTCTCCTAACACCGATGCTATCAGAGACAGCGACTGGGGCTGACACGCTGCTGAGAGTGGAAGAAAAGCAGCCCCGAGTCAGTTTTCACTTTGGAGGGCTGACAAGGATGAACTGAAGTGGGGAAGGATGCAAGGCAGCGCTCCGTTTAGTGTACGCCAGACCCAAATTACCCACCTGGGGACAGCCCAGGCTGGCACTGCCACCAGGCTCAGTCTGGGAAGGGCTCAGCTCCGTGCTCCTAATTCACTGCTACCCCCGAGCACTCGGCACAACCGACTCCTTGCAAAGGTGATGCTCAAACCTCAGCCCAAACCTACTGATCTAGAAAAGGGCAGCCAGCGAGGCTGGCGCAGGCAGCTAGCACTCCCACCCCACGGCCAGCACCCATGCCAAGGGCAGAGCTGGCTGTTTGCACAGGGGGACATCTCCTCCCAGCACCAGGCAGCACTTTTTGTCATTCACGATTGCCTTCACCTCTATGAAACAGCTCCCTCAAAGGCACAGCAAGTTCCCTTACTCCTCTCCAAAGGCAAAAGCTTAACTTGCAGCATGTGAAAGGGGGCGAGACCAGATTTCAGGGCCACATTTTTGGGTGTTTGGAGAAACAGACACAACCTCTGTTTATTTGCTCCATGTTTTAACTACTCTCCAGCTTCTTTCAGTTTGTTGCTTTAAGCCCTCTGTTGTTTGCATTTCTTGACAAGGTCGTTGCTTTCACAAGACTTTTGCAGCATTGCCCCACTTCCCTGGCCTCCAGCTTTGTCTTCTGACGTCCAATTGCTCTTGGAATATTAATTAAAATCACAAAGAGCTCAGGAAGAGGAGCCAAAACAGCAGAGGAAAACATCAGACACTCCTTCCTCCCCCAGGCCCCTGGCAGAGGGCAATGCCCAAGACTTAAAAGCAAGAGTAACCTGGGAAGGACACCACAGGCTGATGGTCTGGCTCAGGGTTTCTCAGCCAACAGTACAGATTTTCCCAGAACTCAGTTACCCCCGACTCAAGTTTGCTACGAAACTTTATTCTACCTGCTTGATGAAATTAATGTGTTTTATAACACACGCCCCATCAGATGATTTTAGCATCCTTATGAATATGCAGACATTTTATAAACTTGAGCAGGGAAAATAATTTGAACGGAAAAAAAAATGAAAGCTCTCCTCACCATGAGACTTGTTGACATCAAAAGGCACGGCTGGTTCAGAAGTCAACTTGAATCTCAACTCTCTCACCTGCTTCCTATTACAGAAACAGATGTTCTTCTTGCTGTAAATTGCTGCTATTAATAATATAAATAATTATGCTTTTCTAATCATTTAATAGGCACACAGGAGGGTACTAAAGTTCCTGGCAGTCATTAAATACATCTCCCTTCTTTTCAAGGGCTCAGAAACACATTGGTGGCCTCTCTTATCCTCCACTGAAGTTCAGAACAGAAGAGATGAAGCCGGAATAAAAGCTAAGGAGAAATCAAGAGAGCCAGGCTCCTCTGCAGACCCATCCTCTCTCCAGATCTCTACAGGGACACCACCTTTCCCACCTGAGATTCATGCGTCAGAGCCTGCACGTGGCTAAGCACTGCAACACTCACACTCCTTTCCTTAGGCAAGACGCTGCTGCACAGCCCCAGCTGATTTTTGCCTCCCCAGCAGGTTCCCAGGACCCAGCGAGGGGCAGCACCGACCGCGTCCCAACAGCTGGGGAAGCCCTACTGTGCAAGTGAACCTGCCCTGGTCCCTCCCTCCCCATACTGCAAACCTCAGTCATTTGCTAGTTTTCCTCCAGAGAACACTTTATCCTTCTGTTGACAAAAGCCCCAGCCTTGGGAACGTGAGCAACGACACCACAGATTAACAAGGTCACTGCAACCTCCAGCGAACGCTGCCCTTGACTGTGGCTGCTCAGCCCCTCTCTTCCCACCCTCCAGCCATCCCACACACAGGCTGGCACAGCTCTAGCTCTGTCAGATGAGAGAAAAATCACTGCTGGCTCCAGATGTTAACACAACAAAAGCACATCTGGATCACTGGAGGGCAGTGAGCAGCCCATGTGCTGGCTCTGCCTTGCCCTGCCTCACCTTCAGAGTTAAGCCCGGTGACTGACTGGGCTGGCCACTTGCTTTAACCAAAAACCCCAACCCTTCAGTGCCAGACACTCTCCTAGTCTTGTGCTGGGATAACACAGTCAGTGGGGCTTTGTAACCACCCATGTGGGGGACACTGCTACATGCCAGGCTTAGCTCTCCCCAAGAGGGGCTCTGCTCAGACCAAGACACCCCCAACCCCCAAGGCTGACTCTCGTGCCTCCAGTGGGACACCAGAGCAGTCCAGAGCAGGTTGCATTCAAGCTGAGATTCAATGGGGAGTGTATTTTGAGAGCAGAGACACCATTGCTTTGCTTTTTAAAAATTACTTCCCACTAAAAAAGATCATGCAGTATGGTCAGAGCTGCAGAGCCCCTCATCCAGACAAATCTGGCCCAACTCCTTCCCATGGCAGCTCTTCCACACAGCATGCTCGAGCATCCAGTCACATCTTGGTAAGCAGTGCTCTCATGGCCAGGTGGTCCTTGGCACTGCCCTCCTGCACCTCTCCATTCCCCGAGGGACCTGGCGCCCCACCAGCTCGTTTCCTCCACACTTCACTGTCCCAGCAGCAACAGCAATATCAAGGTTAATTTCCTGTTCCCCTTTCAAAGCAAAATAATTGGCCAAAAGAAAGCCCCTAAGGAGGTGCCAGGATGAACAGAAGGCCCTAGCTAGTAAGGTTCCCAGCAGTTATAAAGATGGACCTGATGTGCAAAGGGAGGCCAGGGCAGCCACTGGGGCCCACATATCCTTTGAGGAGGCAGCTCAGCTCCAGTGCAGCCCCTGATGCAGGACACACTGGCTCCCTCACCCACAGCTTGACTTCTCAGGAAGAGATTTAGCACTGACATAGACAGGCTACACCTTCAAGATCAATACAGAGAGCAGAGACACGCAGCCAGCCTCTCCCACCCAGAACGCTGTGCCTCAACCCAAGCATCATCTTCTCTACGCCAGTTCTACCAACAGGGAAGAGAATGCACAGCCCGAGAAAACACTAAGGTCATAACTAACATGACTAACAAGGTCATATTTAATCAGCCAGCACCTCCCAGGATGCAGTTTCGTCTGTGTGAATTAATAAGTCTGTCCACAGTGACAGAGGAACCAGCTGGAAATGCCCCATGCCAGGCACCCACAAATGTCTGCAGTGGGCGGTTTCAGAACAGGCAGACAGTCCCCGAGCTGGGGACACACGTCAGGGTGACCATGCTGTGGCAAGGACTCTGCTCCACTCTCCTGCTCGCTGGGCTGTGGAGGGAGAACAACCCAGTGGAGGGAGTAAAGCCATTTTGTCTGCTGTGACCAAGTCTTGCCACATCTTTGTTTCCAAGTTGGGCACCACTGCAGGTGTTGCAGGGGTGAGACAGCACCCAGCATGCTGATGCTCACAGCCCGCCTTCAGCCCGTGCTGCAGGCTCCTTCCTTGGGTGCTAATCAGAAAAATCCCTGCCAGTCACCTTTTGAAAGCTTGCTTTATCAGTCACATCAGTTAAAAGGGCCCTGCAGAGCTTTACAATAGACAAAGGCTGATTTGCTGCTTGGCACATGGAATTTCATTCCTAATGCAGATTAATTCCATTAACTCATTCTGTGCCCTTTCTGGGGTAGATCCTTCCCTGCCCTTGCAGCTTGTGGAAAGCACAGAGCAAACAGACCACAGTCTCCATTCTGGTAAGGTCACCTATTAGCCCCATCCTGCTCTGATATTTCTATTTCCTCCCATGTTGCCCACTTGCAAGCACCTCCCCTCCCCACACACCGTAACCACATCCTTCATGAGACCTTTCAATGCCAGGAAAAGCCCAAAACTCACCTTGTGCTTCATAGCCAGAATAGTGGTGAGCTGTACCCATGTCCTCATCCCCGGGTCCCAAGCCGAGGGCTGTCTTGAGCTGGGCCATGTTCACCTGTGCTGTCAGCTCTCCAGTCCGGTCCCCAATCTACAGGGTGAAAACCAACAGGGCAGCTGGTTAAAAGGCAACAAGGTTTAAGCAAACAACCCCTAGCAAAGGGTTTGCCAGTCCCGTATCAAAGCAAACACACAGCCAGCCAGAAGAGAGCTTGGAGACACCCTGAGAGACCGTACAGCTCAGCTTTCAACACAAAAGTAACTCTTCAAAACTACTTCTCAGTGGTAATTTGGGAGAGGGTCCATGCACGCTGTGCTGTGTACTGGTGGCATCTCAAAACATGTTACTGCAAAGTTCAGTACCAGGAGCTGAGAGGGCTCAGCTTGCCCTCTGCTACAGACCTACAGAGGTAAACATGCACATCTTGTCCATCCTGTAGCCACAATATGGCTTGGCAGAGAGCCCCAAAACTCTCAACACCCCCTTTCTCAAGTATTTCCATAGTTACTGAGCACCAGGCAGCCACACTACTATCAGCCACAGGGGCACTATCTCACTTCAAGCTTGGACACTCTGAGCACCCTTCTCTCCTGGCTCAGTTCCATACAGCGTTGAGTTGTTCCTAGAGATCTACCCACACAAGGCTCCAAAATCTTTGGAGTCCAAATTTTCCCAAATTCCCATCTCCCACTCGCCTGAGGAAGACAAAGCAACATGTTCAGGAAGAGATCTTTCCAGCGGCTCCTGCTACTTAAAATAGGGAGTTATAAGACATGCCGCTGGGCTCTCCTCAAAGTTTAACCAAACAAGAAAATTACTGTACTACATATCACCAGCAAACACAGAGAGGTCACTCTTTCTCTAATCTTTAGAGGAACAGCAGCCTCTATTACAGAGGAAGACCTTGGATGTTCTTTTGGAGAGGCCTGACTCCCTATTAAATGCCTTGCAACAGCTCTTCTGTGGTCCTTCGAGATAGACTGGAGGGTGAGCCATCCTAGGACAAAATCATAAATCCTCATATCATTTATGACAAAGCCCCAAACACTAGTAAAGGGAGGCAGATCAAACAGCTTATCATCAGGCATAAATACCCTGCCAATTACAAGAGATTTGCTGTTGACATTATCTCCAGAGAAATGACTATGTCCTGGCTAGGTCTTGAAGTCCTTGACGCTCTGTTCAATGCTTCCCTGACTTCCACTCATTCCAGATCCTCTCCAAGGCTCTATTAACATCAGAGGAACAGACTGGCAGGACAACAATCATCAGCAGGACCTACCACACACAGCGTAGCAGAGCCCTGTCTTCTATACTCAGCTTGGATGTCACAGTTTCCCAGGAGCCCCCTGCCACAGGCAGAGCTGGCAAGGGTACTCCAGAGCAGTGTCTCCAAGCTGGGGCTATTTCCAAGGTTTTTAGGTGCACACCCTTCACTCCAGCTGTCTCAGGAGAAATTTTTCAGTAACCTCTGATCAGCCTGCAGCAGCTTCCGACGTGCTTACCCTGAGCACTATCGTTTGGAATCAAATATAACCATCAGATTTATGTCAGGGCAGAAGGGGGAAAGGGTGATGGGAAGTGAGCTGAACGCATTAGTGTGTAAAGGTTTGTCCTGGGCAAAATGCTGGTGCTTGCCACAAGAGCACAAGCAGCTCACTTGGTTCCCAAGGCTAAAATGAAACATCAGCTTTAGAAGAGAATCCCTAGCTGCTAGCAGCTAATGCAGACTCTCCTCACAAGCGGACAGTCCCTGCACTGCTCCACAATTAACGATGGGGGGGAGTTTATTAGCCACCTGCCACGAGTAACCCACTCCTGACATGCCCTGTAATCACAGCCATCACCCCAGAGTGAGAACATCACTGTGAACCCCCACCCTGCTGGGTTTCCTCTCCACCCCACAAAGCCACCAGGACCATGACAGCTCCTGTCCTCCCCTCACCTGCCCCACACATCTCCGAGCTGCCATCTGGTTCTGAGTAACGAGCCCCGTGCTGCAACAGTCCTAACAGACTAAAATTGGAAAAGTTAATTTGTCCTAAAAATGTACAGGGCCAAAGAACAGTATTCCTTCTGCATGTCTGATAAGTATAATTAAATACATAATAAGGCTGGTATGTCAGCCCTACCCTAAGATTTAGCCAACCTAACAGACAGGCAGGAGAACGCACAAAGCACTTACATATGGTGATTTCAATTAGTGCTTAAATAGGGCAATTTCTTCATCTGGGGAGGACTAAAGAGGCCACAGCTGATTTCCTCATAACACACTGGAAAGAGCAAACAATAGCATTCTTGCTTTCTGGACTTCTGAGCCACCTAAAAATGCCATACATTTTTGCACCAGGAAAGCCACAGCTTGTTGGGCAAGGAAATCTGTGAAAACCAGAGCAGCTGGACACATGAAACCCCAAACGGTGTGGCTGTTGTACAGGGCTTCGGGCTGTGCTCATCCAGTGATGTGAGTTTACTCACAGCTGGGACCCTCCAGCAGCTTGTCACACATCCATTCTGTCACAGCACAGAACATAGCAGGCTTGGAGCACCCAGGCACCAGGTAGAAGGTGCCCTTGTTTTCTGCAAGTAATTAACTTGCCAGCAAATCAGGTCAGACCACAGCCAGACTCACAAGGTCCATCTCAGTCAGGCTCTCCCAGCCTTGTGCTCAGGAAAAGAGGGTCTTACAAACAGACTGACACCGAGAGGTATCAGAGTACCCTCACACCCACTGGGGTGCACACCACCTTGGCCAGCAGACCAGACAAAACTAGTCCCCAGGTTCTTTCCCACCCAGGAATATCAGTTAAGAACAACATACAGCAAATGTATTAGCTGTAATTAAAGGGAAGGCTGGGAGCCTCTGATAAAAAGAATATTTTTCAGCCAAGCTCTGCAGTTCCTCAAGACACCATTGAAACAGCACATAGACAAGGGCTTTCCAAAGTAGTCATAGCAAGAGAAGAACTACATTAATGTAACTTATTGGTGTAAAATAAAGTCTCTCAACAGGGAGGGCTGGTTCCCTCTGATGTGAGCCAGCTTCTCTTACCTCTTGGGAGATTTCAAGATGTTTCCTTGCAAAGTGCAAAGCTTGTTCATGGTTCCCCAGGGAGACATAGGCATTTCCGAGACTCCAGCAGGCTCTTCCTTCTCCCACCCTGCAAAACAGGAAACTGTCAACCACAGAAATGCTGGGCAAAACCCAGCAGCACAGCAGCCCCTTCAGGGCCTCCTCGAGAGCACTAACAGCCAGGCTTCCTAGCAATGCCTTCACCTACAGAAGTATTCTACAAAGAATAATTAAATGCACCATATATCTTAAACTTTTCTTATGCTGAGGTCAGTAAGATCAGGGAATGAGCAATAGCCTCAGGAGAAGGCCTGCAACCACAGTGGCAAAAAGCTAAGCAGTGCAGCAACAGCCCAGAATGGTTCAACTTCATTTGTGGGCACCAGCCAGAGAGCAGAAGCCAGAGCTCCTGTCCAGCTTCCACCCCACACAGTAAGGATTCCTCTCCAGAGATGCACAGTGCATCGAGACAATGTGCAACATCCAGACCTTTAGTTCAACAACAGCCCAGAGCTAAATTATCGAGAACATGGCAAGGAGAGAACATCGCAGGCGTACAACATTCTCCTGCGAAACACCAGCACAGCATCACCCAGGATGCATGCAACAGCCAAGCAAACATTGACCTGCATCTACAAGGCCTCCAGGGCGCTGCTTCTTGTTTTCAGAAGCCAGAGAAGGTGGGTGAACGTGAAACTTGCCCCAGGCAGCCCTCACCCCCAGGCGCAGCCCACCTAAACCAGACACCCAAGTGTCCCTGGAGCGGGTTTCAGCACTTGTTTGCAGAAGCAGGCAGGGACCTACTGCTCGTCAGAGCCTGCTCAGCTCCGCAAGCGAGCAGATGTGGGGGGTGATGGGATAAAAAAAGCACATGGGGGCGCAGGGGGAGGTTCGGCGTGACTGCAACTCCCTTTTCAGAGGTTTGGGCGGGTTGATCAGCATTTAAACATTTTTCTTGTCACCCTCTTCAATACCTTCTGCTCATAGGGTGTGTTCCCAGAAATGCAGGAGCCCACAGGCCTGCACCCCCACAGCATGATTCACCCTTGGGTGGGATTATACCTTCTCTGAGCAGATGCTGCCCGGATAGTGCCACAGAGCTCCCATTTTAGTGTCTCTGCTCCACCTAGTGGAGATCGCCCAGCTTCCCAAGAGCCATCAGCAGCAACACTGCACAAGGTGGCTGCAAAATCACTTAAGCTGCAAGAAGGCAACAGGATCACAGAGAATGTATCCAGGAGAAGAGAACCAACCTCTCTAAAAAATACAAAATAATGAGGCCAAGCCTCCTAAAAAAGAAGGAATGGGGCCAAGAAGCAAAATACATCTATTCCACACACTCTATGTAACATTGTTTGCTTCTACATGAAAGCTTCCAGAATCATCGCAGAGCAACAGGACAAAGCAGCACATCTGTCTGTCTGTATGCCCTAACCACACACTTTGTAAGGAAGATGCAATTTTTGTGAACTTGAAGATGATTTAGAGAGGTCCTTCTGAGATAAAATTCAGCAGCAACCTCACGGCAACGCACTGAATAGAATGCATTTTCTTAAAGTACCTCTTATTAGAAATCTCTCCCAGCCCACACAGACATACCTTTAAGGGCACAATCTCTAAGTCTGAATGACACGATAAAGGTGTCAGTCAGGTTACTATTTTGACAGATGACTGGACTAAGGCCTGCACTCTGAGATTTTAAAGACTTTCAAGAACACACATCATTGCTGTTTGGCCCCAGCAGTAGAGAACAATAAATCTACAGGGAAGAGTCAGTGCTCTGAGCCCAGCAGAGCAGAAACGCCATCTCCTGAGGCAGTCCCTTACCTGTCTCCCAGCTCCTGTGCTATGACCAGGTGTTTTAGATGGTACTCGATTGCTCTTTCATAGTCTTGAAGCAGTGTGTATGTGTTTCCAAGACTGTAGCAAGCCTGGGCTTCTACTGCCTGGTCTTTGAGCTGTCTGGAGACCTGGAGTGTTTTCCTGCATGGAAGGGGTAGAAATGAAGGGACCTGGTCACTGGTCTGCAAAGTGACAGGAAAGTAACCACTTTGGCATGTGCTGCGTTGAAGTTGATGCCTGTGACACGCTGCAGGCCATCAGGTGGCTGTATTACTTGCCACTGCTGAGCACCAGACATGCAACTGGCCCCCAGGTCTCTTGTCACATCCCCCTGAGCCTATGAATTCACTACGGTAGGTCAAGATTTCCAGGGAACACATGCCCTGAGTCTGCCTTAGCCCCTGGCACTTACTTGTAGTACTCAGCAGAGATGTCAAACCTCCCAAGGAAGATGTGTGCATTGCCCAGGTTGCTGTATGCTCTCCGCTCGGCTGCCTTGTCCCCAAACTCCTTAGCAATAGCAAGGCGCTGCAGCAGACACAAATCAGTGAGTACAGGCTGGCCACTGCCAGACTTCTGTTACACAGCAACTTTTCTGGGAGGTTAGCTTCTTGGTTTGCAAAGCTCCCACCCGGCAAGGTAGTGGGGCACATGTTTATCGGGGCTGGATGCAGGAAATCTCTCCCTCTTTTGCAATTCAGGATCAGGAAAGGCCTTTGGAAAAGCAGAAGTGATGTCACATCCTCCTCTGACTCCTGCTCCAGCCTGGTCAGCACACATCTCTGCAGCTAACGTGCAAAGGGAGTTACACACATACTTCAACAGCTGAATAAAGAGGCAGAGGGAGAGCTGTGGGTCAGGCTGAGAAGGGATGTGGTTGATCAGCAGACTAATGTGCAGGAACAAGGCTGTCACTGTGCATGGTGCTGTGGCACAGAATGAACACGGATGTGTGTGTGCTCCATCTCCCCACCTGCACGGCCGCTGCTCCCCAAACCTCTGCCCTTACCTGCACCTCACCCTGCCTCTCCTCTCGCATCCCCTTGCTCTCCACTTCTCTCCCTGCTCCTGGTCCCAAATACTCCACAGGGTTTTCCTGCCCCTTTTCAAGCCCTTTCTCCCAAAACACTGCTGGCTGCTGCCCTCCAGCATTAAAAAAGAAATCAGAAGAGCTGTGACAGGGCTGACTTTCCAAGGTGCTGGGTACCTTCCACTCCAAGGTAACTGATTACATTCAGAACTAGAAGCTGAATTGCATTTGAATGGGAGCAGGGACAGTGTCGCCTCACCCCCCTGTAAAGCTTTACAGAAAGTCATTATGTTCTACAACCAACATTTATTTCTGATCAACAGCTCTTTCAGCAGCTTAATTAAATTCATGGCTTGCATTTATTAAAATCCAGACTGATATAAATTAAAGAGCAGAAAAGCTTTGCTAGGCCCAGCTGCAATTTGCGCTTAGATATTGCCTTCATTTTCCAAGCCAACAGCACCCTTCCTTCAAACCACTCATTAGGTGCTGATGAGGACTGGAGTACGATGTTCCTCAGCATGAGGTAGCACAACAGGGCCAGACCCTGAGGTACACATGGGAGAGAGAAAAACAGCTGAAGGCAAACACCTCCCTGTACTTGCTGCCCCCCAACAGTCAGTCCCAGCCCCTGGCCCCAGGAAGAAGGCACAGCAGTTTCCTACCTCCTTGTGGAAGGCTACTGCTTCACTGAAATTGCCAAGTAAGTACTGGGTGTTGCCAAGGTTGCCATAAGCGCGGCCCTGCGCGGCTCTGTCCCCCAGCTCCTTCACCAGGGACAGGTTCCTCCTGAAAGAAGTCAGAGCAGGACATTTGGTTAGACACAGCCAACCCTCTCTGCAGGAGACACAATGAAGAGACTTGGACCATGAAGTCAGGAGAGGTAACCCTGGAGAAGGCATTTCCACTCCCCAACCATGCCCTGGTAAGTCCCTGCTGCTCTCTCGACCTCCAGCACCCTGCAGCAGCGTATGGAAAGTGCTCACACACCGATGGTCTGATGGGATCCCACATTAAATAAGAAAAAGCCATCTCACTGTCCAGGGGGGAACCAGGAGCACGGAGATTATCTACAGCAGGACAGAGACAAACCCGGGGAGAGGGCAAGATCCATAGTGCCATGCCAGGGCTCTGCTCATGGAGCTTCCCAGCATTTCTCTACCTTGTTTTTAATCCTTTTACACATACAGAACATACAGGGAAGCATAGAGCTGGCACAAATTTACCCACTGACTATGCTACAGGCACCATTCTTTGGAAAAAGGATGGTGAACTATATATAGGCATTATCACATCCTCAGATATGAAAAGACTGATGTAAGATCTTGTTATACTCTTCATTTTAAAAGGCTATTTAAAAAAAAAAAAAACAACAACCCTGTATTAACAAAGCAACACTCTGACATACAAGGAGAAAAATATTAGCCCAAAAGTCTAGTGACAACCTTCCTGTGTGGGACATCAGAGTGATCTTTGAAACTATTTTAGGAAAGGCAAGGCTGTTGCAAGCAAGATAAAACCACAGATCCGGGAGAAGGACAACCAGGACTTCAAGTGAAAGTCTCCTCCCTGGAGTGACAGAGTCTCTGTTCATGACCCCAGCAATGGAGACACACAGGGATCCTTCCCATCGAGGCCAGCAGAGAGCAGCAGGGGCTACAGGAGCTAATAGTGTACCTTCCAGATACAGCTCTGGGAAGGAGCAGAGTATTGAACTTAATTGCATGATCAGACTTCAAACTACACTGAGTTTTACCAAGGCAATGGCAGGATGAATTTTAGCTCTTGTTTTATAAAAGCTTGCAGTCCTCCTCTCACCTTCCTTGAGGTTAATTTTCCATGATAACTCAACATCTCTAGGGAATATTTCTAATTCATCACAACATGCAAAACCTCACTCAGTGCCCTGATTTTCAATGATGCCAAGCCCACAGTCTCATTCTTTGCATCAAAGATCTTCCAGAGCTCCCACAGCCTCGATGGCCCAAGAAACAAATGCCCTCTATGAGAAATGCTTCCAAGAGGACTCAGTAAAAATTGTTGTCTTGCACCCCATACAGCTATCATTAGCCTGATGATTATCAGAGCTCACCTTAACCTGCAGCCCTTGAAAGGTGTCAGCCACAAATACAGATTATGATCTAAGCAGGATGAGCTCAGCAAAGGCATATCTGTGTGTATTTTAGCAATAACTGATGCTTGACCAGCCCTCTTCCCTGCAGGATGAAGGGCTGGCCAAGCTCAAATACTTACTCATAATATTCTGAAGCTTTCTGTAGCGTCTCCTTGACTTCTTGAGACAGGTAGCCTGGGTCTTGGGCCATGTTCCAAGATAAGTGCTTTCCCTTTGCATGGTAAACATTTCCTATATTATAGAGTGCTCTGGCTTCACCTACCTAAAGGGAAGAACAAGAAACAACAAGGTATCACCCTTCACATACCAATATGGACCTTTCCATTGCTGGGCAGAGATGGTCAAAGCCAGGAGCCTCACATTTTCCTATGCCATCTTCACTATCATGGCAGGTCAGCAGCAAGAGACCTGTGATGCAGTCAGAAGGGAGAGCTTTACACTCTACCTCCTTCCAAAGCCCACCTTCAGCATATCATATTTAGTGACTTGCAAAGAGATTATTTTTAAAGCTAGGAAATATTTCCTCTTGGATGCCATGAAGAAATTACCTTGTCTCCCTGCTCCTGAGAAATGTCCAAGTGTCTCTGGCAACAAACAACAGCTTCATCAAACTGTCCTAGTATTTTCAGTGTATTCCCAAGGTTGCCACTTGCCTTGGCTTCTCCAATGCGGTCCCCAATGGTTCTACAAGATGACAGGAGGAAGGAAGAGAGGTGTTAGAGGGCTCACAGACTTTTATTCACCAACTGTTGGAGGCAGAATTCAAGCTGCAGTGAGCACTGGATGGTACATAGACCACATCCAGCTGTTCCCAGCACACACTGACTGGGGTGCTTCATACAAGCTGTCTCAATTTTGAAGATTCTTGGTTTTTTGCTCTCTCAGATGAGCTACTGTAATGACTTCAGGAGACTTAGAATGAGTATCTGGGCACAGCCCTGCTCTTGCTCCAAGCACCCTCTTCATATCCATATCCCTTTCTCCATCTCCCTGCTCTGAAGGTGGCTGGCCCACTCTTGTTGCCTGCCGAGTTCTCCACAGGACAGTTACCCCTTCCCTCAGGGCTAGATCTGGATGCTTATTTCTGGGGCAGATTTCTGCAGGCTGCTGGATTTAGACCCTGACAGGTTGTCTCCTATTAGGACAAAGCACTGCTGACATGCTTACCTAGCCAGGGTAAGGTCGTGTTTATGGTACTCCAGGGCCTTGGAGTACTCCTTAAGGTAGAAATAAGCATTGCCCAGCTGACTGTAGATGGCACTGAGAGTCTTCAGGTCCTCTGTCCCCACCTGCACCGCTGCTTCGAAGAAGGCTGCCCCAGCTTTGAAGTCCCCAGCCTTGCACAAGCGCTCTCCTTCCAGGGCCAGTTCCAGGCAGGATGCCTCCATTCTGCCAAAAGCAAGATCATCATTTCTAGAAGAGTTAGACTGCAGTGCACCCATGCTGCTCTACTTCATCATACACCTTTAATTACTCACATCCACAACCTCAGCCCCAAGCACCAGCCCAAAGTCAAACACTGTTTGGGTGACAATTACTCTGGGACAAGCCACTGGCACACCTCAACAGTGTGGACACCAGCTTCCAGTGGACGTGGTGGGCACTCAGCCCCTCAGAGAAACCAGGTTCTGAGACCTGAGACACAGGAGCATCCAGATTTACAGACCACATGGGCAAGTGGCCAAAGGTAACACCTGGGTTCTCAGTAAGAATTTGGACAAGAAACTCGGGGTTCCTGGCTCTCAAAATACACACGCACATTGCAAGAGTAACATGGCATCTGTTTTTCTTCCAGCTGGTGCACAGCGCAGAAGCCACGTACCCAGAATATTCACGCCTGCACCACTTTCCCCAGGGGTAAGAGAGAGGGTAGCCAAATTCTAACACGTTTTTATTGGATACCAGGGAAAACCCTGGACTGTGCAGAATTTCTTGGCTGAGCAGCTTCCAGTTCTCAGTGTCTGCTTTTCATTAACTCTCCTGCTGTCACTTTTTCCACAGGCGCTCTGCACATCAGCCTCCAGGCTGGCTTTCTCCCTTCACATTTCTTGACACCCTTGGCAATGGCACATGCTGTGCTGTCAGCATGAGCACCTTGCGAGCCAGAGAAGAGGAGCAAGACCAGCAATGCTGCTTCAGGAGACAGGAAAGGTGCTCCTTTGAGTGCTCCACTAAGTCATCTCTAAGTTACAGCTGTCCCTGTAAGAGCACGTGTATCCAAACTTCTCAGGAGGGACAGAGCAGGCATTTGAAAGCTTACAGTTGGAAAGGTCTTGTCTGCTGCAAAGTCAGCCCCTTCACGAGACAGATGGACACAGCATGTTCCTTCTCCTCTATTTAGACACTTTTCTTTGCTCTTTTTGGCTTTTTCATTTCTGCTTAATGTATTTTTAACAGCCAAAATTCTCTAGGTCAAAGGTGGACATCTGCTCAGAAAAAAACATAGCTCACTTGTCTAGCATCAGAAAAGCAAGGGTCAGATAAAAGATACTGCACGTCCAAAGGTGGTTTTCTATTGTGTTCTCAGGCAAAGAGCACTTGCCAGAAGTTTGACTGTGGTACCCAGACCATGAGAACAACTTGCTCATCATCACTGCAAAAGCAGCAGCCCAGCTGGCAGCTCCTGCAGCAGTTTCCTGCTGAGCCCCAGAAGATGCTTCTCCCAAAGCCAACCTTGCGATGAGCCAAGGCCTGGCCCCTGCAACCACAGTCTCCGCAGACCAAGGCTGCTCTGGCATCTCTCCCCAAGGACACCCCCTGCCACCACACACCAACACATGCCCTGTGCACACCAACATCAAGGCAGAGCTCCTCCTGCTCGGGGTCTGCACTCCAGTATCTTCTGCCCAAGTCCACACACAGAACTCACCTCCCACTGCCACGAAGGGGTGTGGGGAGATGCACGTACAAAATACCAATCCTGATATGTTTTTCCTATAAGCAGCCAGAATGGCATTGTTTCAGCTGCCAGGAAACAAAGCCAGCTCCTCTATGAGCTGTGCATAAACTGTCTAAAATCCAACCCTATTTTTGCCTGGTAATCTCCCTGCTGAGTCGGCTCCGTATGGCTCCAAACACCCAACGCTTGGCAGCCCAATGGCACATCCTGCAAAGCAGGACAACCCCCAAGGACTGTCCAAACAACAACAAAAAGGGGGGCAAAGAACTGCTTTCAGACTCTCCCTCCAAACACATTTGTGACCTCTCCTGTCTCTCTGTTCATTTGTCCCCAAAACCACCAAGTAACAAGAGGGAAAACAGGATTGTGAAGCAGCTCATTTGAGCTCCCCCCTCAAACTCCCACACAAATATTTGATTTCAAGCTCACTGCAAAGCCCACATTTGAACGGCTATTTTACTTGTGTGAGAAGGCTGCTTGCGGCACCAGTGCAGCATCAGTCCCTGCCTCAACTTCTGTTTGACTGGGGAAATAAAAATATTAAGACTGTTAATACTAAACATGTTTAACTTCTCTCTACTGATCCTCTTGCTAGACCATATGAAAACTAGTAAGAAAGATTCTGCTACAGCATGTTGAATTAAAGGGACACGTTTGGGGATGATACCAAACATCCATCAGTCCCAAGGCATGGATTCATGGTTTGTGGATCACTAGAGTGCTTACCTAGTGTCATTGTCAAGTATTGACAAATCTCATCCCAACGAGCTGAAAGAAGGTTTGGGATTGAAGACAGACAAGAACACCTTATACTCAAATCAGCGAGATGAAATTCAGGCAGCTTAGCAAAGATGAATGTTGTGAGAACTTGAAATGTGGGAATGAGCCACTATCACAGGACTTAACATTGGGTTCCAATTAGAAGACAGGAGAGACAGAAGCAAATTTCAAAATAGTTCAAGTTTGAACACAAACAAAACTCTTCCCAATATCCAGGTTTGCTGTAAGAAATCGAGCTCACCAACAGTAAACAGTCTAAAAACTGAGCTGGAGACCCATTTCCCAAATTCATGGCATGGCAGTTTAACTTGGATCAAACTTCTTATGTGATTTGAATAGCTTGAAGCAACAGAACCCAACTATACGCTCCAAGGATGGACTCACTCTGGCCATATTTGCCAGTGGAAACTTAACCACAAGTGAAAATTGTGCCCTGGGGCTTGCATTTTGATAGACACACACACACACATGCACACACTCAGCTCTCTGGGTGCTTTCCTGGTGTTCCCATAGTAACTGTTCAGGCACAATGCAGTGACATGACCTTCCAGTGCGCACAGCCTTTAATTAAATCTGTTTGTCCTTGAACAGGCTGCTTTGCAGAGTATCTGACTTATCTAATTAACATCACAGCTCAGTTTGGGACCTCAGCAAACAAGGGAAGGGAGAGGAGGCTTTTTCTGTGTGTTGCACTCTGCCAAGCCTCTGCTGCCATGCAGAAAACGGGAAAGAGTCAAGGATAGCAATTATTAATAGAAACACAACCCACTTCTAAAACCCACCTGCCCTTCCCACATCCTCGGGGCCCCACACTTAGAGCTAGTTCTGAGAAGCAACTTTGCGTGCAGTTCAGTGACCACAGGTGTAAGAGCACTCAGAAACACAGTGCCAGGGGCAGAGGAACCAATTAAAGGTCAACGAAGAAACTCAAGCACATTACAACACTACATGTACAACAGCTTCCAAAGACCATAGCTCAACTGTCCATAAGAAAAGACCAGGAGGGCGATTTAGGCAGAAAATAGAAGTCTGCTGTTCAAGTGAGCCAGCCTGACCACCCTGACAGATGGGCAAAGGAAAGGGAAAATAGCAAATAAAGACAGACTCAAGTTAGAGTCCCAGTTCCTCCCACAGCCTGAGCCCTCTCCTACCTCTTCTTCTGCAGGTTACGCATTTTGTGAACATAAACCCAGAGCTCCAAGCCCACCGGCAGAAGGAAGCAGCGGGGCTGAGGTCTACTTGGAACAATTTTGCAGACAGGTCTCTCTCTGAAGTTCCAGGGTTTTGAAGATGCCAATGGCATCTTCATGTCCATGCAGCTTGCACTGGTCTCCAGTTTTCACTCCATCTGCTTGGACAACGTTACCAGGAAGCTGCTGGAATCCTGACCTCTGTTTATCTGGGACACTTTTTCTCTCTGTATGCAGCCCTTGAAATGGAGGTGTAAGGAGCATTGCTTTTGCTTCCAGAGACCTAGAGAAAGTAATGTCCTCTTTCCTCCAAGAAACATATCATCCTCCATCCACTGTTGTTTTCAGGTACCAGACAGATGAGTTCAAAGCTGAAACCCAGGAAAAAAAAAAAAAGAGCGTCTTGTTTCATTCACATACTTTCAGCGCTGCTCAAAGAAGAAAAAGGGCCCTAGTAGAGTCCATGAGATGGCCAGACTCAAAGGCAAGCAGCTCCCTCCTTTCTGAATTTGCCTCTTCCTAAAGCACTTTGCTTCTGTAGTCTCATCAGCTATTCCTGTTGGTGCCTCTACTCCAAGGGCAGGACTTCTGCTGCTATGAAGCTCTCCTTGTCAGGCGAGGAGCTCAAGGTTCCTCAAAAAGAGGGTCATCCTTGGGCAGAATCACGCAGTTTGACAGGCTCTAAAGAGGACTCATCCATCTGCCACCCAGGAAGCTTTGCAAATTCCATAAACAATCTGAGCAGTTCTCAGACTGAGGAAAAGCAGAAGGCAGAGCCCACAGAGCACATCCCTGTCCATTTAAACGGGCTCCAAAACATCCCCATCTGAGAAGACACAGCCCTCTACCCTCCACCTCCCAGGTATTAAGTTTCTCCTCTGCTGACACACAAACAACCCACCTGGGCATGTACCACTTCAGCAAGGACCTGCTATTCACGTCTTAATACCAGAAAAGAAGATTCAGTCCCTCCTGAGCCAGCAAATTACTGCTAACAAGCTGAAGGTGCTGGACTTGGCCATATGGTGTGGTTCAGAAGAAAGACACTGCAGAACATGAACTGCTTTTCTTATTTCCACAGCTGAGATGCCAGAGCTTGTTAATGCAATTCCCCCACTGCCCAACCTTCTAGCTTACAGCGTGGTATGTCCCTGCCTGTGGGTTTGAACAAAGACACGGGGAAGGAGGATGCTCACTTGGAGTGGCCCCTGTTCATAAGCCTTGCCCCAAATCAGTGCTAACCACTCAGATTTGCATGTTCCTCCAGATAGGCAGAATTTCCAAGTTCACATCCCAGACTCACCACAAGTAGCCAGGAAGGTCCAACAACCTTCCCAGATCAAGTTCCAGGCAAAACCAAGACTACACCACATACAGCAAAGCGTTTTCTTCTGAATGCATGGAGATGACAGAACATGTCAAGTCTGGCCAGGTAGGAACAAAGGTTTCTACCTTTCCCACCTATTCTGGTGTCTGAAGATACCAGAATAAAGCTGGGTTTGTGTGTACAGCACAGAGTCCCAGCATCAGTTCCCACCTAGAGCACTAAGCAAGTCCCACAGCTCCTCCACACATTGGGTTAAGGACAAATCCATAAAACAGCAATGAAGGTGGCTCCCAGAGCACTTTGAGATCCTCTTGCAAAAGGTACTTCAAATAGGGTAATTTATGTGTTTAAGAAACAACAGCAAAAAGAACAAGTTTTTTTAAAAAGCAGTAATAGGCCAAATATAAACCCAATGTTTGACCACAAATGAGTTAGACAATCTGCACAGCATTCTGCCAGCGGAAGGAGTGAGTGGCATAACGCTGGCACATCGCTCAGTCCCCATCAACATGACAGCTGTGAATTGCAAACCCAAGAATGGATGTTGCTGCTGATACTCATGAGGCAGAAAAGGGTGACCTTCCACAGTGTGGTGACAGGGATGAGGAAGTCTCTTCCCAATCCAACACAGGGCAGGGCCACCCTCCCTCCTCCTCAGCTTCCTTAGAGGATAACTGATCTGAAGGCAGAAAGAACCAAGAAGAACAGAAAAGGCAGATATTGCCTTTAACAACAAGATTTCCCAGGGTCATCCATCACTGTCAGATAGCAGCTAATGATGATCTGTATCACAGATTGCCTTTTGGCTGCCTTGCCTTAAGAGCAAAAATGTTCCTTTACAAAAAGCTCACAGGCAAAACGCAAAGACTCTCACACATCAAATGTTTTCAAGCAACACAGCAGTTTGGAGAAGGCAGCAAGGGTCCCCAGAGCACTAGGGATGCCAAGAACACTGCCAAGTACGAAACAAAGCAAACGGCACAAGGTGTTATCAGTGCTATTAACAATTATCACCATGACTGCTGTGAAAACAGAACTATAATTAGGACTTGGGTGATGATACAGGTCCCCAGAGAGGGAACACAACTTGTAAGGGGTGTTGAGAAGCTTGGAGCTACAGTCAGACCTCTCAACACTCCACTCTCCCCCAAATCTTTGCACCTCCCTTGCCAAATATTCCAAGAAAATAACACTGCATGGACAATATCACACTTGTCCTCCCCCTTCGAGGCTGGAAAACAACAGCGCAGAGTGCCTTCAGCCAAGAGCTGTTCTGCAGGATCATGCCCTGAAGCTCAGGGCTGCTGTAGCTCCTGGAGATACGGCCACAGAAGCCAGAGTAGGACCCAGCGACATCCCATCTCTCAGGTCTGCGTCTCAGCCTCATGTCTGCTCCAGGCAAGTGGACAAAGGAGACCATACAGTGTCCAGCAATTAAACCTGTCTTACTCCAACCCTCCTTTCCCCACATTCAGGGCTGCCTTGATCAGACTGTCTTGCTCACAGCACCTACCCTGCTGACAACAAATCTATCAGACTACACAGAAAATAATCATGTCACAAGACAGAGCTGGGAGACATTCACCTGCTGCCTTAAATACTAGAAGTATCACAGGCCAAGAGAACTTCTTCCTGCCTGCAAGGTGAAGCTGCCTTTAACAAAAAAAAAAAAGACATTTATAGATATTTGATTCATATTAGTGGGGGCGACTGCAAAACACATTCCCAATCAGAGCTGCTGTCGTTCTAAAGCCAGGAATGAAAAGCAAGCCTTTAGAAAGCAGGTAAAGAGAATAAAACCCACCAAAACATCAACAGTAGTAAAAAAAACCACCACCCTTAGTACATCTATTGATATGAATTAATGAAGCAACAGATTTTCACATCTTACTTGCAATCTGATTGAATTTTATACAAAAATAAACATAATTTCAGAGCACTGATGACAGGGGCAATTAAACATTTTTTCCCAATCAAAAAGGAATCAAGTTTATCAGGTGCTCAGCGCAAATGTATATTCACTGCTTAACTAAATATGCATTTAAATAATTAACTGGCAACACATCCTTAAAGAAAGTAATCAAGCTGGGAATTATTCCCTGTTAGTAATTTCCTTTCCCAGCCTTCGCACAGCTCCCGTACATGAAAAGCAGCCGCTGACTGAACCACCAGAGAACGGCCAGGGAGGAGCTGCTCAAACTCCCCAGGGACACGGCGGAGGGAGCTGATGTCCCACATGAACCAGCTCACACTTCTCCTGTGCCAAACAAAGCTCATGCTGCACTTGATGAAGGGTCTAACTATCTTCATGGGCTTCCCTAGATGAGGAAAGCTATCCCAGATCCCCCTGATGCAGAGCCCGAATTTATTTGGGGTGAATTTATACCTGTTTAGCCTTGGGGCAGCACTGCAGGCTTGACTCCACTGCTCTCCCCTGTCTGGGCACTCTCCAAACGTGTTTCGGGCAGTTTCTCTCTGGCTACTCAGAGACAGGGTCCTCACTGTGCCTCATCAATCAACACTTTCCTCAACAGCCTGAGGGCCCACATCATCATACCACCAGCACATACATGGCTGCCTCTCTCACTTGCTCCCAAATGATGAACTCCCATCTTTGAGAAGAAAATCTTATTACTAGCTCTTAAGTACACGTGCTTGCAACTTCATACCATTAAATATCAGCACATTGCCATGACACCAGACCTATCAATCATTCTGTTCCTCCTATTCAATACTCATCCTCCTCTGCACTGCTCATACCTCCGTATCATCCACACCTATTAGCAACCTGCTCTGTTTTGCAGGGAAGACACTAATAAAATACTCAATTAGCTCACTCCCAAGGCCAGTTCTTGTGCAATGCAGCTAACGATGCCTCTCCACCCTGCCGACAGCTCTCCCCGTGGCACGGCCCCTCGCTTCCCACCCACATCACAACCCAGGCACTAATCCCCCCCTGACAAGCAGTTTCCCCTCAAGGCACCGTATCAAACCCAGGCTGCCAGGGAAGGGTGACAAATAAATCAAGATAGACATGAAATTAGCCTGACTCAAACTACTTTTGGTAGTTTGAAAGAGCACATGGAAGCTGGTTTTCCCTCCAGTCAGTGGAAGACAGAACCTCCAGGGCATTTGACCTACATGTCACTTTATTAGTGAGGGGAAGAAAACAAAACCTCTTGTTCTGTTTGGAGAGGAAAGGCCAAAGATGAAACAATACTGCATCCTGTGCCTCCCAGCTCCTGGTTCCAAGCATCCAGGCCAGTTTCCTTCACATCTCATGAAGCACATGAGGTGCTACAGAGTCAGCTCTGTACCACCAGCACATCTGGAGGGGAGAAGGTTTTCACTCCACACTTCACTGGCAGTAGTATTGCAGTGAGCCCTTTCAGTGATCACCAAACTGAAAATAATACACACACACACACACTTACTGCTGCTTGAAGTGTTTGCTCAAGCTGGAGCTCCAGGGAGTACCAAGATGAAGCAGTTTTCACTGCAGTCTTTTGATAAGGGCATGAAACGGAGAATCCAGAGGGGAAAACTACCGGGAGTTCTGGAAGCCACTGGGTCTGTGTGCTGGCTCCAGATTTCCTCTTCCACTCACTGATGGCAGCATCAGTGCTCAACAGTAGTCATTTCAGTTAATTGCTATCTACCATTAGCTGCAGAGTACTTACAAGGGATTCAATTCCACTGCATATTTGCTAATAAATACCAAATGACAGTGAGGAAGACAGCTGTATTTAGTTGCATTTACCCTCTTATTAGCAGAGCTGAATAAGACCCCATTTCAATTCATAATGGCTCCAACAAGCTGCGTCATTGTCAGAAACTCAAATTCAAACTTCCCATTGCCTGCTTGAAAGCAAAAGTCATCTAGCTCCCCCCTGCTTACCCAGCTCCCCTGTGGCTGCACAAAGCTCTCCGTTTGACCAAGGGCCACGCAGAACAACCACCTCTGTGGTTTTGATTCATGGGGATGGTCAGAACTGAGAGCAGATGGGAGTTATTTTCTGGTTTAGTAGCATTTTGTGAAGCAACTTATGATGCTGTACCGGTATGCGTAGAGACTTTTTAACCTAAGAACCACAAAATATTTTGCAAAGGTGCAAGGGTAGCAATTACCCCAGTTTGCAAAAAGGAAGCTTAGATACAGCAGGACTTAACTTGCCCACAGGGAATCAGCTGTAGAGAATGGAAAGGAACCCAGGAGCCCTGGGCTCCCAGTGTCAATGCCGGGTCCTGCCTGGAAAGCACCAAGTGAACCACTCCAACGAGAGCTGCTCTGTTGGGGGATGAGGTGCAGCATTTTCCACCCATACACGGATGCTCACACAACTCATGCCACCAGCTCAACACAATGCCAATCACTGAAGATCTAACCCTGTCCAAAGAGATGCCCTCAACGCCAGAAGCTTATGACACTCATGACATCTAGAATCCTGTTCTTCACCTGGAAGGATTTGGCTCTCAATAAATTATACACTGGTAGTAATTATCTTGAATCTACGTACCTTTCCACAAACACAGCTTAATCCATAGCAAGAACAGAGAACGAATGAAATTTTTCTGTGTCATCTGAGGAGCAAAACCTCTAAAAGGCAACGTGCACAAATTTAAGCCTTTGTGCTCCAAAATTACTTGAATATCAAAGGATCACGATGGGATGTAATTAACTTGCAGCATTTGAGAAAGCTCAGATGGGATTAAGGTGCAAATGTGAATTTCATCTCATCCTGCGTAACAGTTTCACTTGATGCCCAATTTCAAAGCACGCAAATTATAAGATGCAAATACTTTCCAGGGTTTATGGAAATTATGATAAAGGAGATACCAATTTGAAAATTAATTCATAAAAACATGTTCTGACTGCTGAATAAAAAAAGAAATAAATCCAAACATATGAACTGATCAAGATGCCTCAGCAGAGGGACTGTGCAGGAGAACTCATTTTCAAGAAGAGTGAGAATGAACCCTTCTGAAGAGCCTGGAACATAATCTCTTTGCTTGGCTCATCCGCAGGGCATAAACCCAACCAGCACCACCTGCCATTTGAGCTGAAGAAAAATAAGTCTAAAGGCCAGCAGCCCTAGCTTGCCAAATGCCAGTGATGCTTATGTCTGAGGATGCTCTTTCCTTTGCAGGAGGCACAAAGGAGGATGCTCAATCTGTGCTGTCAGTAGTTTGTCTCACCCCAGTACCTGCAGACCATGGTCAAAGGTAACAGCTCTAACATCTGAAACGGGCCGTGCAGAGCAGTAAGCAGCCAGCCCCTGCATCAGGATGAATTTTTAGGCATTCAGATTTTGTCACTGAGGATACTTGAAATGAACTCAGTGATTTCAGCACAACAAGGGAAGCTTCCTGATTTTTCCAAGAGCATTTTGCTTTCTTGTCCAATGCTGGTGCCTTCAGTGAAATTAATCCCTCAGACTGCAATGAAACAACACTCTTGGGATGATTTCACCAGAAGTGAAGTGCTATTTCCTTCAGTCACTTCCAGAAACCAGAGGGCAAGAGAGGACATGCAGTCTGAATGGCTTTTCATTATAACAATACTTTGGCAATTAGGTCAACACATCCTCTCACTAAAATATATGCTGTGATTTAAATCAGCACACTGCTCTTGCTACAAAATACATTGGGTTACAATTACAATATATTATTAGAAAAACAAATAGTTGGCTTATCAACAGCTATATAGGGAAATCAGCTGATTTATTTATTACTCATTTTATTCAACTTCTTTTACCCACCAAAATATAGGGGTTCATTCATGCCAAACTTTTTACAGAAAATGGTTGGCTTCTGGTTTGGGGGATTATCTTTCCCAATTCAGAAGCACTGTAAATGAGAGGAGAGATGTCCAAACTCAGACACCTCTTCTCCACACCTGCCCCACACAGACACCCACTGGGGGCTCATCAGGCAGCTCCCATGGGGCCAGCCTGGATGCCAGCCCAGCTGCTCTTCCCCTTGTCCTTACCTGACCCCTCCTCATCGGAACCAGGATGAGCCCTCACAGACCATAGTGGAGGTACAACACGACAAAGTGAGCGTGGAGCCTAGGACTCAAGCTACAAGACAGCTTTGATTGCAAGGCATCGCAGCCTCCCCCCGATTCCTGCCCCAGGATGCTGCCTCCCCCCCCAGCTGCCAGCAGGGTCAAGGCTCAGCTCCAGAAATGCCACCCAGCACAATTATTCCAGTTGTGCTGTGTAACTGCACGGGGGCCTTGTGAGACTTCCTTTCCTGCACGCTCAGACCACTTTTCTGAAGCCAAGTGAAAGCAAGTCTTGTCTTCCCAGAAATAAAGAGGCCACAGGCCAAAGTCTTTTGTCGGTTCAAGCCGCCTGGAAACCCCTCCAACTGCAGCCCCCCCTTCTCCTTCCTCTCTCTACCTGCCAACTGCTCCTGCCTTGGAGCACGAGCTTGAAGCATGAAAACAACTGCACATTGAAAAGATGCTGCCAAGTCCCAGCAACACTAAGGACAATATAATGCTTGACCCCAGCCAAAGGAAGCCTCCTCTGCCTGTCCCAGCCCCTTGTCCATGCTCCATCCCAAACCTCCCCTGCATCTGCACAGCAGCAGCAGTTGGAGAAGCTGCACACACTCCCTGCAAGCTGCCTCCTTCCTACCCACGTACCCACCTAAACCACCGGTCCCCGCTCAGGGCACCACAAAACAGACCATCATCATAACGAGGGGTAAAAGGCAACCATGACGAAGTTCACACCACGGTTTTTCCACTGACTCCTCCGCAAGCAACAGTCAATTTGGTTCCGTTCCCTTCCTGTCTCATCCGCTTCCCTTCAGCCCCAGGCCAAGTGTTTAAAGCCAAAGAGAGAGGCCTTTGGGATCCATCTGAAAACACACACCCCAGATCTCCTGCTCCCCGGCCATCCAGGCTCCGGGCCAGAGAGATGCTGAGCGATTGCAGCTCAGCAGGAGACTGCTCAGGATGCTCTGCACCAACACGCACACTTGAAAGGGATTTGGATGTGATCTTAGGGACAGAAACAGCATGAACCTGGCCCTCCTTTGCTTTCTGCAGAACTCATTGAAAAGCTATTAGCCGAAACAAAGTGATCAAGTTCAGCAAATCCAAACAAGCAGCAACTCCTTTTTCAAATTTCCACTTGGTTAAGCCAATAAAGAGGGCGACATCAAGCCAGAGCACGCCAGCGAGAGCCTGTGATGGTTCCTCCCTCAGCGATCACAGTCCTCTGTGCCCAAACCAGAGAAAGCCACAAAGGAGGAGATGTGGTGGTTCTCTGAGGTCCCAAAAAGCAGGCGGGCAGAGATTGTGTCCGGCTGAAACGGACACCAGACACCAGGACAAAGCTGTAGCAGAACAGATTGCCCCAATTCTACATTGTTTTTCTGCAGCTGTCTCATGCTCTGAGGGCTGTTAAAAGCATTGTCATGCCCTCCTGAAAATTTCAGAGGTGCCAAAAATCAGCAATCAGCCCAGACACAGGCATGTATTTAAAAGGCTGCCCTGGCAAACAGCATGAGAGCTCAGGTGCAGGACACCGCTGTTCTCCCTGGCTGTTGCGCAGCCACAGGGCACCCACGCCTCTGGATTTTATACAGATAGGATTTCACATCTGTCTGAAAATACAGGAAACTGAGGCTCCCCAAGAGCTCAGATATCAGCCAGGGTCCTCAGCATCTCTAGACACAGTTTCTGCAGCTCCTCTGGGCAAACCCCAACTCAGCAGAGCAGCCACAAAAATGCTTTTGGGTTCTTCCTGGCATTATGGAAAAATCCATGTGTGCCACCAGATTAATCCGCAAACCTATCAATCAGAGTGTGGCAGGATTCCCAGAAGGCCGGGCCATCGCCTCGCAGCGACACAGCTCACATGCAAGGTGACAATTACGCTCTGCTTTGCTAATCCAAGGAGAACAGACCCACCGTCTAGCACCGCGCGGCACAGTCTGTGACGGGTGTCTGCTGCCTCTGCGGGGAAACCTGGAGCTCCAGCATCCTGCAAACTGCTTTTGCTTCTTCCAGAGGATCGTGTGGCTCAGTCCTCCACCGCATTTTCCCAAATTTTTAGCACTTCTCTTCTAGCACAACTCCATCTACCCTGGAAACGCTTGGCACCTCTGCACTGAATGTCTGTATGAATCAAGAGCACACAGAGGCAAATCCCCGCTCCTCCCCGACACAGCACCACATCAGGTTCTGCTCCCACACTCTGGTATTAGTGTAATTCAATCATGTGTGTTTATCACAATATAAGTTTGCCACGTAGACCAAAAGCACATCTTTGCATCTGCCAAATGGACTCTGGTCCTGTTCTTCCATCAGAGGAATTTGTATAAACATCAAATATATTGGAAAATCTTCCTGGATGAAGCAAAAACACTAATATTCTCCCTAATAACATGAGTTAGTCCATATAATGATTTGCTTTTTAAGCAAATTGCAACGCTTATTATGAAAAAAATAACAAAGTTATGTTATGTTTCTTGGAGCCTTTGGTAAGGGGAATAAAAGCATGAAGAATCAGATTTTTATGCTTTTCTATGCCAAAGTGTCTCATCTGTTTTCCTCACAAAATAGCATAAAGGCCTACAGTACATCCAACTCCAGCAAAATATCCTTGACTCCCTCCAAATCTCAGCGCTTCTCTCTCCAACCTGAGAACAGCTACTGTTATGCCACAGCAGACACTCTCCCACCCTGAGACACCAGGTGAGGCTTTGAGTCCAGCTGGGAGCAGGCACAGATCCTCAGTTTACAGGGAAGTTCTGCCTTCACCGTACACGGCAGCAACCAGGCAGGCAGCTGTACCGCACCCAGAGCCATGGCTGCTGGGCTACAGGCAGAACCCAGTACCCTTCAGGAAGGGACACCCTTTCCAAATCAAGCTAAGTTCATCCTTTATGGCTTTAACCTCCAATTCCTTTATTTTTTCCCCCATCCTCCATATTTCTTTCTCACCCTCACATTCTCTTCTGCAGAGTCCACCTTGGCACAGCAGGTACTGTGCACATAAGAAGGACGAAGGGAAAGGTTTCACAGTATATTGTGTATTACCTGGATGGAAACGTGCAGTTAAGGGGACAGAACGAGCAGGAATGGATAGTGGAGACCTCTCCACAGAGCTATTTTAGGTTGCAACCCCAGAGGTATTGCAATGGCTTTATACAGAACACAGGCTGCTCTGTAGCACTGGAAGAATTCACTGCTCCCCTCCTTCCTTACGCTGGTGGAAGGAGGGAGGATATAGCATCAGGGTTACCCACATGCCCCATTCAAGGGAATTCATTTATCCTGACTACTGAATAATTCATGTCTTCAGAAAAAAATAATCTCTCTATTCCTTCATAGAGACATCATTATCTAGCAGTGAAAGATAGAGATGGCACAACAGCAGGCTGCACAGAGAAATGCACCTCAGGAGCGCAGGCAGCAGCGACAGGGAGGACGAGACAGGTGACAACAGAGCTCCTTACCTTAACCCGTCAGGGTGGTGGGCTGTGGAAGCTGCTGACATGCAGGATCGACACTGCTTCCACACAGATTTCATGTGCTGGAGAAGCCTGACTGTTTTAATCCAAGGCATTATGGAGTAGCTGCATTTGTGCTGTACAAACAGCCTCTATGAGCCTTTCAGGAGCAGTTACATCCTCCAACACACATGGCTTTAATTGGGATTTTTTTTTTTATTTTAATTCCAGTCACATGTTTTGAGCTGTTACTTTTCTCCTCCATGTGTGTATATAGATAGATTTTTACGTCTCCTGTCTGTGTGCCACGTTAGCCTCAGGCAACCAGCTCTGGGAGAGAGCCGTCAGCCTTGACAAATGACTCAGTTCTCATCTGGAGTCAGGTCTGAACAGCATCTCCATCCTTCCCCTCCTAAGGCTGCTGTTTGCTCTGGGCAGGTGAGCTCTGCACATGAGCTTGGAGCCTCACTGAGCACAGCCAGAGCCTGATCCTGCTTCAGCAAACCTGAAATCACATTGATCCTCACCCAGAGTCCTTCAGAGAAGTTTACACCTCGACAGAATGTAATATTTTTTTCACTAGGGTGAGCCAAGGGTGGGTCACACAAGTTTCCTCTGTTTACTCTTCATCGCTATGTTACTGCATATTTAGCTTTAAAACAGGGAGAGGGAGAATCCTGGATGCTGGGGCGAGGAGAGATCACAGGCCATGTAACAGAGATGCTCACTGCTGAGCCCAGATGCTCATGGACCATGAGGCAGGACAGAGCCACAGCACACAGCCCTGGGGCTCCTTCCTGCCAACACACAGCAGGACAGGACACCTCCCATGGAGGCCACCGTCAGACACCCACGCAGCTTTCACAGGCTTTTTCTGCTGTTGCTGATCTCTCACACACCTCTCCACAAAGCACTCAATGGCATGACTGATGACAACTTTCTGCCCAAACCACCGACGCCAAAGAATGGCTTTATTGAAGGAAATGTACACTTTGCAGAGTGAGTTTTCATTTTCTTCCCGAACAGTGGAGGAAGAAGTGGGTATTTTCAACCATTTCATTGTTAACTCCTTAGATACCTGAACACATTGTCAAAGCTCTCTGTCAAACACACTCTCCCCCCAGAGCCTGTTGTAGCTGACACACTTCTGCCATTTGCACTCCCAGTGGTGTACGTGGAGGGATGAACACAGACAAACAATGACCTCCCTTTCTCCAGAGCCTTTCCCAGGAAAGCACCAAACTACACACTTCAGTCAACCAACTGGCTCGTGCTTGACGTTTCCTGGATTAAAGCCCTGATGGAAGCAATTGATACAAGAGCTGGCCAAGGGCTGCAGCCTTAAAATTCTGGGCACATCACAGTGAACTCATATGTTTTATTATTTATACCAGCGCAGGAGCACAAACTCTCAGCTGAATTCAGAGGCC
This sequence comes from Tringa solitaria, assembly GCA_026413425.1. Taxonomy (NCBI): domain Eukaryota; kingdom Metazoa; phylum Chordata; class Aves; order Charadriiformes; family Scolopacidae; genus Tringa; species Tringa solitaria. The sequence goes on from JAOXJM010000007.1 coordinate 2,970,554, forward strand.
AGGAAAGGCCGAGGCACGCATGGAGTCTCATAGTTCCAGAACATTCATCTGCATTTATGTATACAAGTCCCTGTTTACTTGCCATGAGATGTTGGCCCATAGGTTTCCCAAGCAAGCTACTCCTCGCTGAAATCAGAAGGGCTTATTTGTCAGAAAGGAAAGAGAAACACACACTGCTTGTGATGCTAGATACTTCACTTGTTTAGCCACTGGTGGTTTGTATTCCTGCCTTCATGCTGCAGCGAGCTCAGCCAGTAAACAAGTCAGATCTGATGGCCTCTGTGGTTTGCAGCAAGATACAATCCCCAATGCCATTTTCTCAATACTAATCTCTGAAGACAGTTGCTAAAAGAGGGGCTGTTTTCTGATGCACTGTCAGCAGTGGTAACTTCAGAGGAGCACAGCTCGAGTATAGTAATGACAGGACACACACACACACACACACCCCCCAAAGCACTGCCATCCACTGCCCATCCCCAAAGCTCCCTGCCTGACTGCAAGAACAGAGATGTGTGATTTCCTCTCTCCATCTTTCACCATACCCCAAAGACACCCCCCCTCAAGGCAGGGCACCCAGGAACTCCACTCAGTTCTTATGTGATTGAACTTGCAGGCAGTTTTCTGCCAGGAAACATTTTTCTGTGTCCCTCTCTCCTTTATTAAATTCACTGCTCTTCTCAAAGCCTGAAAGACAGGTAACTGTGTAGAGTCACAAGTGCCTGAGCACTCTAACAACTCGGGACTGTTCTCCTGCTTTCTTCAAGCCAATACCTGGAGTTAGGCTCTTCCTGGTGACCAGACCCCATGGCCACCCAGGCAGCTCCTCTTCCCCTCAGGTTTCCCACTACATTTGCCAGGCACATCTTGCAAACGGGCAGAGGCTGCTATTTAATTCACCAGCCAGTAACTTCCTTCTAAACAACCTTTTGCTTCCTCCCCTATTAAGCAGAACAGCAGAACCATTGTAATCTCATGCAATGCAAGTGCTGCAGTTGCCCTGCACAGTCCAGTAAGAGACAAATCAAGGTCTCCAATTCACAATTAATCTCACTGTGACGTGGGTAAAGAAGTGCTGAAGGAGTGAGAGTCAGGACATTCAGCTCCCAGCTTTGCCACATATATTCTCCTCCATCCTGAAGACTATACAATTCCTGAAAACAGGAACAATATTTCCCAGAAAGGCTGCAATAAAATACTGATGTTACCAAGCACTCTGAAACCCTGGAATGGATATAGCCCTTCCAGGATCCCCTCAGTCTGGCACAGCAGTGTGGGACACTAGGCAGTACCATAATACAAACCACGAATAGCAGTAATTAACAAATAGCCCCAGAGAGATGAATGATAATCAGCACTTTCCAGCTATCCTCAGGCATGAATGGATACTCTACAGATGGAGCGTGCAGAGAACAACCTTAACTCTGCTGTGTGGATCACAGGAGAAACCTGCCCTGCAGCCAATTTGCACTCAAGCTGCTCCAAGCCAGAGCACAGGAAATCATAGCAATTTAAACCAAAAGTGCCCAGGGAGATACAGCCGGCAGGGACTTGGCTGGTGGTATGGGTCGAATGCTCAGGAAACCCAGCTGCTGGGATACCCACCAAAGAGCAAATACAGCCTGGTGGGCTGCAAAATCACTGGAGTGTCAAGAGAGTCATGGAAACACATAACCCAGCAAAGCCATTGGGTACAGCAAACCATCCATTCTGCCTGTAAATATCCACAGCTTTTAAAAATCGAGACATGGAGAAACTCCACTGCACACCCATGGACCACTTGCCTGTCCCAGCAGCGTGCTGGAGCTTCTTCCTGGGAGCTCAACACAACTATGAATTTTTTATGTTGCCGCAAAACTTGCAAGCCCCATGGCAAATCTGGTCTCAGTGTGCTGAGCCTGATGCAATCCCACAGCAGAAGTCATCTCTCCATGACCTAGATGGGACAGGCAAGCACAAGAGAGGCTGCAAATCAAATAACTTGCCCCAGGTCTCATCATGGAGCAGCAGCTGGACTTGTGTCCGCAGCAAGCTCCGCAGTGTGGCCAGGAAAGGGGCTCAGAGGGGCACATGAGCCCCCTTTGCTGTCCATGAGCCATCCCTGACTGCTCCCTGGCTGCCAGAGTGTGGGAGGGAAACGGAGCTGGATCCCCAGGGCAGGAGAGGAGCCCTGCCGCGCAGTGTGTGTTCAAAGCTGCGTCCCAGGAGCATCACACAGCCGTCATTTTCCGCAGCTCAGAGAGCAAACTGCATATATCAACTGACGGCACTAAGTTTTATCCATACATTTTTTAAAAGCAGCTTCCAAGACAAAACATCTGTTCTCAGGTGGAGCCAGGGCTCAACATGAAATGGCTTCTACACCGAGTTATGTTATGAGCATAACAGAGGCATTTACCCCATTTTAAATCCATTTTCTTAATCTTTTCCCTGCAGCATCTGGAATAAAGATGCATTAGCTCAAAATTCTCAGGGAAGAGCCTCTCTGGCTGCTCCAGAGGGTGGAAATGCAAAGGGTAACAGAAAAGCATGTGGGGAGACAAGACAATCCAATATTCTTCATTCAAAATTCCTTCAGGTTTAGCACTGACTCATAGCAGAAGATGAAGCTTCTTTAGATATATCTTTTCTAATCTCAGAGTCAGAAAGGGCTGTGGTTCCAGTGCCTGTCATCCTCGGGCAGAAGCCTCTTGCTGAAAGAAAACTGGGAATAGCAGAAGACAAGCTATTTATTTCTACCCTGAAGGTAGTGATCAGACAGTAGCACTGCCTTCAAGTTACTCATTCAGTGTTTGTGGTGCTGCTCCAACGTCTAGGCTCTTGCAGAGGAGTCTTTTTATTGCTTCCACTGAAATAAGGAAGAGCAATCAGATATTAATGAGATGCTTCAGTACGTGCTTGCTCTCCCTTTCCCAAGCTCCCATGGCCAGGGATCAGTCAGGAACTTGCAGGATCAGGCCATTACACTGGTTTGGGGGTTGGCTGCCCACTCTGAGGGGGAGAACTGAACCCAGTTCTAAAAAGAGCCTGTATTTGCTCCACTCCTGGTGGGAGCAGAGGCCACAGCTACTGCCCTTTACCAGCCCTGTCATTTTATCCCAGAGAAGTCAGTTAAATACAGGGTTGCACTGCAAATTGTTCATTTAATATTGCCCTTGAAACTGCATTGTAATGATAAATTTTCACTTCCTTCCCATGGCAGTTGCATAACGTTACTGGGCATTGTTTAGAGAGCTGCTGCGCTCCAAGCCACAGGCAGCTGGTGTCCCTGTCCCCTTCCCCTCACCAAATGCTGGCAGGACTGTTACCTTTCTGGTTGTGGTGTTTTGGTTGTTTTTGGTTTTTTTGTTTGGTTGGTTTTGTTTGGTTGAGTTTTTTTTGTTGGTTGTTTTTTTTAACACTGTCAGCTTACTACAAACAGATAGTCTTGACTCTGTAAGTAACCTTCCAACAAGATTATTCCTGCTTCCTTCAGCTTTCATTGGGGGAAAAAAATACCCCATTTACACTAGTTAAATCTGAGCCTGTCAGAAAGTCACATCTGTCAAATAACACTTAACTAAAAGTATCTTTAGGGAGGGAACAGCTCAGTCAATGGAGAGCTTTCCCACTGACAATATAAATAGCCCAGGAACAGAATTCGACAGCCCCACTTTGTGGTCAGGCTCCGCAGTCTGAATGCCCAGATGCTGGAGGAATTTCTGTTTCATGGCTTTGGTTGGTATGGGTTTTTTTTATAACTGGAAAGTGGCTTTGAATTCTGGAAGCTGGGCTGGCTGATCAAAGCTGTATGCAGAGCAGGAGTGGGAGGAAGGGTGAAATTATGTATACTTGAACAGCAATTTGGAGACAAAATTGCTCATAAAGCAGGACAGCATCAAGAGTTAAATAAGATGCATCCCTCCACTTCAGGAAACTTGCTGCTCATGGCTTCCATCAGTGGGGAAAGAAAATGATTCTCCAGCCTCTTACCAAAATATCCAATTTTAAGCCTTTCTGCTGCTGTCTGATTTTACTCATCCTCCAGGCACACACCAAGGAAAGGCTTTTCCCTGTGGTTTATGTAATGTACCATGAATAAATCCTATGTCTGGGACACTCTCATCACTGAGCTGGAGGAAGGGAATGCCAACCAAGCAACACAGCCCACTCCCGTCTCCTTCACCCAGGCATTTCTAGTTTCCCATCACCTCCCAAGTCTCTGCTATCGTCGCCAGAGCAGTCACAGTTCAGCTGCATTCAGAGAGAGAAAGGAATGGCCTTAAAAGAATTTTAAAAATCACTCTTCTATAATAAATCAGTTTCTCAGCTTCATCAAGAGTTTTCATCCTTTGGTGTAATAGGCACTGCTCCCCTCACTTACTTGAAAATAGAAGGCAGCAGATCCCTAATTAGTTACATCCACCAGGAAAACAGAAATTAATTACACACAAGATTTTCATGTAGCACAAACAAGCCAGGCTGCAGACACCAGCTAAAGTTCTGAAAAGACCCAGATTCAACTGCAATGGCACCCACCACTGCCAATTTCAGGCAGCTAAATTGCAACACCTGGTCACCATGATTCAACCATGATGCAGTGGTGAGAGGTCCTTGTTACCACTACAAATACCCCAAGACCTTTCTCCATCCTTGAGGCTGTCCTAGCCAGGCCCCCACCAACCTTCTGGTTATGGGAACCTTTCACAGACAGTGTCTCCCTTGCCCCATGAGCTCTTTCAGATACTTTCCCAGGAGGGATGCATCTGATGACTAATGCAACAGCTAGCCAAAGGCACCTCAGTGGCTAGCCATTAAGCTACAGCTCACCCAGGCTTCATGGACAGCATCCCAGCTCAAAAGGATCAAGGGCTCCCTCACTCCCAGACCCAGCTCTACACTCAGCCAGGCCAACCAGAGTGCTGATGTTCATCTCACAGGGAACTGGCTTCAAGGGGTGCCCTCAGGCCACACACCTATGAGTCACATAAACCTATTTGACTTCAGCTGACACAGTAGCAAGTACCATGTAACCCATGAACATGGGGCCAATGCACAAAGTTCTCTTCTAGTCTGCTTGGCACAAATGCCTCGCACAGTGCAAAGTATTTCAGGATAGAATCCAGAGGGACAGCTCTCACCCCAGAAGCACGAGGTACAACATGCAACAGGTCTAGCATAACCAGAGTCAGTGAAGTGCAGGTCAACACATGAGATGAAACGCTGTTTTTTTCCAACTTCATTTACATGTGCACACACAAGTCAAATTAACACCCCAGAGACAACAATTGTTTGCATTGCAGCAGCACCTAGAGGTCAGAAGTAAGATGAAGATCAGGCTGTGCTAGGCACTGTACAGGTACAAGGCACATCCTCTACCCATTTAACATCAGGAACCAAAGGGAGAAGGAAAAGGGATTTTCTCTCCCTGCATCCCACAAGGTGAAACACAGAAGAATCAAAAAAGATGCCCAAGGTCCTGGGGGACACCTGCAGCAAAGCCAGACGCTGAGTCCCAGTCCAAGGCCCGACCAGCAAAGGGTTCCCCCTCTCCCTGCTGCGGTGGAGACTGAATGTTCTGCTTGGCTCCACTTTGAGATGACCACATTACTCACAAATGCTGAAACTAAGAGTGAGTTGTTCAAAACGTCCCAAAACAGATGTCAACAAAACCAATACTGCATGCTAAGCTATCATATAATTTTTGCTCAGGCCACCTATTATGCAGCACAGCTATCTTAGAAATGTTTGTGCTGTTTTTCACATCCCTCTGCCCTAAGGGAGACTCAGTGCCTCAGCCTACAAAAGAAAAAACGTAATCTTTTAGAAGCCTCTAAAACAGCAATTTCAAGTTTGATCTATGGAGTAAAGAGACAAAAAAGGGTAATTTCCTGCTTTCTGGTGATGCAAAACAACACATTTTCACTGTGATGCCAATTAGTCCCCACTTTGCAAGCCCACCCATCAGGAGACACCACCTTCAGTCACAGCACTTGCAACACTCATTTTCAGCAGGAAAATCTTTGCCACAGCTCCCCTCCTCTTGCTTTCAGGTAATTTGGAACATAAAAATAGGGAGACAAGGGAAATCTGCCAGGGAGTCAGAGACACAAACAGTACTAGCTGCTGCCTCAGTAGTTCAGAGGCATCTTCAGCAAGTTCAAAGGAATCCCATCACCTGAGACCCTTCCCAGTCCCACAGAACAAACTAATCACACTCTTCCCTCCTGTGAGCCAACAACTCTCCAACCCTCAGGCTCGGGGGATTTTTACAAGGCACAGAGCTCTTTGTCACCATACTGCTGCTCAAATCCAGCCCAAGCTAACACAGAGCCAGCAGTTGTCACCAGGAGACTTATTCACTTGAGTATTCAGTAAAACCCTTAATAAGCACCAAATCAAGCACTGCTGGTGGTGCTAATTTTCACCTCTGAGGTAGATGAGTTTACCTTCTAAAAGATGGTATTTAATGGTATCATAAAAAAAAAAGCTTTTTTCCCCCTTTTCCTTTTGAATGAACAAACGGCAACACTGCTTCTAGCATTTTATAAAGTCCAGAATTACAAAGTTTTGAAAGTTTACTTTACAAGTACTAGCAGCTGGAAAATGATCAGAATATTTCACAGTAGTGATCCCTTGGATACATGCAAAATGAACAGGAACCATTCCAGAGGGAGGTTCATCCCAAGGGGGGACTTTCTTCCCAATTTGCTTTGCAAACATCAGTTTACTCTGCCTCAACCCCAGGCTGAGCGATGGCCCCTGTCCCTGCCTTCCATGTCAAAAGGCCAACAGCCTTCACCTCAGTTTTCCCATCAGAATAGGAGAAAGTTCTTTAGAAGTTTCTTTAGAATTCTTCTCTAGAAAAATCCATGGTGCTCCGTGAGCATGCTAATTGCCCAAAGCACATTCAGGTCAGGTACCCACTGTAGCGACATTAATGAGCGAGATGGAGACTGTTTATGACACAATCAAGAGAAGTTAGTAAACACTGCAAAAGCCAACAGCTCTGCTGAAAATATGTAGCACTGCAAGAGACCATGGAGCACGGGAAGGGAAAGGGAGGCACAAGCTCTTCTTTTATCAGAGTTCTCATGTCAGATTTAATGCTGCAATGGGGCAGCATTATCTAGGGCATTATCGGGCAGAAATATCTAATGTTCTGTGTGAGATCAATAATGTCTCCACGATGTCAATGGAGTACAGTGATGGTTTCCCAAGAACACGCCCATGCCTCACTCCCAGACATGGGACTCTCCAGAGTGGCCTTCTAAAAGCAAAGGGCCAAATCCAATGATCTCTGTGAACTCTGGCAAACTTGTTCCCAGCACGAGCTTGACACACACTCAGGAACCATAGCGCAGGGGAATCATTTGGTGGGCTTCATCCTACATGTTCAAGGTCAGCCAGCCAGCACAAAGACGTGAGACTACACCTGCAGCAGCAGAGAACAGAAGGGCACCTTCTCCAAGTGGGTATTTTAACAGCTCCTGCAGCCGAGATTCTGTCCAACAAAAGCCCACAGAGGTTACACACAGCTGAATCGGATGCACTTAAATTAGTACCAGATCAAAACCCCATGGAAGATAAAGCATTAGCTCAGGCTCATGTAAGAGTTGCTCAACTCAAGTTTGTGGAGCATGATCACAGAGCTCAACATTTCCAAAGAAAAAAAAAAAGAAAAAGAGACATCTCCCTAATTAGAGATCCTACATTCAATACCAGGAGCTGGCCACCACAGACACGCCAGCCCCATAGAGAGTCACAACAACTCAACTGCTTCCACAGCCCTCTATTTCCAACACATCTCCCTTGAGGATAACAGTTCTGCTGTAGCAACAGCAATGAAAGAAGTGGTATTGGAAAGGTTAGCAAGAGCTGGCAAAGAGCTGCACAGAAGCTCTTTTCCAAAAATGCATACAGTGTGTTATTGCTGTAGCAGAGATACTTCCGACTTCGGCCTCTCCAAATAGAAGAGTTTGGCCCCGTCAGCACACAGACTGTCTGCTGCGAGCACAACAACAGAACACATGCCTTCATTTAGGATGGGCTGAATTTAGGGAAATACCGAGGGATGTAGTAAAATGATGAAACACTGTCATTTGTGTCAAGCTTCCTTCCACCCTATCCCTCTTCCTAGAGGGGATCTACCTCCCTCAGCCTCCCCTAGATAAGGGTTCTGGCACTCCTGCCTGCACAGGCACCTTCTGCAGTTCTTACACCCCAAGTTACTGCTCCCAGACAAAAAAAAACACACAGAGAAAGGCTTTGATACCAGTCAATATGGCTTTAGCACCTGAACAGTCACCAGAGGTTCTACCCATCACCCAAGATGCACTTACTGGCTGGAGTTCAGAGTAATTTACTTCAAGTTAGAAGTTTCTATGCTGTGATACAAGTGAAGTTAAGGAAAAAAACTATAAGTTACAGCTCCAGTTAGCAGTGCAGTAAAGACAGAGGGACATGTAGTCTTAAGGCCTGTAGAGCAAGCCTGAAGAGCACCTGCAAGGAGTTCTAACACCACACACTCTGCCAGAGCCACCTAGAGTAAGCCACGGGAGAGCTGCTTCCCATTTCTCTTCTGTTCTCTCCTCACTAAAGAGCTGGTAGCAGCATTTACTGTGCTGAACAGGCACTCCAGTGGTACACAGCCCCCCACTAGGATTCCCTTCACAAAAGTGACCAAAGTCTATTCCCCAAAAAGTTTTCAAGAAAAACAAAAGAGAAAGAAAGAAAGAGATCCAGTCAGATTAAAAGAGTGTGTTTCTCTGCAGCTTGAGCTCCACCGGGATAGGCAGACCAGTGGTTTTAACTGTGAGTTCCCTTCATTTTCCCAGGAGTTGCTATACAATACAATGAAAACAAGAAACACCTGCTGTCCTAATGAACCAATACTCATTAAACTAGACAACCCACTAGCTGCCATACTAATTATTGCAAAACATGCAATGAGAATGAATGGAAAGCTACTATATTGCATATACTTTAAACATGGTTTTTTTCCCCCCTCTAGTCCAGATACAGCATTACCCCCACTTCTGACTGCCAGAGGAGAAATAAAACACAATGAGGATGAACGGCATAAAGAACAGTGCTCCAAGCAATGCCTTAAGGCCTCAAACTGACTCCAGTTCACTTTTAATTTTTTGATCTAAATGAAAAGAACGGGCAAGATACGGTATTCTCATGAACGCCAGACAGACAGCCTGAAGCTATTTTTTTTTCCAGCCTTGTGTGAATTTCTCTAGTGCTAAATTTTAAAGCTGAGACTTACAAGTCTCTGCAGTGCGACCAAGAGCCTCCCATGCAAACGCCCAGCACAGACAAGGTTTCAGCATCAGCCTCCTTTACAGAAGGAGCCGATCGCTCCGGGCTAGTGCCAAGGAAAACCACAGTTTCCCTCTCAGCAACCTCAGCACCCACCAGCCCATACGCGAAGCAAGAGCAGCCCCAGAGAGGAAACACCACGTCCTTCCCCTCCCTCTGCTCTCACTCTACTCTCGCCGGGTCCCCAAGCCGTGCAACAGCCTCCCGCTTCCCACGGATGAGCGCTCCCTCCCCGGAAAACCGGCGGCCGCCACCCCTCCCAGCTCCCTCCCAACCTCCCGGCGAGGGGTCGCGGGTCTCGCTGCCCGCGGCGGCGGCGGCTCCGGTACCGGCCGGGAGGGTCCGGAGGCGGGTTTCTCCCCGCGGCCGAGCTCCCGTCCCGCTCACCTCGAGTAGAGCCGGCGGGCGGCGGAGCCGGGGCTGTCCCCGCCGGGCAGACACGCCATGGGCGCCGGCCCCGCCGAGCCCGCCCGGC
>JAOXJM010000007.1:2991936-3022223 GCA_026413425.1 Tringa solitaria
ACATACTCTGCTATTGATAGGAAAAAAATCAACAAATGGGCCATGGTGGGCCGTGGATAGCTATTTCCTATCTTAACACACTTTTCCCCAATAACTGGATGATATATATATGTATTTTAGCACATAAAGAGAACACTTGTCCTTTTGCAGACATCATTTGGCATGCAGAATAACACCCAGATATTCTGAAGGTCTGGTTCTTCCCTGACACACATTACTCTTGTTATTTTAGGACATGAATAGGAAGATACAAGCTTAATATTTCCTTGTGTTCCTGGCTGTAATCACTGCAAAGGAAGTGTATCTCTCTATTGCAGCAAATCCCTCCCTAGGCTCGGGGCAGCCTGATGGAGCCTCCCACCTGCATTGAGCAGTTCTCTGTACAGCACTTGGTACAGCTCAGTAACTCAGTGTAGGGCACAGACCATGGGAAAAATATCTGTTTATTCCTAACAACACAGGAAACAGCATGAGCTGCTAGGATTTAAAAAAAAAAAAAAAGTAAGATCAGTGGTACCAGCAAAAATTCTGCAGCTGTATCTCTGTATCTCTGAGTGATTTACATGAATATTGCTATTGTACAACATTACCTGTGGAGGAAGAAATTTGTGTCTTACTTCAGGAATTGTGGCAAGGCATCATTAATGGGGCAGCCCATTTATCTCAGTCTTATTATGCTGCTGATTTGAGAGATGATAAGTACCCTTCAGGATTACTTCAATACGTAGTGGTCAACCCTAAGATCTCTGCAGGTTCAAATCAAACTCCAATTTATTAAGTGTCTTCTTCTTTGTCCCTTTTAACTTCAGCTTGTGTTTTGTCACAGATTTCAGTGGGTGCAGTATTGGCCCTTGGCTGTCAGACTTCAGATGAGTACACTTTTTTTATCAGCTGTCTCTTCCCACCATATGCTTACTACAAAATTCGTGTCACATCCAGCTTGCAATCCGAGTCTAGATTAGTGCTTTGATTGTTTGCTAACTGAGAATTGCTGTGAAAAGTGGTTTACAATGTAAAATTCTTAGTCAGGCACTGTAAAAAAACCCAACAAACAAGTACCATTTCCTTTCCTTTTAGCTGGACATATATCCCACAAAAGTGAGGGGACTCACAACACTCTCACAAAGTTAAGCACAAGGAGCAAACCAGCAAGAAAAAAAAAGTAGTGTGTCTGCCAGAGCTGTGAATTATTTCTTATAAGATCTTTGGAGTATATCTGGTGGGCACAAAAGGGAGGAATTTCTCGTGTTTGTTCACATACAGATGCACTTCCTGAATTTTGCTAGGCCTTGTGGGTTATTGGTTTAAATATTTCCTAAACAGTGACAGTGCACAACAGCGGAAACTGAAGCCTCTGGGAGGTGAGCCTGCCGCCTGAACGATGTCAAACCAACCTCCAGACTCCAGGCAGCCTTGTACCGGGTTGAGCAATGACCAAGCCCACTCGCCTTTGCCTTGCAAAACCACCAGAAAACCACGCTGAAGCTCAGAGTGCCACAGCGTGGCAGAGCCTGGCACGTCTTGTCCCACTTCCTCGATGTGCGTACAAGTGTAACGGTAGCGGAAACTGCTGGTTGGGAAAACGCAGAGACTCGTATCGGGACAATATCCTCTCCGTGGGGTAATCCCACGCGATGGGCTAGCAGCATCTCTCTTGGCAGATCCTTAGCTGTGAGAAGTTTTGCAATATCCTTTCCAGAAAAAAACTAAAATGGCTTTTGTAAAACCTCCACTGGGTATGCCTGGAGTCTAATTTGCTAAAACTCGTAGGTGGTAGCATGAATATCTGTAAGGGAAATTCAGTGTTTGAGGGCTGATGCATCATAAATGCCATATGAGTGAAAACATGGGGCCTAATTCTGTCTTAGTTCCATGTGACAGGAGCTGTGGAGTCAGCAGGCGAGAACCCTACACTTCTGGCTCATTTTGCTCAAACAGATCTAAAATACAAACCCAAATGGATTTTCTCCTCTCTGCCTCGGCTCACGCTTGGCTCCCTGACTTTGGAGTTTCACACACTGCAGTAGTGGGATTTGGCCCAACGATAGGTTTCACTTCATCTCTCAGCAGATTTGTGGTCTAACACTCCAAGATGTGCAGCATAACACACCGGCAATCTGTCACTCGCCTGGCTCTCGTCAGCTCCAACAGCTTGCTGAGAAGAAACAGTGCCAAAATAGATGCCAGTCCGACCCGAGGGACTTGAGAAGCATCGCCTGCAGCGTGCAGCCGAAAGCTCTGCCTGTCACAGCACGTGCATTCCTGCTCCACTTGGCTCTTCCATCAAGCCATCAGGCTGGGACCAGCCCTGGGCTTCCCTCGTTACTGTCGCAGTTTCCCATCTTAACAAGTCTTTACTGAAAGTTGCCTCCTGCTGCTGAGGTCTCACACTCACTACTGCTCTCTCTGCTCTTCAATGGACCAGTTCACTGGGCTCAGTGGCTGCCCATGAACCCCAAGACTGCAATCAGGGCTCTTATCATTTGCATACCCTGAATAGCTGTGGCTCCCCTCTTGGACAAGCTCTGCATTCCTCACACTGAAACCTCTAATCAGGCCAAAACGTTGGCTTGGAACGGCTTGAAATGGGAACTTGGCGACTCCAGTCTGCAGCTCAGGAATTCCTTGTTCGGTTAGACTTGAAAAGCTGCAATGCTGGGGATATCTGAGCACAGACTGCAGTGACATTTATTAAATTAGCAGTCTGAGTCTGTTTCTTCAAGAGAACTTCTCTAGAGACCACAGGTATCCATGTACATGAAAGGATGTGGTATTGGTATCTTGCCTCACCATCTGACTACTTTCCAGTAATAACAAAAGCTTACAATACTGACATTGCTGCTAAAAGCAAATCTGTAGAATTATAAAGCATGAATAAATAATTGAGGACATAAACCAGAAAAAAAAAAAAAGCCAGATTCAATACAAATCAAAATGCTGGTGAAACAGCACATCAGTCTCCTCTGCTCTGCAGTGAGGTGGGACCTAGAAGAGGATACAAAGCCTCTTCTCAGGGTACTTACTGACATTCAACCCATGACAGCAGTAAGTGATGGCCACTGCTGTAGGGTTACAAGAATGTGTTTCATCCCTGTTTGTTTGTATTTATTGTATTCGCATGCCTTCCATGAATATCTGAGCCAATGGCAAGCCTTGGGACCTCCAGAATTTCAGCATATACGAGAGGATATTTGTGGGAAGCAAATTTACAATTCAGAAATGGAAAAATTTCACAGGAAACCAATGTCTAAGGACCATCCAACCAAGGAAGAGAAGCAGCACTGAATGATCAGCCTAAGTCTTAGCTGTTTAACATTGGTTGTAGTAGTTTTGGTTCTAACCACAGATCCAGGAATTAGCTGGGGCAAAGAGCTGCAGAAGCCAAGTCTTCCAAAGCAGCACATGGGCAGCATGCATTCTGAAGGCAAATTCACCAACTGAGACATACCTTAAGGGATGCTCAACCATCTACAGCCATAATCTCAGGAGGGTTTAAGAAATGCGCTGGCAGGCTTCAGTCCAGGATGTCACTGCCCATTGAAGCCCATCAGAAAGGTGTTCTGTGAAAAGGCTGAGTATGAAAATGAAAAGGAGCATAAATCACTGCTATAGCAAGGAGTTTTTCTGCTGCTACCCATTTCAGGTTGTCTTGGACCAAGGTGACAATTGCCATTCTCCTGGGTTGTCCTGGCAGAAACTGGGGCCCGAAGCCTCCCAGCACCGTGAGTGCTTTGTCTCCTGTCTGCGAGCTGAGTTTGCCCTCTGCTGTTTGCTGAATAGACTGTTCCCTCTGGTTTATCCGAAATGGGAGGGTAAGAACAGCAAGACCTGAGGAACCAAAACCCCCAGATTTCAAATACTTAAACTTAAAAACTGTGACACTTTAAAAAAGTGACACCCACAAATGTGGAAAAGCCTTATCTGACACTTTAGCATACACTTACTTCATATTCTCAAGCTTTTCTTTATAATCACAAAGACCAGGCCCCCCTCCCCCCTTTTTTTTTTTCATTTCTCCCTAAATAAAAGCCAATACTCAGAATTAAGCCCCCTGCTCTCTTGAGGCCAGGGATTCAGGTGTGACAGAGAGTACTGCTGAGAGCAGGATGAAAGGCTGGATGAGCCCACAGAGGAAGGTGTGAGGAGGGTGCCCTGGGATGACGAGAGGTGCCCTGGGATGGGGACTCAGGTCTGCTTTCTCCCCCTGCTCTGGCACCCTGTTCTCCCTCCATCCCAGAACTGCAGCTCTGCTTCCACCTGGCCCCCAGGTTGGTCGCTGCCCTCTGCTGCCCTGCAGCCATCCAGATCTCCTCTGCAGCCATCCAGCCCTGGGAGTAGTCATTCCCAGGATGCCAGACGCCCTGGAAAGGACACAAGGGCTTGTCAAGAAAGCTGCTGGCTTCTTGCCACGTGTTTGCAAACTGAGATCAGCCTTCAGGCTCCTCTTGTTGATGTTTGTTTTCTCCTCTGCTCCTAACAGCCTCTCCCTGTGCTGTCGCTACTGTTGCCCTGCAAAGAGGGGCTCAAACAAAGGTGTGGTGATGTTTGGTGGCCAACTCGGCTGGTGGGACTCCTTTGGATGTCCTCCTGTGCCTCCCAGCTCTCGTGGGCAGGGCAGGGACTGACCTGGTGCTTGTTTCAGAAGAACTTCTGCATTCCCAGCTGGTACCAGGGAGCTGGTGCCTGTGGATGGCTCAGCGCAGGGAAGGAGCATCGGCTGGGATGTTCAGTGCTGAGATCTTTTTCACACCTCCCTTTGGAGTTGTCTTCGGGGATTAGCCACAGTAGAAAGACTCCAGCCCTCCCACAGATCATCTCTAAAGTGCTTCTCTAGGTGCTTTTGCGCAGCTCCTAAGCAGGCACTTGGTTCCATGCATGGATGAGGCTTCAAAAGGTAAGTGTTAACCAGACAGTAACAGGGGGACACGGGAGGGAGCTGACTTTCTTGACTCTGATCACACTGTTGTTGCCTCAAGTGAGCGTGTCGGACTCTGAGCACCCGGGGCAGCTCTTCAGGGTGTGCTGACCTAGGGCAGGAGTCATACCAACTGTGTCATATCCCCATCTCTCCCCACAACTCCTTCACCAGGGTGAGAACATTAATGTTAACGGGTAACATTTGCAAACACCACAGAAATGTAAATGATGAGGGTCTTTGTGGGCAATTATAGCTGAGAAAAAAAAAAAAAGGGCATAAATGACCCAGGCTGTTCTCAAAGGGCAGCAATGACTATTCCTTTTGCATGGTTATTTCAGACACAGATATCAAGTAAGCAGAGCTCTAGCACAGCTGAAAGATGGATAACAGTTTCGCATCTGGAGAATCAGATCCTCTATCTGGTACGTGGGTAATGAGCTTCCATTTTTCTCTGTATGGTCATAGCAGAGACTTGGATAACTTTATTTTAAACCAAGGATTTATCTCCTACTGAAAGACTTTAGTGCTTAGTTTAAGCTGGATTGCATGACTTCAGACACAATGGAGCAAATGTTTTGAAGTTTGGGGAGTGTTGGACAGTTTTGTAACCGTGCTTGTAGCTCTTACAGCAACACCAAAACTCCCCGTTTCAGGCTGCTTTCTAACAGAAACCTATGAATCTTCCTCAGCCCGGAGTCATCAAGACTCAATTACTGTTGAATGTATGCAGTAAGTTCACAGAGGAGCTTCTCTCTATCTGATGTGTTGCTTTGTTTCTTTTGTAAAAAGACACAAGCCATTCTTACTCTCACAAATAATCTTGTATGGGGGTTTTTTGTAAGTAAATGCTACCATCAAAGAGGACTGAATTGGGAAATTCAGCTCCATCTTTCTTAAATACATGCAAAACTACCAGCTAATATGAGTGAGGATTTTGCCGAATAATCACTCAGTTAGCTCAAAGAGCATTACCTTTGGCAGAACTAAGCACACACTGAAAACAAGCTGTATATAAAAGCAGTCTAGACATAATTTTTTGGGAGCAATTCTGTGTTTCAGCCACCAACACTATAATCTATTCTGGGTTGGGCACAAGGGCAAATTGTCTATAGTGAAGACACATGTGAAGATGCTAAAACGTCTTTCATCTCTCACTTCCACAGATGTGGCCTCGGCTTGGAAGAGCCTTCGGAAAGCTCAAGCAGTGGTATGTGCAGTTCAGGGAACACTTGCTGTCACATAACTTTATCACTTTCTGTCAGCTACCTGGGCATCGCCTCCACAGAGGTTTTTTGCATGTGTATATGTAAAGATGCCATTTTATTTGTTCTTTTGCACTGAACATATAACCTCTTTAATCATTTGCGAAATGACAAAAAGAGGATAAGAAGAAAAGCAAAGAATCTTACCAATTTTCACAACACTTCAAAATTAATGACAAGAACAGATCAAGGTTTGCTTTGCTTGTGGTTGCAGCCCTGAGCAGAATAATAGCTGACACTCGCTGAGCTGGGACATCCTCTGAATTCTCCCTGTCTTATTGTCCTCTCCGTAGGAAACATAATAATGTTTATATAAGGCACAACAGCTGCAATCATAACAGTGAAATTACTTGGATGAACGCATAGTATTATCTAAATGCATGCAGTGTTGCTTGTGCAGTCAAGACCTGACACTATTATCACACTGTTGAAGCTGCTCTTGGCTGAGGTTACTTCCAGCTTATGTTGTTTTTAAAAACATCAGAGCAGCTCTGGTAAAAATCCGAGGCACACATACATACAACGTGTAAATAACGGAGAGAGGTGATTTCATCTCTTATCTCCCCAGTCAATTGCATTCTTTCCAACTGTAGGAAATACCACATGGAACATGCTCAGACATGCCAGTATTTACAGAGTAACTAGAAGCTGCAAAATTAATCAGAGAAGCAGTGTATGCCAGCAAAAGGCTACCATGGAAAAAAAAAACATATGTCTCCCTTCAAAAGAAAACTCTGCCTTTTCACAGCTACAAAGGATTGAAAACAAATTTTATCATCAAACGTGGAGTTGTGCCAAATCACAGGCAGCCAGAAGAAAGCTTTGGCATGAAAAAAGCTTTGGTGAGTTCTGGGTTACTGGGAAACTGCTGAGACAGGGGACTGCTTCGGTGCTGGAGGGAAGGGAAGGTGATAAAAGATGGTGAAAGGCCCTTGTCCATTGAAGAAAGTGTGTTTTTTCAGCTATCTACTAATGCTCCCAGAATAATCTCACAATGCACAATGCTCTTTGCTGGAGAGAGTTCAGGCAAAAGATGCAGCATAAGTTCACACCAGCTACAGCAAAGTAAAAGCCACCAGTGCTTAACCTCTGAGATTTTTTTTCCTAGAGATAACTGAAGTGATGTAAATACAGAATTTTTTTTCATTTACTTTTGCAGGAAATTCATAATATGTTTTACATCATCTCTAAAAGATGAAGTGGGATAAGAAAAAAGCAGGAAATTGAACCAAATTACACAAGACTTAAAAATTAATGACAAGAACAAAATTCACTTGTTTTTACTTTTGCATCGGCTGGGTGTTCGGTTTTGAGACTGGCTGGGAACAGCTTAGGCTGCCAGCCTTTAATATTTACGGATGCCATTTCCTCTCTGAGCAGTAGGGCTTTGTACGTGGCGATGGCTCACTGCCTGGACCCCGCTCCCAGTAACAAGGACTAGCAAGAGAGGTGTGTTGAGTCGATCTGTTAGAAGCTTTGCTGGAGCTCGTGAGTTTGCACGGGAACCTTTTTTCTTGCTCCCAAGCCATTTGAACAAGGAAAGGAAAGATGAGATGAATGTTTGTCACTGGGTTTAAATGATACGGGGCACGATGTGACCTGGTGGAGCATGTACTATGGTACTGGAGTAGCTGGGACACAGGGTACTAAAGGCAGCACGGGTTTCTGTGCAAGCTGGTAACCAAATCCTCAGGATTTGGGTGCATGGAAACAGATTACACAGAGATTTTTACACCGAAGGACAAACTCTCCCTTTTCCATCCCAGAACTGCAATGCTGGCAGGCTCGTTACCAAGTACGAAGGAAATTGTACCCAGGTGTCCCAAGAGCCAGATTTGGTTGGGGAAGAGTCCTCAGTAATTAATTTCATGGTTAAGGAAAATTTTTGACATTTTGTCATTGACATGATTTTGCTTCACTGCAGATGATCAGAGGAACAGAGATGAAACAGCTTTGAATGAGAAAAAGAACGATGAGATTCCTCCACCCTGCAGGTAAATAATAACCTTAATGTACAACACTTGGTGGATGAGGAGGCAAAGGCACGTGTAAAAGGAGTTAAAATTCTGGGATGCAGGACTTTAGAAAAAATATAGCTATTTACTATTAATTAGAAAAATAGAAAAAGTCACCAGACAATTTCACCATTGGAAATGCTGACCAATAAAGCAGTGGAACCAACCAATGCCCTGACATCAGTTCTCCATGTTAGCCTGGCTGCCCTTGCTTGTAGTAACTCTTATCAGACCATGGTGCACTTTGCACTTTCCCAATATTATTTTCATTTGCCAAACTGTTGGTGACTGGCAAAATGCTGAAGCTGTGGAAACACCGAGATCACCATCAGAGCATGTTCTAGAAACTCAGCTGTCATTCATTTTAGCTGTCTATTGAATAATTTAATAATACACTCTACATATTCAGTCTTGTTTTTCTTTTTCTTAAGAAAGGGAAACTGTGCTGCTCTCTCCCCTGCTTGGACACAGACCTGTTTCCTTGAGAACCCTGCCGTGAGCTCTGGCCCACCCAGAATGACCCCTCTGTCCCCCCGGGGAGGCTCCCGCTCAGCACCATGCAGCCCGGCCAGGAGGGATGCTGCAGATGGTGAAGGCACAGGAGATCATGCAAAGAGCATGTACAGACCAAGATGGGACAATTTCAAGGAGCAGGTAGATTCAAGGGGTTGCAGAGCAGAAAAGGAA
The DNA here is from genome assembly GCA_026413425.1 of Tringa solitaria. Classification (NCBI taxonomy): domain Eukaryota; kingdom Metazoa; phylum Chordata; class Aves; order Charadriiformes; family Scolopacidae; genus Tringa; species Tringa solitaria. The sequence goes on from JAOXJM010000007.1 coordinate 3,000,819, forward strand.
AAATCTCCCTTCTCTCTGCATCACCCATCTCACTGCCCTGCAGGGAGCAGCCCGTTCTCAGCCGTCCCACGTGGCAGCTGGAATAACGCTCCCGTGCCCACGGCTGCCCTGGTTCCCACACACCACCTTCCGTCAGCCAGCAGACCCAAGGATCAGAAGCTTGAAGAGTTGTGGAAAAAATCACCCCAAAAGAAGTTAGAACAACTCAAGAAGAGAATCCAGGAGCAGAAGCAAAAGCAGCAAACAGTATCTCAGGAGCAGAAGTGTCTGATTTCTGCCTGTGGTAAAGGGCCACCACAAAGAAGACCCCTGAAGAGAAAGGTGTGCAGAGTGGCCTCTGCTCCTCCTGCTCCAGTTTACAGAGGTCAGTAGCAGTCTGGTGGCTGAAACCCTGTATTACCCAGCAATGCTGAATAACTAACCCCACAGCTTCCACCTCACGCTTTGGTTTATGTTGGGCAGCAACTATGTTCATGTGATAAATTCATTTACTTCTGCAGCCCTTGGGGGAGCTGTAAACTTCCCCGTGCTGTACGTATCAACCTGCCTCCAGAGTTCACTTCTCCACTGGATTTACTCCCCGGCACACACAAATTTACCAATTTCTTTCCACAAAAAGTAAAGAATTTGCTGCAAATACATTCTTTTCTCCCCTTTCCTCCCATAGTCTTTCTTTTGCCGGATAAAAAGCATGGAATGGGAAATAGCAGCACAGCAGCGTGGAGAGGCATCATAGGTATTTAAAGCAGGAATTGTGTAGTTCAGAGGCATTACAGAGGATTTAACAGTTCATTCAGTGGAACTAGTGTGGATCTGAAAGCAAATATTATTAGACTTCCTTATCCTGCTTTGCTGCTAAATTTGGGGCTGAAGCACCACTCACCTACAGCTGCCGCTTCAGTTTAGCGTGATTTAACATCTCAGGTTGCTGTGAGTAACACATGGACTCGAGAGCAAGGGCTGCCCAGTTACCCTGCCCGCTTGGTAAGCTCTTCAGCCAACGGGGGATTACTGAGGGTGTATTAGTCTAGAGAAGACGAGCTGAAAAGCTGTACATAACAAATCTTATTGCTATAATAGCATTAGTGTTAATTCATCGGGCGCTATGATCCCTGTCACACACCACCAGCTTCCATGAGCATTTCCCTTCGATTTGCTCCAAATCACCTTTTACAGGGAGGTATGGAAGTATTTTATGGCGCGTGGGTCTGTGGGAGCACACCTCCGTGCTGCTGTCTTCCCTTTTCAGCTGAATCAGGGATTCAGACAAGCTGAAACGCTTTCTGTCAGCGCTGCACAGCGTTACCCCTCCTAATACCCAGGAGCCAAAGCCACAATCCCTGCTGAGCCTCTTCTGAACATTCTCAGGGGGAGGCTACTTTAAGTTGTTTTTAATGCAGGTCATTTTACATAACTGAGTTAGGGAAATACCAGACAAACGGTTCAATTTGCAGAACAGAGGCAGCCTCTGAGGCTGAAGATGAACAGCTCCAGGCACACCGGTTCAGATGCAGCTTGTTCAGTTTGTCTGACTGTAGTGTACCATTGACAAAAGTGTGTCACAGCTGCTTTGCCAGATATTGCCTCCGTCAGATCTCTGCAGCCTGGCCTAGGAAGCCAAATTCTGCTTTGCTTTTTTTTTTCTGGGTTTGGTTTGTTGGTGAGAGCAGTCATATCTGCAGTTTGATTTTAGCCGCACACTAATTATTTTTTCTTTTTTCCCTTCTGATTAAAGACCAAAGAGAGAGAAGCTCAGCGTGGAGAATTCAAACACAAAGCCAGAGGCAGCCTTCACCCAAGTCCCCTGCTCTGGAGAGAGCAGCAAAAGATAAATGTAAGGATGAAAATCAGGAGAAGTTGCACAAATTGATAGACAAAAGTACTGGAGGTCAGTGGCACCTGAGCACTCATCTGTAAAAATCTTTAGCTGGTTATTAAAATAATACCAAATCCTAGGACCAAGGCCTAGTTATACCAAGCAGGTAACAAAGAAAACCGCTGAGGGAACAGACAAAAAGCAGCATTTGCTCAAGGAGGTGGAAGGTGACCAGTGGCAGCACAAGGACACAAGGCTTAGTTCCCAGGTTAGCTGCTGGTGAATTGTGCTGAGGCCCCGGGATGGGGTATCAAATTGGCCACCTGATAGCACTTTCTGTCACTGAAAAATAAGTCATACACCCTAGGAGGGAAGAGCTGTTGGTCACCTATTCAGTTCTGTGTTTCCTAATGAATTTAGAGTGCCACCAAAAGGCAGGGATTTCCTGGCCTGCAAAACAGGGACCGAATCAAAATAGTGAAAAATCAGGTGAATTATCCACAGCCTTATTACAAAAGTAAACAGCAGGACCAGAAGTCCCAATCACTGGTTCTCAGTTTTCTTCGACTGGTATGTCTAAGCGCAGATATTAATTACTGGAGCAATTTTACCCATTTAATGCTATTACTTTGCATCAGAAGTAGTTGTATTCAGACTTCATGGGGAACAAGGCAAATAGTGGAAGTGCTATGGGCGCTGCTCTCTCAAAGTGGTTGTGTTTTACACTACCCAAGAGACTACATATGTAACTTGTGTGAAACAGGAAGAAAAAACTCCAAGCTATCTAATACCATGCAGATGAAATTACGAGCATAGTGGCATCACATGCTCTGTTACCTAAGTACTATTTAAAATGCATGAAATATATAATAATTTCCTTCTCCCTCCTTTTTTTTTTTTTTTTTTGTTTTAATGGATTGTTTGAAAAATGGCTTGATCTTCCTCTGAGAGTGGGTCATAATAAGACCATGCCACATGAAGCATTCATCATTGTAACTGCCAGTGTCATGGTGTCTTTATTGGCTATTAGTTTCTGTCAGTGAAAGAGCCAAGGCAGGGCTACAAAGAGATGAATGAGGGGCAGAGGTCAGAGCCAGAGTACTCAGGAATTTGATGAATTATAAATTTGCTGTAGTTAACAAAAAATTAAGTCACAACAGCTATAAAATATTCATCTGTTCATCGGCAGAAAAAACCAGGAGGATATTTAAATAAAACATTTCCTTCTAGCAAGTGTTTTCATCAGAATGCAGCCTGCTTGTGAACTTTAGCATCATAGTTTCTGTAGTTAATAAACACTCTGTAGATAAAAAAAAAGATTTAATTGAAATCAGACAAGATGGTGAAGTTCTGAAGACTGTTATATCTACATACAATTTGTCAGTTGCATTTGGAGAAACTAAGACAGCATAAAAATAACCTAACTGTAACATCCTGCATTTTAAATACTGCTAAGCTAGAAAACAAAGTGATACAAGTCCAATAAATTTTGGCAATTCCACCTGTGGCTCCTGCTGTCAGATACCAAACTGCACAGATCTAGTGAATAATTCCTCTCATGGCTTCCCAAGTAAGTCCACGTGATTATAGGTGGTGACTTCAACCCCACAGAGAGGGAAGCTCTTCCCTTTCTTAAAATCACAATTTCTTTTGTGACATGACCTAAACTGCATGATTAAGATGAGCTTCTAGAACATCTCAAAGTCTGCTGCAAATTCTGCTGATGCAGGTGGTGTGATTCCACCAGTGGTCACAGAGCCCGGGGCTGTTGGCGGAGGAGCTGTTGCCTTACAGCGGTTGTTCACAGAGCACAGGGGAATCTCAGGACAATCCCATTAACCAGTCAGTCTCTGTAAATGCTTCTGGTTCTCAGAGGTGCTGCACACTCAGCTCAGCCCATAGACAACTTTACTGGACAGAAGCTAGAAAAGCCTGACCCGGTCAGTTGACTGAGGACTGAACCACATCTTTGACCTGAGGCTGATACTGACTTAAGAGTAAAATCTTCTCTTTAATAAAAAAGCTTAAATATTTTTCACTGGGGGAGAATTTGGTGAGGAGGATTAAAAAACAAATTTTTGGGTTTTTTTTGTTGCAAAAAACAAATAAGTACCTGTTCAGTCACCTTCTGCTGGAGAAGTATTTGCAATAAATACATAATTATGCCAGTGCAAGTATTGGCATGCTGTGAATGCAATCTGAAATTATGAAGTAAAACAGTGATAAATGTTGTCTATTATGTGACACCACCTATTAAGCAAGAATAATTTGTTTGTGCTCCATACTGTATCATTTATTTTTGCATTATACATTGTCCCTCGTCCTGTATCGTTCATTGATTCTTCTGCACTGCATCCTGCTGATTCTCACCAGTTTAAAAATGAATTACTCTAGTGAGTTTGAAGTAATCACAAGGAAAATCACATTTTTGTTCTCCTCCTCCCTCCAGTTCTCAAATCTGCTGGTACCCAGTAAGTACCAGCTGTCTGCAACTGCCATCCGAGAAGGATGCTCTCAGACACTCTTAGGTCAGTGTCTCAGCCTTCTCCTAGCGTGCTTGAGGACTCCGAGAGTCAACAGTTACTGAGTAAAACTTGTAAGAAGGGTGTGAACATGCTACAACTGTTAAATTATTTAAATGCTAATGGTAAAGCCTTAGGAAATCACTGAACCTTCATGCGTTGCTCTCGTCTGATTCATGACCCAGCTGTCTGCCAGTCGGTGAACAGACACTTGCAGAGTGACAGTCTCAAAAGTTTAGTGCTTTAAAAACTTTTTTTTTATCCAAGTAGCATCAACTTTTTTTAAACCTGCTCTGACTGAAACTTTTTATTTCTCCCCACACTTTGTGCATGATTCCTGGAAATCACCATTAAAAAGCTTTATATTAGTTACAATTTTCTTTCAAAGAACATGTGAGGGTTTAATAATGAAATACAAATCTTCTGTTTCAGGTGTGAAGCTGCCTGGTGCTTCTGCATGGAGAGAAGGTCAGAAGCTAGCTAGAAAGCTGCTTGGTCCACCTCCTACGTTTCCAAATCTGAAGAAGACAGCTGAAGAACGAACCACAGCAAATGTCTTTGGTACAGTTGCCTCTACACTACACTAGTTGTTTTGGGACACACACACAAAAGTGGTTTATTAAAACTAGTTGAAACAAAAAGTTTAGTGACTCTTGCAATAACTCACCCATCAGGTCAAAAACCACCCAGAATAATTACTAAAGCTGTTGTCCATGGTCAGCTGGAACAATGAATCCACTGTGGTTTTGAGGAGACAATGCAAATGCACTGTATCCTTAAAATAAGGCTTGCCTGGGTCATGACACGAGCTATGTCTCCCTAGCAGAGATACAGCATCAGCTCCATGTCCTGCACGTAGTAGCATGTTCTGCTCTTTAATGGGGCTGGTTTGCCAGAGACAGCTGTAGAGCTTCCCTGGGTCTGCCAATAGCTGACGCTGGCCACTGCGTTCTCATTGTGCTACACTGACAAGAATAAGAGGTTTATGAGATAAAGGGTTTCACTGCCCATATATATTGCATTCTGAAGGGCCACAAACCACATCGTCTGTACAATTGGCACTGCAACTTTAAATTTTACACTCAGGGATTTGTCTTCTTAGGACATTGCACATTTTACAACAGATGTACAAGCCTGGGCTACACGTGCAAATGATCCTCGGGCACATAATAGGAAGCAGGTTTTGAGATTCACATGGTAGATACAGTAATTGATACATCTCTGAAGTAATAACACCACTATTCTTTCAAAATGCTTTCCACAGACCCTGGTAGAAGATCTGTAGCAATGGCAAACAGCTTCCGAGAAAAGGGAAATGAACCTGTGGGGAAAAGCCCTGAATTGAAAAGCTGCCTGGTGCCCCCCAGCAAGCCGAGTGAAAGGGGCAGCAATGCACCAACTGGGGATATGAAACAAATACTCAGGAACCTGCATTTGCAAAGCCAGTGTCATGATGATCACAGACATACCAGGCTCCCAAAAGACACTGTGAAAGGAAAGGTAGAAGTTCTGCAGCAATACCTAGGGATCCATCCTCCTTCACCTGGACCTCAGGCCATAACTCCTTCTGCCTTCAGTGGGGAAAAGACAAAATCTTCATTCATGAAAGACAGAGCCAAGCCCAGCAGCTCAGGAAACTGCTGCAGAGGAAAAAGCGCGTCTCCTCAGAGGCAGAAAGGCTCAAGCAGCCCTGCACGGAAAGGGTCTGAGAAAGAAAACCTTAAGCACCCTTCAAAGAGGAGGGTAAATATTAAAAAACCTCACCCCTACAGCCCTGAAATTGTTCAGGAATTTATGTATCGAAAGAATGAAGAAAGAAAGAAAAAAAGCCTAGAAGAGAAAAAGTCTTTGGTGCAGGCCACAGAGATGAGAAATAAGAGATTGCAAGAAGTGTATAGGAAACAGAAAGAAGCTATTGGAAAGAAAATACGTTCTGACCAGCTGTGCAGGCTCATCAGGGAAACAGCTTCTGCAAAAGGAAGTCCTCAGTGTAAACTTGAGCAAGTAAGTCATAAAGGAGATTGAAAACCCTCCAATCTTGATCAGTACAGCACCGTGTAGGAGATTAAACACTTTATATAAATGCTTTGAAATGTCAGGGAGAAAAAGTTTTATCTGGAAAAAATAGAGCAATTAACTTCTAATTATGGCAAGAACTGCTGTACGCATTAGTAAGGCTGGAACCCTTCAGGTTGACTTCAGGGTCAAAAGCCTAGAAATTGTCATTGCTTGAGCTAAAAGGACAGGTTTGTTGTTTCATGCATACAGTTTTCTGGTTACATGAACTGATTATTAAGCGGAACAAAAGTCAAATATTACCCTCATGTTGCCTAGCTATTTAGCACTTTCACTAATGGTGCCTTCTGTTCCAGGAGCACACCAATGGTGGAATCCTGGAGAGCAATTTCAAGGCCTGTGTGGATAAAACACCATGTATTCTATTAAGTAAAGATCACAGAAGCAGGTACTCAGACATAAAAAGCATCCTAGAAAGCCTCTTTCTCAGCACATACAGCAGACTTCTCCTAGTATTCTGTTGTAAACTATAAAAAATAGAGCAATGGTCTACTGTACTGTCATGTCTCACCTTAAAATCAGCCTCATTGCAGTTATGGAACCTGGGAGCATCTGGGAGTGCTTTGACCATGGAAGGACACCGATGCTCTGGCTCTCCAGACTGAGGCAAACCCTTCAGCCTACTTTTACGCTTTGTATTTTTAAATAATAATTCCTTGCCAGCCCCAGGCTGATTCTTCTCTGCATCTGTCACTACTTCATCCTCCATCCTCAATCTATCATTTGACAAATATATAGACAGGGAAATCTGTTTCTTTTTCTTTTGCGAAGCACTTTAGCTGAGGATACTGGTCTGTGCAGAAAGCTACTGTGACTTTGTCTCTATAATGTGACATTTCTCCTTTTTGTTTAAACAGGAATCAACTTCTATACATGGTTCAATCACCTAAAAAAAGAGCAGAATTAGCTTCTCCAGCACCACTGGAATCTGAATGCTGTTTTTTCAGTCCTCTGAAATGTGAAGACCTGAGGGGCTGCTCTCCCCCAGCTCTGCAAACGCCTCCTCTGAGCTTTTCCCTTCCCCAGAAAGATGCAAAATCTTACTCCCAGGACTTGAGTTCTGATCTTTCTCCGTACAGAAGTAAACAGGATCGAGTGAAAGCCATACATAGTCTATCCAAGGAACTTGCAGAAAAGATTGAGGTGGCAACTAAGAGACTGAATGCAGCAAGCTGGGCTAAAGAGTCTGCTGACAAAACATCAACAGAGACAACTTTGGACCTTTACAATGAATCATCTTCCATCCCAGAGCCTGAGACATCCAAGGATGAGCAAGACAGGACAATGACTATACAAATGCTTCTGGACACCCCAGATCCTGGTGTGTTATGTGTGTCATCAGATAGGGAATTTCATGGACGGGGCAGGATTAGCTTTGTGGGTATCACTGAGGGAGCAATAGCCCTGGACAGACAGAAGGGAATGCCCACTCCTTTGCCTGGTGGGAGCGCTGGGAGCAAAGAACTACCATGGACCACTCATGGCACAGGACAGAGGCACCTCAAGACTGGAGAAGACCTGAGCAACACATTGCAAGGTAGATCATATTGACACGATGCAACAATGAGGTTCAGATGCCATAGCCCAACTCTTTTAAAGCTACAAAGCAGTGTTTAAACCAGATCTCCCCTTGAAAGTGCTGTGTCTTAGAAAATCCCTGAGCAGTAGGTCCTCTAGGCTGTATCCATATTGCTCAGAGGGAGCAGTTGCTGGAGCCTTGAGTGTTTGCAGGCTTGTTCTCTGCCCAGCTCATAAATCCAAGGCCAAGAAGAGTCATAGGTGCCCTCAGCAAGCAGCTCAGGCGGCCCAGGGACCTTCTGGCAGCAGCAAGCATGAGCGCTGCTCCATGTGCTGTTCAGAATCTGTAGATTAGTAGGGCAGAACCATGAAATTACAGCAAATCTCCTCAGCAAAAACTCGGGAGGTTGCCAGAATCTTAGTAGTGACTGACTTCTCTTATGTATCTCTTTGATTAGCAATGAAAAGTCTGTCAGTCCCCCTGTGAGAGGAGAGATGGGACTGGAGTAGAGATTATCACATTAAGAAGTAATGATTTATCTTAGGTAATGATCTAATTACTTTCTTTTCCTCTCATTGCGCCTGTGAAATTACATCTCTTAATTTTATCTGTGGCTTTGCCATTGATTTTGGACACATCACTTCACCTTCTGATGCTTAAGCTTTCCCAGAAATAAGAAAGGAATTGTAAGCCTAACCCTGCATGCTTAAAAATCTGTAGATAAGAAGAGCTATATGGAAGTTAAGTGCTCACACATAAATAGGCAGAGAATAGATGCCAAAGCTTGGGCCATTTCATTTCTACAAAGAGCATATTTATTAAATGCCTTCATTTGTCTTTTTAAAAGGTTTTCCTGTGAATAAGGGCTCCGAGGTGGACATAAGCCTATTGCACGAAAAGCCAATAACCAGCCCAGCCTCTCCGTCTCACCGACTCCTTGCTAGAAGGTAAACAAATTTGGATATATTATTCTCTGCTAAATGCGCCACACACACACGTAGTTAAAATAAATAGCACCAATTCAGCACGGAGCCAGCCTGCTCTTTACTCCTTACCCAGCGAATTGCCAAGTAGGCAGATTTTGACACAAGATATACTGAAAGAGGGAACCACCTATTTGTAGAGAGCTGGAAGATCAATAGGAAAGGTTCAGCTGGGTTGTTGGGTTGGTTTTTTTTGGGGAGAGATGGATCTCCCCTACAGAAGTTTGGTCCTAGATGAAACCTCCCAGCGGCCTGAGGAGATTGGGAGCTGAGAGGGGGAGGGTCTTTCCATGTAGCCAGGCCCCCGTCCCGCCTGGCCGAGGGAGCTCTGCCTTTCCCCCGCGGCTCCGGAGCAGGGGCAGCCCCCGGGAGAAGGCGGCGGGTCCCCCCGGGAGGAGGCGGGTCGGGCCGGGGTCCGCGGCGGCGGTGGCGGTGCCGGTTGTGTCCACCAGGTGGCGCCGCGAGTCCGCAGCGCGGTGCGCCGCCAGCCGCGCACATCGCTCCGCGGAGCCCCGGCGTCCCGCGGGTGAGCAACGCGTGTTTGGGAAGGGACACGGGGCTCTGCCTCCCTCCCCGCCCCGGTAAAAGAAACCCCTCGGTATTTTAACATCTGGCATTGGCAGAAGAATGAATTGATTATCTTTGCGAGTGCCTGGTTAAATCTCCACTGATCTCCTTTTTGCAGGGGATTAAAGAGTGATTTAATGAACTGAATACTATAAATTCATTTTTAGCAATTGTTTTCACTCGCTTTGCTCCAAAAGAGGGTGAAAAATTCTGATTACTGCAGCTCTACTGGTTGTGTGTATGTGGAGCAACACCTACGGACAAACATCAGGTTTCCTCGAGCAGGACACGTGTTGGAGCGTGGTAATGACTATGGAAAATAGGTTTTGAAGCAGGAAGCTTAGAAAAAAGGATTATATTAATGTAGGTTGTTTTCAATCAACCTACGTTAATTAAATGTTTAATGTAGATGGCAGTTGATAGAAAACCCTCTGCATTTAGCCTGTATCTTAGAGAGCAAAGACTTATCCCTGTAACTGCCCCAGGTGGGTCATCTCCAGTGACAGGGAGGACCACGAAGGGACCTGTTTGTTCAGACACAATCACTAACTGCAGAGCAGACCCTGCCCCTGTCCAGCCACGGAGAAGGACAAAGCCAGAGTCCCCACAGGGGACACACATCTCTGCAGAGAGGTCTTTCCTGAGAGAATAAATCCCCTGAGCCCTTGAAGATTAAATATGACCTGGACAGGCATTACCAAAGGAAGGACATATGTGCAGCAAACTGGCCACCGCGTCCCCAACTTCTCCTTCAGAGCGAAGGACGAGGTGACAGTCCCTGCCCGGTGGGATGATGTGGTGCCACTTCACAGGCAGTTCGACCGAGCTGGCTGGGCCATCCTGCTGCAGTGAAACTGCAGAAAGCTCTCACGGGAAGAAGAGCGGTTTTGTTAACTGAAGGCAGGATATAAGGCACAGTATTCCTTTTTAAGAAGATTGTTTACAGCAAAGTAAATAAGAGGAAAATGAAAATTGGAGAGATAAGTGCAGACAGCTCGGCTTACCAAAGTTATGAAGAGTAATTACTGGAATTACTGAGAGTTAAACCCCTGCCCTTTGTGCGCAACTACCACAGGCACAAAGGTTGGGCTGATTCCTGCTCCAAGAGATCAGTTGCAAGGATTATGGAGCTGCTCTGTCACAGAAGATGGCAAATGTATAAAACATGAGCACTTGGCACTCGGAGTGTGCAGTGAAGAGAGTCAGAGCTGTGTACACGCTGCACCTTCGAGAGCACAGCCCACCAGGCTGAAGAAAACGGTGGGGTCCATTACTCTTGTGTCGATGCATGCGTGGTTATGTGCAACTCTAATTCACAGTAATGGAAGGTAGGCACAGAACCCCCGTGAGCCCCAAAGGGAATAGCCCCTCAGCTGTAATGGACAAGCCTCAGACAAAGTAGAAATAAGACAGATTGCACTGATCTCCTGAACAATGCAATTACTGAGAAAGCAAAGCTCCTGTGTGTTTGAGCAGTGGAGTCAAACAAAGTCCTCAGAGCATCACAGAAAAAACCCCACCAATAAAACCTCTCAAACAATAAATCACAACCCTGTTGCAAGTGCTGTTTCAAAAGATGAGGAGGGCTACTTGCAGATGAAATATCCCTGTATTTAGAGATCAGAAGTGGAAAGTGTTGCTATGTTGTGAACGGCTCCAGACTGACTTCCTTGTGAGTTAAGGGCTCACTCTGATGCAGCAGTAGTGACAGTAAGGGGACAATATAAAAGAAAGACCATCTTACGTCTAACCCGTTCTTAGCTACTGGTAAAGTAGATAACAAAAATTCAGAGTAAAACCCTGTCTTTGAATTGTCCTCAGCTTTTATTTGCATATGATCTATATTCAAATTTTGAACATAGTCCTCAGCCTGCACACTCACTCATGGGAAGCAAAAGTGGATGAGAGTCCTTCTGCACACACCGGTGGGCAGCCCATGCCAGCGAGGACAACACGATCTAGCTGTTCCTGAGGTTGCTGCGGTATCATCTGCTATACACACCTGCTGAGGGCATACAGCTACGATCTGATCAGCCAGAAAGCCCATGCTAAAGGAGCACCAACGTGTTAAGGAGGTGACTGAGGAACACGCTTCCCAGGGTCGTCATTTCTCCTGCTCCAGACACCTTTGCACTGTGAGAGGATGGGGAGTGTTAGTGGGGAGTGAAGGCAGCCTGTCTCTTGGTGAGCATACAAGGCTTTGCAGGACTCTGCTAACAGGCGGGGATAGTGCTGTGTTCTGAGCCCTTGGCAAACCCGTGCCCGTATGGCTCGTCACCAACGTAGCCAGTGTGAGGTTAGAAAATGGGATGGCAAAAGCAGCTGAATTGGGTCTATGCTCTGACTTCCACTGTTGCTACCAGTGGTAATGAGTTATGAGTCCACAGTTGCCTACAACAGATAGTCTCTTCAAAAGTTCATCTAAACAAAGCCACCTGTTAAAAACTGTTTGCCAGCCTCATTCACAAATACAAAACATCCAGTGTTACAAAATCCGCGCTCTTGAACATGATCTTATCCACAGCCAGTTTCGACAGCAGAGTTTTGTGTTTACGTGTTTAATTATAGCCGCGAAAACAGTGACTCATGTTCATGCAAGAAATCCTGCAGGTGCCTCTTTCCATAAGAAATGTTCCCATTTCATGCCCGGCTGCTCTGCAGTCCGCAGCGGCAGCGGAGGGAGATTTGTTGCTAATGCAAATGACTCACTGATGGGAATTCTCCAAACTGCCAGAAAACATGTATGCAATTTCATTCTTATTTTGATTCAGTTACAAATATAAGTGTCTTTCTGGTACATTCTTGAGAGTCAAAAAGATCGTAACACCTCTGGCCTAAGTTCAGCTTTGAAAGCCCACGGGGCAGCCTCACGGGCTGGGGCAGAGCAAGCAGCCACCAGGGCAAGGTCTGATGTCCCGAGCTGTGCGACCACAGCTCCTGCCATGGACCCAGTAGCGTTTTCTCTTTAGCCAGTGCAAATCCAAAGAGCCTCATCTGGGAATTGTGATGGTTTAAGCCCACTGTAGGGCTGGTTGTGTCTGGTGGAGAGCAGTTCCTGGCCACTCCTGTTAATCTGTTTTCTGTAGAATCTGCATTGACTTCCACTGATGTTGGCAGTGGCCTTTCCTGGACACAGGCAGGGTTGGATTTGCACCGTGGCAAATGTAGTCTTTTCAAAGAGAAGTAGGCCCTTCTCAAGAGCCAAAGGAAACAGTGGCATTGATTAAAAAACTAACCCAACACAAGCGCAGAGACAATATTCCATGCATTTGCCCAACAAATATTAGAACTGCTTTTTAAGAAACCCCTGTTATCTCTTCTTTTTCTCTCTCATCCATCTTTGCTTCCACTTCTGAAGACTACATCCAAGACGCGTTAGTGGAAGCTGTTCTAATCGTTTTAGCAGTTTCTGGGTCATGAAAAACAAAGCAAAGCTTATTAATGAGAAAAATGAAATGAGATTTCCCTAAGCTGATTGCCGATAAAAAAAATTTCCACGTTCATTTTTTTGTATAAAAAAGAAAACATCTGTCACCATTTCAATGTGTCTCAGTGTCCCTGCCTGTGTTTCAACTGAGGCTTGATCAATAAATGCCCATTTTCACACCTTCCTTCCTAATCTTTTTAGTTAAGCTCAGATAGTTACAGATCAAAACAAAGTAAAACCAGTTAGCTGAGCTCTTCATCAGGACTGTGAGACCTGCTGCTGACATTGTTTTGAAATATTAAAGTATATATAACAAATCTGGTTGGGCCATAGCCATGTCCCAGAAACACTGGAACAGAGATCGGTACTTTGTGTTTCTAAAAAGATTTCAGAGAACTTTGCCAAGGTTCAGAGGTAGATTGTGCAACCAAGTCCTAACAATGGCACGGACTGTACAATGCAGCCCTCATAAATTAAGCTTCTAATGGCAAGGTTGTTGTTTCTATTTCTACCAAGTTGAAAAATATCCAGCTCTTTCAGAGCAGTATTTAGAGTAGGAAAAGACGAGTGTTGTTAGCTTTCCTGACAACAACAAGGTACAAGAAAGGGGATTTTGTACGTTGGCAGGTACGGCTTTTCAATGAGTCTTTTGTTTCCATTTAACAAAATTGAATAAATGATGACTTAGTTAAAATGAAATAATTATTTTGTTGTTCCAAACATTGCTTACGCTTGTGCACAATCTCAAAAACTCTTGAGTAATTGTTGTTGTTGTTGCCTTGACACAGCCCACAGAGAGAACTCACAGCTCAGAGGAATCGCTACCAGTGTGAGACTGTTTTCAAAGTTCAGAATCAAGAGGAAATTGCCAACCCGTCTCCCAGAGAGAGCCTGAGGACACTGGACAGTCTCAGGTCACAGCCCTCTGCCGCTCTGAGCCCTGGAGCTGAGACTCACCACGGCTTTAAGCAGGACTTGGGTAAGATGGCATTTCCCGAAGCGTCAAAGCACGGTGGTTACTCAGTAAAGCTTTTAGGTTGAGAGGGGATTTCAAATAGCTGGTTCATGTTCCAGACTTCAATGGTGAGCAATGAATATATGAACAAATGTCCCCTCAACCTTCATGTCCAATTTAACAGATACAATCCACTAAAAAAAGGCAATAGAAAGTCTTTGCCTTTTCCATGCAGTGCTGTCTCACAGCTGTGAATTTACCAGAAAGTTGCTGCTGTGCCGAGTGACACAGTGACAGCTTCACACAACCCCTGATGGAACAAACCCCACTCAGACCAGAGCCGTTTTCAGCACCTTGCAGCTTCATCTGAAGGTCTCAAGGAGCTTTGCAATCAATTCTTCATAATTACCACATCAGATAAGTGTGGGATATTACCCTACTCGAACAGCAAGAGACATCAGGGCACGGAACATTTACAGGGGTTAACAAAGGATGTGGCTGAATGGAGAGATGTGCTGGAGGATCCCTCGGGGCTGGCCAAGGGTGGGGTGCAGGGCATCACCACTCCTGCTCAGAACAAATGTTTGCATAGAAACAAGGGAAAGTTTGTGGCCGAAAGGGTTAAAAGGCAAACAGTAGCATGCCCGGGCTCTGTCTGAAGAGACCTCTGCTTGCTTCCTCCAAACAGTAGCAGATGGTGCATTGTTTTAAGGGCTTTTCTGAGACAAAAGAACAAGATCAGATAACCTTTCCTCAAAGAGGGTACTTACAAAAAGCCTTTGCTCTTATTAAGGATTCTTCATTGTTTTCCCCACAAAATTTTATACGTAATATTGGATTTTGAGGTGGTGGAGAAGCCAACATTGTTTACTGTGCTTCTCCTGATCCCCTAGAGACTAGGAGGGCATCTTACATGATTGGACAGTAAGTCTGTTGTCTGAAACGTTTACCATAAGCAAAAGACATTGTATTTATTTAATATTAATAACTAGGGGCCCAAATTCTGGAAGCTATCTGGCAAAAAGACCCTGCCATCCACTATTCACCACACAAACAATAGGAGCTGCTGCCTGGTGTCTATGCCAGGAGAAACCTTTGCCTTCTCCGACAGCGCTAGAGCCAGCTCAAGCCCCAGGTTTGACTGTGAACCTGCGGTTCTGCTACAGGCCATGTTGCTGCAGATGAGGCACAGAACTGTCACTCTGAAGACAATGTGGTTTTGAAATATGGGTCACAAGTGGATCTGTTGCCCACTCTTATCAGGAAAAGGGCATTCAGATGCAAGGCTGCATTGTCTGCGAAGACGCATTACACCAGCAGTTGATTCTGTTCTCTTTCACGGAACGCAGAAGTCACCGTGCACATGCAGCATAATGATGTGTAATTATACAACTGCTGCAAAATATATTTACCTTTAATACATACATGCATCACCCAAATGCTAACCGCTATGCCAAGGACATGAAAAAATTTCTGTAGTAAGCATTTGTAAAATATAATAAAACACAGTATAAGAAGCAGTTATTCACAAAATATTTGGAACAGCTGCCTGGAGTAAAACAGTGACTCTACTCTGAACTGTTGGATTTTCTTTTTAAACACAGCCAGTATAAAATCCAGAATTACAAATGCTATAAGCCCATGCTGTAATGAACAGAAATTGTCTCCACAGGGATCCCTGGGAAGTATTTCACATAGCTCTTATATGGATCTCTAATCAGGTTAGGCACAAAACTTGGTATAACCAAGTGAGCTAAGGACATTCTGCCTCTCTCAGAGACACCACTACATAAAGTCTTTCCATCATTTCTGCCTGACCATCAGGTCTTTTCCACAGGGAGCTGTACTTTCCTTGATACTGCAGCACACCCTCTGAATACAGCTCACAGTACCCAAGTTTCTGTATCATTATCAAATAAGGAAACATTTTGCCTTTGCTCCTTCCTACAGCCTTATGATTGGACTATGAGCCAGATTGGACTAAATGAGCCAGAAAGCTCTTGTTTCCTTTTTTTTAATTTGAGAGATAACAAGATTAAAGATGAAATTAATCGTTAAAGAAGTATTTTCTAAATGTTGAAGCTTAACCATAGCTACTGGTTTAAAGTAATTGGCATTTAGAAAGCAAATGGAATGCTCTCCATTATTCTTAAAAAGCAGAATTATAACTTGGATCACAAAGAAAAGCTATTAATGTGTAATATCTTTCCCCTTAACTGCTGATTGACATATTTTCTCGTATCACTAGAGGGAGCTGTTTTCTTGCTTGTAGCAGAGCAAGACATGATTAAATTAGTGGAATCAGCAAAGCAGTGTAACAGCATGTTTTCAGCTAATTGCCCTCTGAATGATAGTTTTGAGATAAGACAGCTCTTCCTGTTTTGCTTCAAAATCCTACAGTGTCTTTTGTATTTCACAAAGCTATTGCCTAGTGCAGTTTCAGTGAGCTCCATCCTCAGCCTTCAAACATCTCTGAAGCAGTCTGCAATGACGGCAGCGTTGAAGCATAGCGTGCCTCTTGACTCTGTGTCAGGCAACACAAGAATCGCTCTTGCTTCTTTTGATATCAGTTTTCTCCCTCTGAACTGGTTTCTCTCCATACCCACAGAGACTTTATTGACACTGCTCATTGGCTGGTTGATAAATCATCTCAAAGCCTGTATGTGCATAAGAAGTCAGGATTTAATCCTTCTCTGTGCTACTGCTGCTTAGGGCGCTATTATTTGTTAAATACCACTGCAAAGCATGTGGACACATTTGCATTTCTTTCTCTGTGGAGTCCAGTGTTGCTTTGGCAAACAGTCTGGGGCTTTGCTATCCATACTGCAGGTATGGTTGAGGGAATTGAGTATAATTGATGAGCAGTAGAAGGAACGTTCCATGGAAAGTCAGGGTTCTGGTTAGTTCCAGATTCAGGCCCAGCTCTCTCTTGCTAGCCTGTGGCAAGAGCTGCTCTGTATGTGACACGCCGCACGTGGAAGGGTCAGTAGCAGGGTGAGGTATTGCCATGTGCTGCAACATCTGGCTGGAAGCTGAACTCTGGCCAACCCTCCACGCTACAGGATTTAGATATAAGCACAAAATATGCGGAGCACAGGAGCAGCACAGGCCACGTTAATCCCCTTGTCTAGCAAGCAGCTACTCTTCAGTGACAAGTGGGATGCCAGACGTATTTATAGAGGAGAGAACAAACTGATTCAGCAGGCGTGAAAATACAGATTCTCCAAGGTATTCAAGAATGCAGATGAGCCCATGGATTTTCCTGCATAAACAAGTGAAGCCTTCAAGTTTAGATTCTCTTGCTTAGGGATTGCTCTTGGTTTACAGGTCTTGCTGAAGAAGGGCTAACCAGCCATCCTGTTTGCCTGTGCTGAATATCTCAGTTGTCATCAGGAGTCAGCAAACCTCTTTTCTGCATCTCCATTTACCTGTCATCACCACAGCTCAGTACTTGCATGCTAACAAAGTTCTGAAATGCCTGAGTGGTATTTCACCTGTCCCTTCCCTTACCTGAAAAGCATCCTAAAATAATAGAGCAATTGAGCCAGCACAGTAATTTTGGAGAGGGGAAGGATTGCTCTGACCTGGGTATCAAATGGGTCAATTCCTTCTGGATCTGTTGCTCCATTCCACAGCAGCCTTTCAGGACTCTTTACAGCCTATCTTCATACCCCTCCCGGCAATAATGTAGCCAAAGTTGTGCTTACATCTAAAGTTGCAAGAACATATTTTTGTAATAACTGGTTTGGACTGATTGCTGACATGGGCAGAAAGAGAAAAAGCTGTCCTTGAGTAAAGCAGCAGTAAGTGCTTCTGCCTAGCTTCAAGTGATTAGAAAAATGAGACTTTTAGCCCGGCTTTTTTAATTATATGTCACAGAGATTCTACAGGGCTTTACTGAGATTCTGCAAGTGCAGCGGAAAGTGATTTAATAAATAGCATTTTTTTAAAAAAGCCTGAGTGTATGTGCATTGAAGCTATCTGGGTATGCAGTAAAATGCCATTCATCATAACATAAGAGGACATGAAGTTTAGCCAGATGGTATTTTCTTTAAGGCAGGATGTTGCAACACAAGAAATGCATCTGGAAATAGCCACAAATAGGAAAATTATGTTCAAAAGGAGTGAAAACAGATCAGAATAAACTTTTTGTTCACTTTGAGATCAGTACCATTGGTCAAGCTTTGAGCAGAACAACAATAACATTGTTCAGTTTGAGGCACAAAGTTAAAATAATTCCCAGTTTTAAACTATATCTTAATAGATCCCCATGCTTCAGAATGGCCCGGATAGTAGTATTAAAAGCTACTCAGACAACTTAGCATCAATAAATTTAGATATTTTTTTTTTATAAAATGACCTTACCTGTTAGTACTGAAGGAGGCATCCTCATCTAGTTTTTTGAAAGTGCTGAAGAACCCACTGAAGAACTATTCACTTATCTTTTCTCTATTACATTGCTTAAAACCAGCAATAAAACTTTCTTGTAGAAACAACAGTTCTTTCTCTTCAGGATTTTCCTAAATATACTATTTAACAAAATCATCTCTGGTAACTATAAGCATTAGAGAGTCTGAATCAGTCCTCAAAATAAGAAAGATTGGGGTAAAACTAAAAATCTTTTTAAAAGGATTAACTCTGTATTGGGCATGTAATTTCTAGGTAATTCAGTATGATTTTGCCTTTTCAAACAACCCTCCAGAACCAGGAGATTCACATTACTGAAATAAAAGATAAGTTTTTCATTCAGTCTTTTGATTCTGAAAATGAGAGGGTTAAGAAAAGCCTCCTGTAATAACACTGAAAGAGGTAAGTGAAATTTGCAACCAAGCTGTTTATAAAAACACAGCAGCATTCTAATAGAGAATCTGCATCAGGCTTGAAGCACTGACATTTTATTTCACTCACATCCACGCAAACACAAAAAGCATCCTGGCATGCCAAGAAGCCCACGTCCCTGTTCCTTCCATGTTAGATTCTTCAGTATTTAAAGCGAAAACAAACCTTGCATGTTGTGGGCTTATCCTGAGGCATGGGGTAATTTGGATTCAGACAGTCTGGGTAGGGATACAGATTTTATCTCAAGTTTCCAAGTCAAACCTATTTCTATTTATGACCCACATTTCATTTATGACTCTGGTTGCTGTGACAGTGGCACAGCACAGAGTAAACACGCAACCTGTTTGCATAAGATTAACAATTCATCTGAGAAGCTCAAAGCAGCCAAGAACATATCACTGGTAAACATTACATCACCTATACTGTAAAAGACAGGAGAGTTACAATAAGGAAGTAGCAGTGAAATAGGTACACCTGGAACAAGAATTGTTTCTTTCTCTACTTAAAAGCCAAAGCTTTTTTTCATGGGCTTGTCTCCCCCCGTGACAAAAGAGAAATCGAGCCTGCACCCCTACACAAGGAGAAGCTGCGAGATGGAGGGGGCACAGGCGATGCTGCTGGAGGTCCCAGAGAAGTGACCAGGTGGGGAAGCTTTTCTTCTTCTGCAACTAGTGGGTCTGATCCTGTTGGTTCAGCGAAGGAGCAGTAGGGCCAAGAGTGGCCATAACCCAGGCTCCAGACTTCAGGCTTAGAATGGGAATTGCTCCCCAATCCTTCTCTTTCCTGGCATAAGTCCTTTTCAGTCCTACCTCTTCCCCTCTCCCCCGTACACGCATGACTTCATGCTAACAGATTTATTGACAAGATGTTGGTAGTGACATTTTCCTTCCTCAGATACGGTAGAATAAGTAAATGTATGCAGAGAAGCTATTCCAGGAATAAAGGCAGATGTCAGATTTGGGAGGCTTCCAAAAATAGGCCCAGGGAGGATTCAAAAGGAAGATGCAGTTAGGAACAAAGTACACAGCCCCCCTTTCCCTTTCGGCAATCCCCTGTTTAAATCTTTATATTAGGACTCAGGCATGTTTTGAGAGGTACAGCCAGACCTGAAATGTAGTAGAGCTGAGAAGCAGATGCTCTGGTACCACGCTGAAAATATTATGGTGCTGTTAGATTATTTACAAGGTGTACTGACCTCAACGGTGACCCAGCCAGCCCTGGTGGCAAAACACTTCGCAAATGCTTAAATCCCTATGGACTTTGACAGCATAGAAACATAATTTCAGGGCAGCATCCAAATAGAATCTGGAAGAAGTCTGTTTCCACTGCCTTTCTCTGTTAGACTCTGACACTTTCTTCAGCTGGCACCTATTAAATGGAGCACAGCTTTTAAATTTTTCTTTAATTAACAAATGGTGACTCTTACCATCTATTTCCTAAACTTCTGCAGGTGAGGGAGACCCCAGCTGCACAGAACTGGAAGAGAAACACAGGAGCCATCTGGACAATTTGAGGCAAATCTCCCTACTACTGACTCACAAACTGAAGGTAAGTTATGAAGCAACTTAGGAAACAAGCAAAAAGCAATTCCAGTTCTGCTATCACAGGAAAAAAAGGTGCTAGCTATTCTGGACTCAAGTGTGTTTAGGCTGTAATCAGTTGGCATCAGCTGACTCTGCAGCAGGTTTATAAACCCCATGTAGGTGTAAAGGAGAGGTGCCAGACTTAATTTGCTATTTGGCAGGCAAGAATGCATCCCTGTGCTGCAGCCAAAGCAAGCATTTATAGTGCTTTCTGATGGTAGCAAGATGCAACAGGAGTTGGCTGTTACCTGTGCTGTGTTCTGTTGCAGTTTGCTGTCCTTTGCCCCCAGCTCTGAGGAATCAGGTGACTTGGTTAAAAATCTTATTTATAGCATGTCATTTCCTAATGTAGGTCCATCAGCTCCAGCAGAAGCAGCAGCTTACGGTGCTGAGGGAGAAAGCAAAACTAGAAGTTCAAGAAAGCCAGAGGTTTTTGAGTGACCTGCTTCAGCACAATCTAGAAGTAAGTTACCATTTCAGATCCTGTGCTACTGCTTCTGGGTTCAGCAGAGTGTTCCTCCAATCCTCACTGGTTGTTTCTTTTTTTCTTGCTTAGAGTCCTTTAATCAAAAGAGGTTTTTTAACTGATAAAAACTGTAGATCTGGGTAACTTTCTGGAAGTGCCCATGTCTCTCAGGTAATGGAATCCCTTAGGCAGTCATTTGGACTGTTGACCTGAAATCACCTAGGTACTGAAGCCTTTGGTGTCGATGGCTGGCTTTGCTGTAAAATCAAGAGAAGGGCTTTTAGGTCCTCAAGAGATAATTACTGTGATACTTGGTCAGACGTGAGAGCCTAGAGAGATACTAATCTTGACCAAAAAGTACCCTTCCAAAGATAAAAAGTTAGTATGCTGTTTATTTGCAGCCTCAGATTCTGAAGTCAGGTAGGAACTGATGGACTTGAGTGTCTATTTGCTAGAAAAAGAATTTAGCTCCACATGCATAAACACAGGCTCAGACCTCATGTGCCATTCCGAGCTCTCGTTATGTTGTTGAGAGTTGCTTTTGAGGCTAGGTTAGCTCAGTTAATGTCTCTCAATATGTTTGAACAGCTCAGACAGAAGTGATCTCTGTATGTTTCTTTTTTAAAGCCTTTAGGAGGAACACAGTACCCTA
>JAOXJM010000007.1:3022323-3043254 GCA_026413425.1 Tringa solitaria
GTACCCTACCTCCCATGAAAGCAGCTCTAAATATACAACAGTTTGTGGGTTGTTATGCTACCTTACATCCATATGCCCACAGTTATCTCCCTGTGAGTAGTATCCAGCTCATTAATTAATCCAACTCTTTGGGAATTATTGGCATATGAAAAGCATTATCTACAAGGAAGATGTTTTCCAAGAAAATGAGGGAAGAAGGCTTAAAAGTTCTGCCTTTTGAATAGATCATTCAGGTCTACAGGCAATTTCTGTGTTTGCAGGAGTGCAGTAGCTCCAAAGGCCGTTATTATTCCGTGCCAAGGTTGGACCATACAGAGCAAATGTGGAAAGGATCCCAATCGGAAGGTGACAATGCAGCTGGCAGGTATGGAAGGCAGTATACAATGAGGCACCCCAGTAGTTTAGTCTGTGGTTTGACTATATAAATTATTTGGGGCTCTAGAGCACTTGCACTGTACATAGTTTCTAAGAGGGTTATTCGTTTCAGGTCACTTAGGAAGAGTTAACATGGCTGTCGTGACAGCTTTAAGCCTGTTTTAATTTTACTCATTCAGATCTCTACTGTGGAGCATCCATCTTTGCAATACAGTCTTTCTACTCTGATTTATGCAAAAACCATAGCATAAACACCTCTAGATGTTGTGGGCAATCCTGCCTCTTTATTTTTTTTTATTTTTTTTTAGATGGTAGAAGCTCCTTTGAAACTTCTGAGGGAAAACATAATTTTCCTCATTTTGCTTTACCATCATATACCTTGGTATGAACGGGAATATTGTATGTGCACATTTTTATGTTCTTTTAAAGAGGCATAGATTAGACTTGAGAATTGCTTCTAGACTCTTATGGATACAATTACCAGGAAGGCACATTTGAACAGGTAAAATTTCCAATATTGCATAAAAGTGAACACCAGGCTGTCTGAAAAAGATTCAGCCTCCACAGAGGACTTTGCTATGAAAGCTAGGAATTGAAATAATATCTCTGGACTGCAATAAGAACATACTTCCTTTCTTTCTTACCATCAGTAATCAAGAAACACGTTCACTGAAACAGTCTGCATTGAAGACAGAAAGAGCTTACAGTCCAGTGGATCTCAAAACAGTGGGAGAAAGGAAAACCCTGGGAGGAAGGGGTTCGTATTGCTCGGGGCTTCAAGAAGGTGAACACTAAGTTAAAGGATTTGGTAGTATTGGGAAAACACCACTACTTTCTAGGACAGCGTGAGAAATGGTGCAGCATCCACAGGCTGGAACACGCAATCACAAATTTCACTAATTTTCTAACAGATTTTGAAAATGTTGACCTAAATGCTTATATTCATTATGCATATTTAAACCATAGCAATCTCCCTTTGTACCCTCTTACAGACAATAATCTTGGGAGTTGAGAGTTTTTTACCCTATTTATAGGCTCCTTTTTTTCTTTTTACCCTTTTAACGTGATTTCACTTAAAACTGAGGTTAATGTTCATAACTTGCTCCTTTAAGTGGACAGCTGTGGGGCGATTCTCCTCAGCTCCTGCTCATTCAAGAATGGACACTAACTCATCTACTACGGCAACCATTTTGGGGAGGTCTTTTGCCCCTTCTATTACAGAGAAATATTTTACTTACAGTGACTTAAAATCTTCTCCTTAGGATCCCTGCTAGCAGAGCACGGGAAGCCAGTGCATGACCATGAAACGTTGAATCTGTTGTCACCTCCAGTGAATCTGTCCCACGGGGAGACTTGTGCAGGGGACAGCTCTGGAAACAGCAGTGAACAGACCAGCTCCAACAGCCAGGTAACACCAGCTCTTCTACCAGAGTGGGGTTTTTTTTGAGGGTGTGTTTGGGGTTTTTTTTGGTTTTTAGTCCCAATGTTGAACTCATCCCCCACGTAGCACTTTGATAAATGTGATGCTCTGCTCTGCTCCTAGTGGAGTGAAGTCGGCCAGCACTATGGAGGCTCCAGCACCTTCTGCTGCTTCAGCTTGGCCATGGTGGAGCAGTGTCTGAGGGGAGAAGAGCTGCGAGCTCGACACCAGGCTGCCCTCCTCAAGCTCCGCAAAAAAGCTCTCCGGGAGAAAGCCAGGGCTGAGGTGGCCTGGCTGGGCCACCAGAAACGGTGAGGAGGACGTATTGTGGGCAGGACACCACAGGCTTGCTCTGACTGGGAGAGGTCCCTCAGCGGGAGGTGGAGGTGCAGCTGCCTGCTCAAAGGCAGAAAAGCTGTCCCTTCTCAGGGGAAGCAAATATAAAATCCTTCTCTTACAGAGTAAGTGCTGGTAAAGCAGGAGAGGAGTCTGCACGGTCTTATTTTCCCCAGAGCACGGTCAAGCTCCCTAGTGCAGCCTCCTTCAGGTGTGGTGTGAGTCCCTCCTCAGCGCTGACTGGGCTGAGATGCTGTTGAGGACAGTGTGAGCCCCCCGTGCAAGGTGTCCCCCTGTGCTGACTGGCCTGGGGCACCATGAGGTACAGTTTGAGCCCCCCCGGCGCATGGCATCCCTCACCAGTTGGTGCTGTGTACTGAGTGCTCAGGAAATTCCATCTGCCTCAGTAGAGGTCCAGGCGAGATGCCCCCAGGGTACTGAGATGTCCTCCAAGTCTAGCAGAACTTTCTGCAGAGCCATCCATAGCTACTGCTGCCTCTACAGCTTTTCTTTCCTGAAGAGCATTATATTCACAGCATTTAACTATCTGATTGTGATCCCCATCCTTCTCTGGTCTCCAGCTGTCTGGAAAACCTGCAAGATGGTGAGGGAGCCTCTGCCATGGCTGCGAAGCAGAGCCAAATCCTAATGGAGCTGAAACAGGAGCAGGTAATCCTGCAGTGAGAGGAACTGGATTTCATCTTATAAAGAGTGGGAGGATGCAACACTGGGAGGCGGCTGGAGCAAGTCACGTTTTGCTTTTTAAAAAAGTCACTGATGTCATTTCACATGCGTTCTTCTGCTTTGCTTCCTACATCCAGTGAGGTGGGGTTTGTGCCAAAGCCTGTGAATGTAAGAGAAAAGAAAACAACTTTTATCTTTTTTTTTTTATGCTGCTCCACTGTTACTGTGGATTTTTCTACTTGTGTCATAATAAGCAGGTCATATAATGTAGGTTTCCAATGATTTATGCAGATTTATCCTTCTGATGTTGATATATATTGAATTAATCTGACAGCTAATCTTATAGCCTCAGTTCCCCTACCACTGAGAGGAATGCTGGGCTCGTAATTACACTTGGTAATCAGAAGATTTCTGTCCTACTCCTTATGTAGTACAAGCCTCTCTGTTACTTCAAGGAATTGCGGTGCAAACCACAAGCATCCTGTAGTTTTGAATGACCTGAAGATAATTTATTTTCAAAGGTCTCACCTCTCACAGACACCGCAGGCAGTGAAATATCCCCCTTACTTGTCATTAGTTCTCACAGGTAACCCCCAGTCAGTCTTAGCAAAAAATAAAACTGCAAAAAGTTTTACAGAAACCCAAAAAAACCTGCATATTGAATTTTCAGGATGTTTTTTGTGCAGTATTGCTGTATGTTAAGAAAGACTACACACAATTTTAAGTAGGTCTCTTTTCTGTTACCCTAACACTTTTATTCTCCTTTCTTTTTCTGCTTTGCATAGGCAGAAATCCAGCACCTGCAAAACATCTACAGGGCAGCCCACCAAGAAAGAAAGCTTTTATTAAAGCAGCAAAGAGAAATCTTAATGATGCGTCATTCAACAGCACAACTCCAGGAAAAGCTGCATAATTTGGCTGGGAAGCCAGAGGTTATTAAATCACAGTCACTGGATGTCTCAGTGGGTTTTTTGAGTCGATAATAACTAAAGTCAGAGCTGGTGCTACAGCTAGGGAATCCAGGTGAAACCTTATGTCTTACCATTTCCTTCTAGCTCACAAGGAGCCCAGCAACTGAAGAAGGAATAAAGTTGAAGACAGTGAGACTTATTTCTAGCCCGAAGCTGTACTCCTCCTCAGCAGAGCCTACAGCCCATCCAGAGAGGCTTGATCTGTCAGGAAATAGAGAGAGTTGTGTCCAGCTAAGGAATAAACAAAGCAAGAAATATGAGGGGTAAGTAAAATCCTTTTCACAGTAATAGCTGAAGAACCAGTCCAGTGGAGAAGATGGAAGCAGGTATGTCCTAGACAATTGTGTGAGCTTTAAATGCTCCCAAGAGGGAGTTTTAGAACAATAAATTTCAACAACCTGTGTATTCAAGCAGTTGATGCATCAAAATCACTGCTTATCACTTTTGACCAATATTGCCTTGCTGTTTATTTGTGCATCCTTCATATGTCCAACCAACCTTCTCATGTACAAAACAATATGTTCCTCAAGGCAGGGACCAGGTTATTGTGAGGTATGTGAACAGCACTGAGTAAATTAAGGTGTCTGGATCCAGCTGGAGTTCCTTTCCATACCACTTACTAAATTCTTTGGGTAGAATACATTAATTACTTCAATATATCAATAAGAAACTGTGTATCTCAGATTTTTGCATAGAAAGGTAATTCTTCTTAAGCAATGAAGTCACAAATCTGAGCCTTAATCCAGAAATTTAGAGTCTGTGTATACCTATGTATTTGTCTATGCCTACATATATGTAAGCGTGTAGCACTGTGATTTGGATTTATCATTAGAAGTTGGAAAAGTCTGTTTCATGCTGAAAAATCCATTTTGGTTTGTTATTGTGATCTTATTGGACACGGAAGGGGCTGCAGTGGTGCTTTTGTTAGAATGGCTCCATGCTCTTGCATTCAGTGTCACAATTCTCTGTGCTTTAAGAAAGCCAGTCCCTGTAGGCTTCATATATTAATTTTAAAATCTGCATTTTTGTGCAAGCAGGTAAGCCTATTTCATTATGATTATCTACACTATAAAATGTTAAGCAGTGTTACTGAAGTCTCTGGGACTGGGACCTGTCACTGCAATGTTAGGAATGAATGCAGATTTGACATCAGGCCTAGGCAAGTTAATTTACATAGCATTAATAACCAGGATATTTTTAAATTATGCCATATGGCAACTAATGATAATTCACATTTTCATCATGGCTTTTAACTACAAACTCAAAACACTTTGGAACTATCTATTAATTAAACTTCAAAATACCCATACAGAATGAGTGAAAATGTATTGATTTAATTGGTCAAATTCCCTCCTTTGTCATCCTCTGGCTCTAATCCTATGTATCACTTAACCCCTCCGAGCAGGTTTGTGTTTCACTTAGCATTTAACCACAGCAGGCATTTGTACTACATGGGGCTTAATTTTATGCTTAAATGGAAGCCTAGAGGTGTGATGTAAAACGCCCACAGCCAGAGGTAATTCAGGAGCTCAGTCAGACTGTTCTGAGAGAGTGCTGGCCTCCCGTTCCCCAGGAGCTGTGTCCCCAGCATCCCCGTTTGGTTCCAGCCGAGCAGTGCAGATGAGGACCCAGCAGTATCCACACTGCTCAGAACAGCAGTCTTCCAAAGCAAGCTCACATGAATAAATATCTAGTTTGCTTCAGGAAAAAGAAACCCAACCAAATGCATTTGAAGACAAATATGTATCTATATGAATTAAAAACACCCTTTCATTCAGTCTTACCCAGACCTTTAGCAGACTGGTGAGTAAGATTTGTGCATTTACTTAAGTTCCCACAGGGAAAGGCTTTCAAATAAATCCTTGCATGGACCTGATCTATAATTCATGGTGTTATTGATTACAAGTCACAGAAATCTTTAAAAGGCTTCTTGGCTGTGCTTTCACTTCTTATTACTGACAAGCCTGCTCATAGGAGAATAGTGAATATTAACGTCAGTCTAGAGCAGACAGGGCCTGGTGGAACTGGCGATGCACCCATCTCTGGCTGCTGCCCGATGCTGTATAGATCTTTCCCCTGCAAGAGTGCAGGGTGGTAATTATGCTTTCTATCCACCAGTGCAGGTATGTTCCTATTTTATACTGATCTGGAAGATAGCTTATAAGCAGGGCTGTGAAAAAGGGTTGAGAAATACTTTTAAACACGAAAGCAAACTGAAATAACAAATTACCAATATGCAGGGGAAAAAAAAAGCTGCTGGCTTGTGATTTTGTTAATGGATATTAAATAATAGAAACAAGGAATACAGAAACTTCTAATTATAATAAATGGACAAGCTTGTAGCTAAGAATTAGGACTATATCTTCTGAACTGGGACACTTTTGAAATCTATAGCATTAGCTCCATAGGCCTACTTTTTTCATGTTAAAAAAATTGAATACAGATTTAGCTTCTAGACACTGTCATATTGACAGTTTTAATTCATTCAAGAATAAGTTTAACTTTTTAGACTGTTAATGGAGCAAAAAAAACAACCCACAAACCCAATAAAACCAAACCAAAAACCCCACCTGTAGATCACTGTTTTTCTGGACAGAGTAACGTACTTAACTCTGTATTCTATAATTCGTACCACTAATGGAAAAGTCTGTGAGTATGAATTGTGTTGCCTCATGCTTTTGCAGTAAGGAGACTGTTTAGGAAGTTCAAAGTCACCATCACAATCAGTATTTGATGTCCCAAATGTCCATAAAGTTGTGATTCTATATTTAAAGTGGAAAATCCAAAGAGATCTGTTGGAATCTGATAAAGTATCATTGACTGGAAATGGGGGAGGCAGACAGGTTCAGATTCTGACCCTAGTTTTGCCTTTCCAGTGCTGATGAATTCTTCAGCCTCTTATTCTTGTCTGTGAAGATCAGAAACCTGATTTTTATAAAATACAGTATCAAGTGAGAGGGAGGGGAATAGGGAAATAAATACACTATTTAGAGTGCTTCTGGCTTTACTAATTTGCTGGTTTATAAACATATGTGCATGTGAGCACTCTACCACTACTATCAAGCACCACCAGAAGCATTTAATTCATACCTTTATTGACTTCATATAGATTTGCCATGATTAACTTGGGAACATGAAAACAACTCCCCGTCACTAATTCCTTGTCTAACTGTTTACAGCTTTTCTACTGAGAACAAAAGAACACTGGTACAATACCAGAAACAGGCAGAGGAGTCCCCAGGTTTGGAGCAGTCCCTTGATGTGCAAGGTCCTGACACATCTGAAACCATGGCCAGGGAAGTCTGTGGTGCTACCGGCCAAACCCCAGGCTTGGTCTTTACGATTAAAGATTGCATAAACACAGGTACTCAATAAAGATTTCTGTAGCAAACCATGTTTGTGACTGCTTTGTCAAACTGAATGACTTAGGACAAAAATTGAATGACTTAGGACAAAAATTGAATTCTCAGCTGTTCTTTGGAGCAGCTCAAATGATCTTTTAAAGGAAGAGGACTGTCAAGCTAACTAGCCCACGAGGGAGAACTTGTGATGTTGATCTATTTCTCAGTTACCTCCAGCATGAGTTTTGGTACCAGGATCTGTTCAGGATTAGCAAGAAGGCAGTGTAACAAGGGTGTAAGAAGTCTTGTTGAGGTGGCAGCTATGCATGGATGAGGAAAGAGAGAGTGTAGAAATTTCTGGAAGTGGGCTTTACAGTTGCTACCATGTAGCTGGATATGTAAGGTGATGATTGGATAAATAAGGTCATTGATCCTTTTGGTTTCTTTTGGTGTGACAAGGAAAGTGTAGGGTAAAACTAAGTTAATCAAACTATCAATATTTTTAAGGCTTTTTGACTAAGCAAAAAAAAAAAAGCTATAGCTATTCATGAGGGAAAAAAACCACAGTATTGGAAACATTGTAACTTGATGTTGTACCTTTCAGAGCTTAATGCTCAGGATCATGTTTTATTGCCTCTGGAACATGCAAATTCAGCTAGAATGGATGAGCCTATATCCACGCCCATTACAAGAGAAGGCAGAAGGCATGCATTTCTGGTAAGGATCACCTCTGGAATTTCATTTCTGCCTACAGATTATATTTGTCTTAAGATAGGACCAGCACAAGACTCATTTGGCAGCTATGAACATCAAGTAAAAATCAGTCCTGTGTGTTGAGTATGTGCACTTTAGCTAAAGACTAAATTTTAACATGGGCTGGTTTACAACTTTCCTGCCTCTTCTGTTTTCTCTATGTTGTTAACTGGTGGCAATGTTTTTAAGCCACCTCCTGTGGGTAAGTGCTGTACTGCTCCAGGAGAAACTAAACTTGTCCCTGGAGCAGTAAAATGTTATTTGCCCACAGCAGCTGCAAAGACTGGTCCCTTTCCTATTTCCTACATTGGTGACACAGCCCCAGGGCGGGTATTTATATGCACAGGAGTCAATATGCACTTATAAATCTTAATGTGAACATGTACATTTAATCTCTGATCTTAAAACTATTTTTGTGCCAGTCCTTTTATCTTAAGATGTTAACTCTTTCTCTTAAATATTTACATTCTAGGAATCTGTGCTGAAGGAAAAGGCATTTATTTCAAACCCAAAGACAGATCCTAAAGACAATGGAGATATTAATCCATACGACAGCAAGTTCACAGCGAAAGGCTCGGGGATGCTTTCTACTTGGTGTAACTTATGCCTGGTTCAGGCAGAAAACACTCTTCAAGGAACTGGTAAATCATATTTAATGTTATTATGTCCAATCTGTTTCAACCACTTCAATCAAACTTTAATCCAGACAGAAAGAGAGACAATATTCTCATTTATTACCTAAGTGTCTTGCTCACTATGCCCAATATATAAATCACTGCTAGGCAAGATGGGGGAGATCTCTCAAAGGTTTATTATGAGATATGATTATACTGCTTCCTCAGAACAAAATCATAACTTATTCTGCTTGTGTCATTAACAATTTACTCTCTTTTGAGGCATTTTTTAAATAATTTAAGGGTGTTCTTTTTAAAAGGACATAGATCAGTTGAAGATAGACTTAGTCAGGACATGCTGGAGTTATTTTTGTTTCCAGGTTTTATCCTCAGTTCATATTTCTTGCTCTCAGTAGGACGTATGAAAAATAAAACTGGCTGTTTATATATGAGCCAGTTATATCATTTATATAGTTCTGGGGATGCATAATCTCTGTATTATAGATATTTACATATTGTGGCAATATTTCATATTTGCATTATTGTTC
Organism: Tringa solitaria; assembly: GCA_026413425.1. Lineage (NCBI taxonomy): Eukaryota > Metazoa > Chordata > Aves > Charadriiformes > Scolopacidae > Tringa > Tringa solitaria. Next base: position 3,031,366 of record JAOXJM010000007.1, read on the forward strand.
TAATGAACTATCTTTCTGCATTTACTCCTAGATACCACAGTGAGGGAGGCTATAGATTTGTGTAATTAAGACAAAAGTAACAGTGGTCTTCAGGATAGAAGTTTGGCACAGTCTGCATCTTAACTAGATTCTCAAGCCTGGCTTTCAGCACGTGGAGATCAAATTGTCTGAAATAAATCTTGTCCCTCAGGCAAAGAGTGTTTTTTCCATGGACTTCAATGGCCCACAATTTCACCATCAGTGTTTTGACTTCATTTTTTATATTTGGCAAGGAGTCTTGTGCTCTCTCATAACGCAGAGTGTCAGTTCGTAGGCACTGCCATAAACTCCACTAGCAAGCCTTAGGTTCCTGTAGTCATGGCTGCTTTGTGTGACTGAGATAAAGGTATTTGCCATCTGTGTATTCCAGGTGATGCTACATCATCCTTAAAACACCGAGAGAAAGACTCTCTGAGAGTGGAGAAAGCATACAAGGAGCAGAGAAGTCATGAAATGCTAAGAGAAGAGCAGGACATCTGCAGTCCATTTCAGGCATGTGGCAAGCTTATAATTGATCTTAACTGTGTTTTTTCTTACGTAAAATTTCAACAGAAGAAATCAGCGCTATTGGCTGTCATGGAGATACTGTGCTTGGAACTCAGCTTGCAGGCAGAGAAGCTGAAGTTGTGTTGAGGTTTTGTTGTACTGTGTTAAAATACTGCCCTTAAGTCTGGGTAAGTCAAGCAGCAATTCACTGTTATTCTTTAGGTTTCCTCTATATTCAGTGATTTCCAATCATACTCTCTGCAGGATGAAAAAAGGAAGAAAGACCTTTCTTCTGATGATGATGATGAGAAAATAAGATCAGCGATGATTTCAGATGAAGCTACATTAGTGAAAACAGAGTTAAGAAAAGAAAGGTCATCAGAAGAACACAGGTACTGTGTCTGTCAAGGCCAGGACCTTCGGTCCTACTTTTTGATTCTCTCATTGATGAGTCAAACCTGGTCTTGTTTCTTTGATCCATATGATCGTAGAAAGAGCAGGGAGACCTGAATGACCTTAGCTTGGTATTGTTTGTCTTGTATAAAAAAACCACCAAAACAACCCACCACCAAAACAAACCTAACCAACAAAACTAAAAAGGCCAAAAAAGCCCTCCAACAGTCCAAGTCCCGACAGAACACAAACCCCCCCTTCTTTCTTCATAAAAGGGTTTGACTTAATAGTAGTCACATTCATCAAACATTGTCTGCCAAGTTTTCTTAGGCAATGTAATTCTTTGCAGTCAGTTGAAGGGGTGTTGATATCAGTTTGGGGGGAAAAAGTTGTCTTCAGGCAGCTTTGGGCTAGACAGAAAGCATCTGAAGTGACACTTAAAACAAGGCATATCAATTTGCATTGCGCTGCTTGTGGGCAGCAAATAGACCCAATGAAATTCAAAGGTCTACTCAATGTTCTTGAATGACAATGTGTATTATACACTTCATAATTCCAATTTAATCCATTTATGTTGTATTTTCAGGGTTAGCACAGACTCTGAGAGAAAATCAGAAATCAAACATATAGATAAAAAAGTACCTTCTGAAATCCCTTTCTCAGAAGGTAAGAAATACTTTTTTCCAAGAGGGTTTCTATGGTTATTTAACATACAGCCTGAGCATTAGCTCGTCCTGGGGTTAGTCCACGGTGGATAATATATTACTTTTTGTACCATGTAGTGAAGCTACTTATTGGGGTAAAATAATAGGCACCTTAATGAAAACCCTGTATCCAAACTCTTCTGATCAACTACAATGGACAAGATTGTATTTGTTTGTTTGCTATGTTAACTGAGTTTCTCATCTTTATTTGATAAGGCTGACTTCTCTTCTTTAAATAATATTAAAAATAGTACTGATCTTGATTGTGTATTTAATGCTACTGTGTTCTGAATGCAATTTGCAGCTGAAGATTACTGGGTTTGAATCCTAAGTTACCTGTCAGCAACCTCCTCTATAAAATAAAAAGATTTTTTCTGAAATGCTGATTTTTTTTTTTTTTTTAAATTTTATGTTCCAGTTAAAGAAGCAGAAGTACCTGTCCCTTATGAGATCCATCAGGTGGATGGCAATCAGTGTTTGAAGCATTTGGATCATGTTTGTCATGAAGCTTCTGATAAAGAGCTACATTTAAAAGCATTTTCTGAAGGATTAGCTTCCCCTGAGACATTGTCCAAGCCAAACAACTTCTCTCTGAAGTATGAAAGTGCCAAAGCAGACTCTTCAGTCCCAGAATTTCAGAAAGTGTCTGCAGTTTGGATTGACATCTCGGAAAGCTTCACATCAGACTCCAAGTTAGAGCTGAAAAATGGAGAGGACACAGATGTCAGTATCCCAGAGGAGTTCGTCTATGACAATGGGGATGCATTTCCTAATGTTTTGAAAGAGATGCTAACGGCAGTAAGTAATGGAAAGGAAATGTTGCCTAGTGACAAACATGATGAACTCAAAGTGACCACAGGTGATGGCACCAAGACTTCATCACACGCCCAGAAATACCCTGGAGATGTTTCAGATCATGGCTGCACTGATGATTTGTTTTCTTTCATTCCATCGGACAGAGCAAATGCCTCCAAAACAAAGTCAGCACGTTCCTCCCAATCTGATAACCCTGCCAAGGGAATGGATGTGCCACTTCTGGATGCCTCGGAAAATTACAGTAGAAGCAAAACCTTTTCTCAGGAGATGACAAAACAGGGTAAAGATGCAGTTGCCAGCTCTCCATGCAGTGATGGTATTCACTCAGCCAAGATCCATGAACAGCAGAAACCTAGTTCTCCAACTAGCAGAGTGAAAAAGGATGGTGGAATTAACAGTTTATTTGTGGATCAAAACAGAGACCTAATGGGGTTTCTGCTGACAGGTTCTTTGAAATGTCTAGATGTGGTTACTGACCAATTTAGTAGCACTCTTCCACCTCCCAAAGATACTTCAAATGATAAATCATTACCACGTCTATCTACAAGAAACTTACGAGTTTCAGGATGTGAAAATAATCATGTACAGCTTTCGAATGAGAGGCTCGCATCCACTACACTCAGTAAGATTGTATCTCTGTCCACGTCCATGCCAGAAATTTCCAAGGAAGTCCATACAGAAACCAATTCATTACAGTCTTTGCAAAGCGTGGCCACAGAAAATCAAAATAACTCAACAACTGAAAGGCAAGCCGTAGAGAAAGTGAGGAGGGAATGGTTTTCTTCTATCTCCTCAAAAACCCAACTGTTTCAAGTCGAGAACTGTTCTTCCAAAGGTGGAGATGATACAATTTTTATTAGTGATGAGGATCTCCCTCCAACTGATGAGGATACCTTGTCAGAAATACTGTCTCCTGTTGATGAAGTATTGTCCTATGGAAGTGCTGACTTGCCATCCTCTAATAAAAAGGATTTGTCATTTCCAAGCGAAGATCTTCCTCCTCCCCCTTTAGGTGCAGATGCAGTGAAAAATGATGATCCTAGCTTCAGTATGGATGATTTCCTATCTCCACCAGAACAAATGACAGTCTCAGAGACTAGACAGTGTATGGATGAAGATATATCACTGAAAATGGATGCATTACCCCCATTACCTGATAACACTGTGCCTGAAGAATTTCCCCTGCTCAGCAGAGAGACAACTGATGCTTTTTCAACTCAGAATGGTAGTATCTCAGAACAATCTTTAGTTAAAGATATTTCCAGTGCAAAAGAGGGCTTGTTAGAATACCAAGAAGGAGAACATGAGACAGCTTTGCAGCATTTGGAGTTTCTGCCTGTGTCAAATACTATTTCTTCTGGTCAGGCCAGTAAAAGTCCTGACTTCATGATGAAACAATGCAAAACAAACTTAACACTGCCCAAAGCTGAGGAAGACAGTGATGACCCGTTACTATCATTTGAAATAGGGGACAGAGTGTTAGTAAAGCAGACCCAACCTGGAACCCTAATGTTCAAAGGGCGGACTTGTTTTGATAGTGGCCATTGGGCTGGTGTTGCACTTGACAAAGCTGAAGGTGATAACGCTGGAACTTACAAAGGGGTGAAGTATTTTGAGTGCGCTCAGCACTGTGGTATCTTTGTCAGACCTGGTGAGATTTCACACCTGTTGGGGGCTAATGAAAATGCTTCCAGTTATACTGGGGATGAAGACTCTGACTCCTCCCGTGATGACAAATCCTTCAAAGGTGACTGCAAATCCTCTGAAGATGAGCAAGAAGGAGGGCTTACAGAGCAGAAAGCAGAAGACACAAACAGTGCAGGAGGATCAGAAGTGAAAGAAAACCAGTCCAGGTTACACCTTGCCTTGCTGTCTGGAAAAGGGCAGAAGCTTCCATGTTCTGACCAGTGTAAGTGTAATGAATTCCTCTGTCAAAATAACTTAACGTGCTTGGGATCAGATAAAGAAAAAACAGAACTGACAGAAATAAAACAAAGGATACTTGCAGGTGTGTTTCCAATGAAAAGTAAGACCAGTAACACAGATGAGGTAAAAACAAGCAAAAATATTTGTTGCTTGGTAGAGGATCAGAAAATAAACAAACTCGCTGATGATATTGCAAGTGAACTTGCTAAAAAACTTCTGTTTGACACTTTAATTGCATTTTCTGAAACAGCTCAACACAAATATAAAAGTGCCTTTGAAAAAGACATGATGAATTATGGCAAAGGCCTAGAACACGAAGACAATCAGAAACTGTTTCTCCTTAAAGAAAATTCAGTTCCTATCTTATCTGAACAATCAGCAAAGGTTTCTGATGTTTTACTGTGTGATTTAGATATGCCTAGCATTCACGGTTGTCACACAGTAGCAGAAAGAATTGTAACGAAATTTGTAGATGATGCAGTTAAAGAATATAAGAAGATTAAAAGAAAAGACGGATCAAAAGCAGACAAGATATTTCACTCATCTTCAGAGACTTCTCCAACCACCTTGCCAGTAAGTAAAGTCAAAAAGTTTTTGTCTACTTAAGTTTTCAACCTGAAATTTTGTCTATCCAGGCAAGCATTTGCATTACCCAGTTGCTTTTTATCATTCATAAAAATTACATCATGTCAACTTTTGGAACTAGATTGCTCACTTAATCTGATGCCTTCCTTATTTAAGGAATTATCCTGCAGGCAGTGGGTAGCAGGGGTATGGGGGGGACAAGGATGAGCTGAGCATAGGGATAATGACTACAGCTACTCCAAATAAAACATAGGGAACATTTTTTTTGTTGGAATTTGTCAGTCAAAACTGATAAATCTGCACAAACTTCAATTTTTATTAATTTCAGAGCAAACCTGGACACCTGCCAGCTCATCTGCCTGACTCTTTTGAAGTTCCTAGCTGTGGGGTCTTCAGCTTTCTAATTCTGTATTAGCTCTGCAGGCAGCTTCTAGCGAGGTCACAGCTCCCAGGGCCTCCAGACTCTCCCTTCAGCCCCCTGGGAGACTGGAACCCCAAATGAAAAGGAAGCTTTTGATACCTGCTGCTTCCAATCCCACAGTGTTTAATTTATACTTTCTGAGGGACTATTTAAGATTGAACACCACAGAAAGTTTAAAAAAAAAAAGTTTTGCTTTAGGGAGGTGGAGAAGATAGTCCCAATTCAGAATAAAAATATTTCAAAATATTAAAAACTTTCATAGATCTCCAAATTTGGAATTACTTCTAATTCTGAATTCTGCCAAATACAGTTAAAATAGGTACTTTTAATGACACATTAGTAAACCTTTCAATGAGCCTGTAAGACTATGGTTTAGTGTAACCTTAACCAGTTGCTAATAATTGCAATACCTCTAAAAATTGTGGAAAAAATATGGAGTATGTCACCTGGCTTTTCTTTTTCTCTCTACTAAAGTTCCTTGTAAAAATCCTTGATGCTGGTGTTTTTGGAAGCTCAGAAGACTTTGATCAGCCTAATTTTGACCAACATATGCTGGCAAGACAAACACAAAAGCACTGCTTGTACAAATTAGATCAGTGGCACTCAGCTCCTTGGAAGAAAACTGTGGAAGTTCCTCTTGTGATACCACATTACAGTTCATATGTAAAGAAATTGTCTGCACATGCTGTAGAAGAATTATGGACCTCAGAAAACATATATTCAGATTTCAGGAGAATCAGTGTGCCGAAGCACTTTGAATGTAATGATCTCCCAGGGAACGATTTGGAAACAGAAAGCAAGAGGATGTATAATCAGGTAGTTTTAAAGCACTGTTATTAAACTTTTCTAGTTTCTGTAGGCTGACTCATATTAGCTAGTACTTAATATTATTCTAGCTGCTAACACTAAATATAGCTAAAAGAGCACTGAAAGAGGTATTGCAAAATACTGCTTCTGGTAATTTACTGCAAAATAATTCTGCTAGAATAGATGTCTGCTGTGATAAAAGCCTTTGGCTAGAGCTCTTCAATCGTATGGCTCTGGACACCTAGACCAGGGTCTGGTTTGAGTCTGTTCAGGAAAAGCTAAGCTTCTGGAAAGCTGCAGTCTAAAGACTCCAACTCTCCTGCCTTGGATGTCCTGCTGAGTTTGGACAGATCTTCATGTTCCTCAGTATCCTGAAACTATCAAGTTTCACAGACCTCTGTCTACACAAAGAGATTAAAGGGTCCCATCAGAGTCTCTTGTACAAGCCATCCATACTTAGTACTAGGAGTCCAGTATCTTCTGCTGTACAGGTTTACATGCTCTTTGGGTGATGGTCATCATGACATCAGCTATAGGAACATCACTGATGCAGGTAATGTTAGGAAATTTTGCACTGAGATGCAAACCCCTGCTGTCTCCAGCTTAACATCCTTCAGAAGAACTAAGAAAAATCTTGAAAGTGTATCCATGAGATATTCACTTTATATTAGTACTGTGGTTTTGTTACAGGTTATATGTGATTTGACCCGTGAGTTGCTATGTGCAGAATATCAAGTAACTACAAATCCAAATACATTTCCGTGGATGAAAGAAAATTTGAGATCTTGCTGTTCCGGGCATCTTTGCAGAAGAACAGATGTCAATGAGGTCAAGGTACATTCTGTAAACGTAAAGTGTAGAATAACAGGAGTCAGTGAAGAGAGCAAATATTGCTATGGCAAAATGAGAAAAATGTGAAATTTGGAAGGATTATGGCAGTGTAACTGCGGTGACTAGAGAAGGAAACAGCATTGCTCTGAAATGCATGAATAAACAGACTGAGCCAATTAGTCTAGATATTCCAAGTGTATGGAATTCTGTAGAGGAATGGGAATTGGGCTTCTAAATCCTCCTGGTTATGACTATCTTAGGTGTAACCTCTAAAGTAATGTTAAAATGTATTGGTTGGCAAGTATTGATCAGCTACTTCTAGACCAATTCCCTAAACTTTGGGACGTTTCTACATTTAAAGCTGGATCTTCAAGCTGGCACCTGTCACTCGTTTCCAACATTCACAGTGACAGAATTTCTAGGAGAAAAATTCTTGTCAGACTCTTTTATTTTGTAGGTGTTTGTTCAGGGTGAAATTATTAAAATAATGAACCTGGAAAAGAATGACTTAGAAATGAAAAGAAAATTCCGTAATATGACGAAGTATGGAAACTGTAAAAGAGACAGAGTGGACCTTATTCTGGTAAGCAGACTTCCAAATAGAGATTTGTTTACTTTTGATTCTAATGCTTTTGTGAGAATCATGTTTACTAAAAAAAAAACTTCAGAACTTCAAATTACCGTTTTCCTTTCCAGTATGCTTGCAATATTTTCCAGTTATTTTGAGTGGTTTAAATGAAATTAAATAAATTAACATTGCATATAAAGTTGTTGGATTAGATACAGTGTCTTAGAGAAGATTCTGTTTTGGAATGTACTTATTCTTGAAGTAAGCATTGGTATCCATGTTATATTTTAGATTCAGGAGCTCCACAAAGAAGAATATCAGTGGACATGCTATGACGATGATGAATTGACTGTGAAGATGAGAATGACTGAAGACGTATTTGATAGCTTGATCCTTGATACAATCAGAGTTCTTAATAAGATTTATCTAAGAAAAGCCTGTAATTAGAAGTTTTTCCTAAAAGTCTCTAACAGAGGAATTTTAATCTCTGATCTTTTTAACAGGAAAAGCACCATTTAAGAATTTTAACTCTGGACTTGTAACCAATACCAGTGTGGCCTTGGCTTAATTTATATGTTCATGTTTACAATGAATGAAAGGATGCAAACAGAGACTTCAGTAGATAGAAAAATATCACACAAAATATTCACCTTGTGTTTTGTACTTTGGGAATGCTCATTAAGATCAATGTTCTTTGATGTCACCCAGAATCCAAGGGGTGGAAATCTTATTCTTGTCTGTTGTTTTCTTTGGTCAAGATAGCACTTTATTCACTTATGCATTTTAAGAGCACAACACGTTTTAAAATTATATACAAGCTTATACAAATTTATGTGTAAATTATCTTATTCTCTGTTATCATATTCAGGTTGGGTATGATGAGAGGTAGGAATCGTATTTTGAAAATAATGTTCAGAAAATTGTAGGGGACTGTCTTAAGAATGTAAATGCAGAGGTGGAATTAAATTTCCCGGAATCTGAATTGCTGTGGACCTCTGTTGTTAGAACTCCTCTAACTGGAACTAAATCTAAAGAAATCTAAACCTTTTCCTGATGGGTACAGCTGAGTTGCAGAGGTGATTATGCACCACTTCTTACACACTGGGCAACTGCTTAAAAGTAGCCTGGAGATGGCTTCAGTGATGTGGCCTAAAGAATGATTATTGCCCTGGGAGGATCTAAAGCCAGACATTCACTTTTAATGTCTATAACTTTATATAAATGAGAAAAATACTGATGTAATGCACTTTAAATGTGATACTTAGCTATCAGCAACTCCAGTTTCTGAAAATTAAATATGTGCATGTGATTAGGTTATTTATCGTGCCATTAACATGAGCCCTTTATATTCTTACAACATCTAAAGGTAGGGTGCTGAGGATATACTTGGGAAAACAGAGGAAATAAATAATCCTATTATTTTATATTGACAAAATTGGAAAAATCAAGATTTTTAACAAGGAAATAAAAGCATTTCCTGAGCATGCTAATTGTTCATGATGTATACTGCTGTGATCCAACCTATTTTGCATTAAGAGAAGACCAGTGATAAGTTTTTACTTGGTCGGGTTTTTTAAATAAACACTATGCAAATATTTCTTACTGGAATTCAGAAACTGGTCATTATTGAATAATCAGATGTAAGTAGAGCTGGTTTATTCAAATCCCATTCATTCAGGGTGTCTTTCAAATAAAATGAAAAGCAGGACAATTAAATATAAACTAATATATAAACTTACATATCAAATCACAATATTTACCATCTGGTTTTGGTGGGAAAAATAGAAATACATTTTATATTTGTATTTTTAAATACTGATGGCTTAACTGTTTTCACACTGAATTGTTTGTTTTCTGAATAAACAAAATAAACTCCACATGTCTCATTTTTATTTATTTTTACTGCAATTCTAATCGATTTCAGGTTATATTGTATACATTGCTATTCTCATTAGCAAATGGGAGTAGTTTTGTTGTTTTGCAGACAGCTCCTGGGGATATTAAGAAGCCCTGTCTTGCTAGTGGTCATAGGAACAGAAATAAAAAGGCAATTTCTGCCCAAAGCGCATTAGCTGTTGATTTTATACTGTAAACTAATTTCATGTCCATTGTGGTATATTTTCTTAAGTCTCTGACTTTTACCCTCATTGACTAATTAATGTGGATAAGTTATTTGTTCTAAGATTAATGTTTTCTTGCTGTCAGTTTATAGTGGGATTTAACCTTTTTTTTTTTTTTCTTCTCCTGGACTTATAGACAAACTGTTGGATACAATGATAAATCTATATACTGAAGCATTACAGTTTTTCAGTTTATTGTCACTATAGTTTTGCAGCAGCAGCAGGATTCTTGTTGTATTTGGAATGAAAACTATTAAAAATATAACTTATATATGTGAATGAATAGATGAAGGACTCGTTTTATTTCATACTGGTGCCTTATGTTATGCTATATGTTACACTTGAGGAACATAACCATTATATTTGCAATTAGGTTTGTGAGTGAAGCCTGAACCCTTGCAAGATGCTATATACAGAAGGACATAGCTATAAAGTAAGTACTGCTGATGAGAATAAACAGTGTATACATAGAACATGTCAGACATATTTAATATCTCCCACCATTCTGTGTTCAAAACCTTAGATTCTGGCACCCAGATATATTGACCTGCTCAGTCAGTGGAAAGACTTCAATATCAAGATTACTCTTCTTCAAGGTCTAATATTTTGTTTGCCTTGGTTTTGATCAATATTAACCTCCTGGGTCAATAAATCTTGACACTAGCCTCAAGAGGAGTCATTATCTTTCATAGAAAATGATTATTTCTCAGTTAAACCCTACATTTAATTTTCCTGTAATCCATCTCTTTCATCTTCACACATTTAACAATTCTTCTGAATAAAATGCAGTCTAAAGTATCTTAGGTGTTGCAGATTTTAAAATCCTAATTAGCAGCTGCCACAAGATTTTTCAATTCTTTGAAGCTGTTGGACTTTGCTATTTTAACTATCTAATTCTGTTGCTTACAGTACCCAAAAAAAACAGAGAAATCGCCTCAGCTGGGGTGTGATAGCTGTGGATATGGATGCAAAAGACAAGTGACTGAACCATGTCAGATATTAAATGTCAATAAAAGATCAAGAAAAGGCAAAGGTGGCAGAACCTGTTACTCAGCTCTCAGAGAAGAGAATTTTTACTGTATGTGATCCTCACCCTTGTACTCTCTGTGGATTACTGTCCAGAAACAATTATAAACTAGATTCTAACTTCTGAATTTACACTGGTGGGCCTGAAGTAAGAATTTGGACCCATTTGTTTCCTGCTTGTTCTTGAGGATTAAAAGAAGTGTTTGTGAGGAACAGAAGCAAGAATTATCTTTTTGGTGACCTCAGTCTTTCATTACCTTAGTTTTAAACTCCTCTGAAGTGGTCCTGTGGGGATGTTTTCTCAGTTGGTTTTCTGGCCCTGTTAATGTAATGAAAATACTTCAGCCTGTATTTACAAATGAAAGGAGACTTTCATGTTGTGGCTAGAGCTATAAAAGGTGTTGAAATCAGTTAGCAGTGTGCAATCAAACTGAGTTTAGTGAAAGGACAAAGTTTCTAGCATCCTCTTCAGAATTCACAGCATCCTGCCTGCAGCCTTTTATTGCATCTTCGGTTTTGAGGAGAAATGGCTCTTTCCTGCCGAGTGATGTACTTTGGGATGAAACAGTTTTGACCCAAAGGCCAGGCTATTTTAATTTCTTCTCAGTGAGAAGGGTCATGAAGTTGAAACTTCTGTTTCCGTAGCAGGTTGGTCTGTAAAATTGGCCACCAAGCTATGGTTTTAGCCTCAGCAGTTTTACTTTTTTTTCCTTAACCTCTCTGAGGGAAACGTGGCTCTGAACAGAGTGGCAATGGGTTTGTCGGCGGTGTGTCCCTATCACCAGGGTTTGGTAACGCACTTGGGTAACGAAGGGGGAAGGTGGGAGCGGCCCTTCCACCTCCCTCGCCCTGGGCCGGGGGGTGAGGCCACGGCGGCCGGCGGTTCCTGGGGGGCGGCTGCCAACAGGTGCGTTTCCAGCCGGGGGAAAGACATCGTCGCCGCCTATGGCCGGTGTGGCGTGGGGGACAGCGGCAGCGCCTTATCGGTTATCTTTGGACGGGGGGAACCCCGCTTCCCTCAAAGGTGACCCGGGTCCGGGCCCCCGCCTCCGGGCGGGCCGGGCCGCACTAGGCCGCGTCTCTAGGGCCAGCGCGTTGCTATGGCGCCGCCCCGCCCCGCCCCTCGCCGCGCGCCGCTGGCGTCCCAACATGGCGGCGGCGGGCGGC
>JAOXJM010000007.1:3054225-3065808 GCA_026413425.1 Tringa solitaria
TTGTTATCATTATTCCTAAATTGAACATTATTTCATTTCACTTTGTATCAAAACAGAACATGTTGCCCTAGGACTGTAAAACATAAAGTGAATATTTTATTTTATAAATGTACTAATTTGCTTTGGGTATTCATTCAGTCTGAGAATAACAGTAATCTTTACTTTGTCCATTTACATGCAGTTTGAAGCCTCTACGGTCTTTCTTTTCTTCATATTTAAAGTCGCTGCCAGGCGTAAGAAAAAAGCTTCTTTTGCCACTTCAGCTCCCTGTTCCAGAAAACAAGGAGGAGAGTACAGAAATCAAAGTGTGGAAAGAATTCGATAAGTAAGTGATCCCCTTGATTTTCAGATCAATGCTTTATTATTAAAATTCACTGGCCGTTTTTTCTTGCCATGTGGGAAGGTGTGCTGTAGTTTATTATTAAAACCTAGTGCAGTTCAAAATTCCATCCCAGGTGGTGCACCTTGAGTTGAATAAGTTGGTCACAGCTGAATGATCTGCATTCTTCTGCCTAGTAAAATAAAAGGCATTTGTGCTTAATACTGGAGAAATTACGGCATCGAAGCTGTTGGTTCAAATTTGTCCATTTCTCAGTATATTCAGGTAACACTTGTAATCTTGATGCTGGAATTGAAATAATTTACAACTTCTTTATGAATGTGAGCGGTGTTTCAAAAAAGTCAGAGGTGAAATTACTGAGGACTGCCAGTATTTGGTTTTTAGCAGCAAGCATTCCTTGTTTAGCAGCAAGGAATGTTTTTCTCCAAAAGTATTGCTTAATACTTAATTGACTTAGAAATGCCAAGGAGTACCTGAAGTATGTGATTTGAATTGTTGGAAAAACTTCAGCAAGTAATTGATGTCTCTGAAAAAATAAATGGTAAAATAACGAGCTATGAGATTTCTGTAGAAAAGCAGAATTCTCTGTGTGCATAATAGGGAAGCAGTGCCCACTAAAAAGTGCTTGTCAAATGAAAGTGTAATAGAAAATACTAAGGTCACTGTAAAAGATGTTTATCATACAAAATCCGGTAAGGTTTATCTTCACCCTCTTTCCCTCTTTGTTTGAGAGAAGGATGCAAAGGCTTTGCAGAGAGATAATCCCTCAGCATCTTTAGATGGAAAAGATGTAGGACTGAGTGCTTTCATTTTGTACTTATTTGCCTTTCTTAGACACTATTAGTGTCATCTCCTTTCAATGACTATTATAAAATATTTTATATGAAACATTCTGTTATCAAAACAACTTAGTTAAATTGAGCTGCTTTCCAGCAAGACAAAGTCTTGGTGATGTGAATCTCCAGTCCAAGTGGCTTCTAAATAGGATCCTTTGGGAGAACCTCATGCATTCTTATGGATGTCTCTTCATTTAAGAAACTTGAAGCAGAATTTTGCTGGTTTTTAAAATTTAAGTGAGTACGGTATTAAGGAGATAAGTTCAGAATAAGTCTGTAGTTTGAGTTAAGAATATAGATTATTCTGCATTTTACTATGTTATTTCCTGTGTTTTATTTTAGGAGGTGGGGCCAGCCAGTTTCTAGAATGATTGTTGTTTTAATTCTATTTGGTTTAGAAATAATACTCCTCCTGAACTCTCTTATAAGAAGCATTAACTCTAACTATGTGAACTTTTGTTTGTTCACTTGCATTGCTGTGTATCACACTGTCTAAAGTTTGTACTCTGAAAGCATTGAAAGGTAGGGTCTTTTACCTGATGCATTTGTACTTTGTAAAATGTTTTTTGATGTTATGGAGATGTTTGGTTGTGAGAAGGAACTCTTAAAATCTTTCATTTGTTTTATTTGTTTCACTTGTACCTGTCGTAAGGCACCTAATTCTGCTTTAAGAGCTGCTGTGATTAAAATTAACTGTTAAACTTGTGTCCAAAGAACCTACTGTGAAACTGCTGCATTTGGGAGAGGATTTCTGGATTCAGTCCTTTCCAGCATTGACCTTTTTCAGTCTTGTTTGCACTTCTGCTCTGTGTATAATCTACTTTTGTTCAACAAAAGTCTCCCTTTTTTCATAGCCTGTAATTTTCTCTTTGTGGTCAGTCCTGAAGAGAAGCTGTAATTTCTTTACATGAGCTATTTCCTTGTTGACAATGTCAGGGTTATAATTTCATTACAAGGTAAAGCTGGCTGGGAGGCAAAACGTTTAGTCAAATATAAAAATTCTTGCGTGTGATTGTGCTTCATTTGTCTAAACTTTGAACAAAATGACATAAAATTACTCTTTTTGGAGGGTACGGTGAAACTCATTGAACTTGACATTCACCATACCCAGCACCTGGAGTAGCTGCTGTGTCTTCCCTTACGGGTGCAGGACAGACTGCAATCACTGTGGAGTGGCAAATGTTGAGGTTTTAATGACACCTACTATATATCAATTTTACCTTCATGACTGGTGAGAAAATGAGCGAAAGAAACCTGCCACTTTATAACATTATATATGTGTGTTTCAGATCTAGGCTGTACATGGCTGACCTTGAGTCGGGATTGCATTACCTGCTCAGGGTAGAGCTCGCGACGCACAAAACACTTGAGGGAGCTGAGCTCAAGACCTTCAAGGATTTTGTTACCGTCTCTGCCAAGGTATACACTCGTAGTCTTTGATTATTTGTAAGAATAAAGTGGCTCTAACATAAAATTTATTATGTGACATAAGTCTCTCAAAATGTCTTTCAGAATGTTTAAATATATGCTTCCTCACTGGCTTAAAAAAATAGTTTTGTGGGTTTCTTTAAATGTTATTTTTGAGTTATTATATGCCGTTCTGCCACACTTATAGGGCTGAAATGCATTTTAATTTAATCTTAGAGGGCTTGAAATTAAATAAAGCTTAAGTACTTTGCAGCGTATTGAACAAACACTGTAAATATAGTCCATTCATCAGATTTTCAGCATAAGTAGCTATTGTAACTGAATGGGATTTAAAAACCTTTGTTTTTCATTCTTGACTTTTGGATTTCGTTAATGCATACTTGACAAATGGTGTTGTGTTTAGAGATATTAGTAACTTCTGTCTAAATTTTGAATACAATTGAGGTATTGCATTTAATTGGGTATTTAAAAATAATTGAGGTATTGAATATAACTGAGCATTTCAAAAATTAAGATGCTTACACATTACATTTGAATGAAGGGACAATGTATGTAAAATAATGTGATGGCACCTGAAAAAAAAAAAAGAAATAATTTAACTTTGGTTACTTCAGCAGGCTGATGTTATAATGTCTCTTTAGATTTACTTACTGAGCAGTTAACACTTTGTACTATTTTAAAGAAAGTGAATCAGTAGCTATTTAAGGGAATAATAAGGCCTATATGAACTATTTCCAAATATCTGGATTTATCTGAAAATCAGACAGACTGTTTCTTGTCCCCCCGCCCCCTGCAGCCATCAGAGGTCAGAAATCTCTAGCTGGCCTCATTTCTTTAAGAAAGTGTAGTGGTAATCTTTCCATCATATTATCCCTAAAACATCCTCTGGGCTTCCTGATGGCTCCTGGCCAGCTGATGTCATTTGCTTCCCTGGTTATTAGTGCATAAATGGGGAATGCTCTCTTTTTTTTTTTTTTTTTTTAAGTTGTGTGCTCATCTCCAGGCTCCCACTGCACATGTGGG
Organism: Tringa solitaria; assembly: GCA_026413425.1. Classification (NCBI taxonomy): domain Eukaryota; kingdom Metazoa; phylum Chordata; class Aves; order Charadriiformes; family Scolopacidae; genus Tringa; species Tringa solitaria. The sequence goes on from JAOXJM010000007.1 coordinate 3,057,853, forward strand.
GGCTGCTATCCTCTGTTTGCATTCTCTTGTTGCATACTACTTTCCCTGGAATTCTTGTTCGTGAGTCTCAGGTCTTTCTGTTGGGACACTTTTTATACTGTCCCCCTGTGTAACAGCATTTGTAGCAATGATAAATCCCAAGTCACAGAGGTTTCTGGTTCCCTAATGGGGGAATTTTCATTGTTGTAGAATTAGATTTTTTGGCAATCAGTGCAGAAGACTGTTGTTTTTTGAATCCTCAATGAGACAGATACCTACTTGAGATGCTGTTGTCTTTAGATAGTAATGAATGATATCCTGGGACTCCTACAGGAGTATATGTAATTATAGTATGCAGTCAGTAGTTCAGAAGCATGCTGGTTTTTTTACAGGCTATTTAAGAGTTGTCTTTGGACCCAAACGATGCACACAGCCCCTCGTGTTAGACACAATAGAGACAATTAGCAAAAGGGAGTTCCTGCTCATTACATTTGCATGGTATCAAGGAAGCAGTGTATGAATTAGGGATACTATCGATAGTTGGACAACGGCTGCAGAATGACCAGCATATGTAAAGCATGTACTGTCATAAATTGCTTTATGTATTTAATGTAGCAGATACAGGGACTTTATTTCCCATCTGTTGAAATACTGCTCCCTCTGGAAGGGTACTTAGAGGATCGTACACATACTCTACTTAATTCTATAGTAATTACAGCCATCACTAAAGCAAGGTACCATTTCTAGTGTAAAATAATGGCATTACCTCTGATTTATGGTTCCTCCTGCTCATCTGCCAGATTGACTTCTTTAAGTTGCAAGTTAAGGAAGTCACTATTTCTAAATCACTTTGGAAATCACTGTTACACGTGTGGAAAGGAAAATGCTCTTCTAGATAACCATCATCTATGTTTACACAAACCTGAACCAATATTTTATAAAAACTAATTTTTGTCATTAACCTTCTAAAAGTGAGAAGGATTTTGGCCCCTCTGATTCGCTTAGGTTTTATGCTCCTTTCTGAGCTGAATTACCTGAATGCAAAATTCTATGTAACCTGCCAAAAGTTGTTCTGTTGCATTTCTGCTTGCTGTCTGGTAGCTTCATTTTACTGGTGAACATTTTGTGCGTGCAACTTGGTAAATTTTGTAAGCGGAAGTTAGTGTGAGATGGCTTTTTGTGGAAAGCAGAACAAGTCATTAATTTCTTCATAACAAAAGAAAATCTGAAGCATTTTAAAGACAGGAAAAACACGTTTAGAGAAAGATAAAACTGTGTTGCTGCTAATGAGATTTGTGCTTTAAAATATGGGTATTTTCTTGTTATTTGTTTTCCCTCAGCTTTTTCCTGGCCGTCAGCCTGTGGTAAAGTTGTTAGAGACCTTGCAAGAGTGGCTGGTGAGCCTTCCATTAGACAAAATCCCTTATGATGCTATCCTAGATCTGGTCAACAACAAAATGCGGGTAAGCTGTTAGTAGTTTCCAGCATAAAATACAGCATTAGTAAAGGATAAGATTCTATATAAATCTAAGACATCACTTACTGATAGTCCCTCAGTCATAATGGAGTTATAAGAAGGTTAAAATGAAAATAAATGGTGAAATCATTACCAGAACAAAAAATCCACATGAAGGAATTGAAATGAGAGAATTGAAATACACAATCCTGTCTCAGTTTTATAATGAGCAAGCAATCTCTAAGATACATGGAAACACGTGTTCCCTAACGTCACCTACAAATGACGCAAGGTTCCCAGCAGATATTTCTGAGTTGCCTTTGCTTGCAAGGTCAGAGTTTAAGCAATAGGAAATTTACCCATTGAAACAGGCATCATTCCTGAAGAGTTTCCCAAAATACTCTTTTATCAGTGACTGTGCGTTGTGTATCATGTAATATGTTTGCAAGAGATGAGTTTTGTGTGTCCATCAGAGTATCTCAGGCTTAAGGATTGTTATGAGTTTAAAATGTGTTTGCCTTAAGCGTGAATTCATTTGCAACAAGTGCAGAGAGTCATGTACTGTTCTTTATCCTTAGATCACCTCAATTTCAAGGTAGTATCAGGTCCTAGAGCCACGTATATCTTAAATACTCCTTTTTTTTTTTTTTTTTCCCCCCCCAGATTTCTGGGATATTTCTCACTAAGAAGGTTCAGTGGGTCGGATGTCAGGGCAGCAGACCGGAGCTCAGAGGTTATACCTGTTCCCTTTGGAAGCTGTTTCATACCCTGACTGTTCAAGCTGCGCTGCAACCTAAAGCTCTGATAAATACAGGTAAGCAGCAGTTTCGTGAGACTCTTGAAGGGCGAAACAAATATGTGCAGCAGTTCTGCAGTGCAAAAGTAATGGATTAGAGGAATTATTCTGTGTGTGTAAATACTCTACTAATAAGTGGTGGCAGACAGACAGTGGCGTTCGAGGCTCAGCTTTCAGGTTGGTACCAGCAGGGGTCAGAGCGTAGCTTTACTGCAGTGGGAAGGCTTTGAAAGAAAGCGTGTCCATTTGTCCTTGCTTAGAAATGTGATAAATGAAGTGTGTGGCCTTAAAGATGGGAGCAATAAAGCAGAAAAAGGAGAGAGTTTCAAGCAAAGAAATTTTGAACTACCTGAAGAGGGGTGAAGATTGTTCAGGTTGCACAGTTAATTTAATTTGAGAAGAATGAGATCTAACTGTGCAGTTTGGTAGCTGTAAAAGCTGTACATCCATTAGCCTGTGATTTTATTTCTTAAATACTGAATGTTATGACTTGGAGTTTTTTCTGCTTAATGTACCTACTGCCCATTAATTTGTGTAGTGATACGCTAATTTGCAAGCACTCTATAAAATTGCTTCGTTTTAGATTTGCAGCATCTTGTGAAGATGCATGTTTATATTCTGGTGATGATTCCTATTTAAGAAATGTGCTGAATATATAATCTGTTTTCTTTACACAATGGAATTACTAATGCTAAATTACTGGCCTTCATAAATTTTTATTCTTGCCAAGACAGTGCTTATAGTTCTATTCAGCTTTCATTTAAAGCCTTTTTTTAATGTCTTTTCCAAGGAATATAAGAACAGAATGTTACTAGATCGTAAAACTCAGAAATTTGCAATTTGTCAGTTGCTGATTATATGTTAAAAAAACCAAAACAACAGTTATTTGATTGTTTCAAACTGTGGATTATTTGTCCAGTGTTACTCGCAATCACAGTGAAAATATCTCGGTTCTTAATATTGAATCTCCTGCAGAATAGGGATATATTTTTTCTGATAGCTAATAATCCTGTTGTTGGTTTTTGTTTCTGTCTTTGTTTTGTCTTATTTTGTTTGTTATTCATGGGACAGTACCTTGAATCCCTTTAATTTAGTACTATGCTCTGTGTGGTGAGTTTGAGGTTTTTTGAACTGGATGATTTATTAGCTGTTCAACAGCATCATGCATAAGTTAAATTTCCCCTTTTGTCCCTGTTGCCAAAAGTGTTTTAATTAAAAGTAAAAATGTTCTTAATATTCTGTTACACAAAATCACATCTTAAATTGCTCCCATGTTTCAGGCATGAGCTCTAGTCAGTCTGAAGTTAAAAATACATTGTAGAACCTGAAAACTCTTTGGCACACTTAACCATTGATTTAAATCGGGACAAATATGTGATGATCACTTCTTATGGCGAAAGAATTGGGTCAGTCTGAGACTGTCGGATTATGTCTTGGGAGGTTTTCCTCTCCTTATTGCTTGTTTAAATCCCATCTACTAAAAAGCATGATGTACTCCCTAATCCTTCCCTCCACAGGTAGGGTTTTATGGTTCTTGTCCACTTTAAAGATTAGGGTTACCCTGAATTGCAGTAGTTTGGGAGGAAAGAGAAAAGGAGGATTACACGATGATACATGGCAGATGTTAATAGAAGATTCATCTCTGGGCTGATAAAAGAAAAACAAACAAAATGAGCCATTTTGCAATTGTTTGTTTTCTTTTTAAAGCAGCTGTATTTTTCTTGATAGTTTCCTCTACTTGCAGAGTCTGGCAGTCGATGTGAACTCGCTGTGGCTTTCTTGATATAATGTTTTTATTGGTTTATATTTGACTTGTTTTGATGTTGAACAGTGTAATTTGAACCTGCAGTGGGATCAGCATAAGGGAATCCAAAGGAAGCCTGAACAGGACTGCTCACATCAGAGGGTGTATAAAATCATTGTAGAAATCTAGCCCTGAGGATGCTTAATTATATGAAATGTGGGCTTAGATAATAGGATCTGTTGGTGTGAATAAGACAGGCTTGAGGATTATTTTTTTTTTAAATTATCTGAATTCTTTTTTAATCTGTGCTGAATTTGAAAGACTTCCCCACAAAATGAATTTTCAAGAGCGTAGCATTACACAGGAGAACAGATATAATTAAATTTATGTATGAATCTCGCTTCCTCCGCAAAGAGGTTGTTTGCAAGTAGTCACTTTTGTTGTGTTTGTTGTGTTTTTTTCTAAGCACACATTTTAGTATACATGCTAAAACTGTTTTGCCTGAAATTTGTTTCAACTTTCCAAAATTATTTTTCAGCTTTTCTTTTAATATTGTAATTTAATCTGCTTTAATCTCATAGCTTTTATTTATACATGCCTGTTCAATCACAGATATTGAATGTCTGAGTAGAGATTGTTTGCTTTTTATGATTTCTTTTTGTCTCCAAAGACATTTTTTTGTTGCTATGTTTAAGAATAAATGTTGTTGTTCTAAATCAAGGTGTTTATGACAATCTTCATGCATTTCTCATACACATAGCAATTAAGTACTGTGATAGTTTTGAATAGGTTTTGTTTAGGGGTTTGGTTTTTTTTCCCCAAAAAACAATGCACGTACAGAGGGCATATGTCCTACCAAACTGCTTGTTATTCACTACCGGAACAGGACATTGAGCAAAGCACCATAACCCTTTACAACAGAACCTACAAAACCTGCATTGTAAATTACTGGTGGTAGAGGTGTTCAACTGCAGGAGTCGGTAATTTGATCAATCTGCATCATAAAATGTGTTTCATTTGACAAGAGTGTGTTTGTGATAACATATAGTACATTTGTAAGTACATTTTGGCATAATTTACTAGGTCAATTAAGCATGAATCAGAAAATCTGTGAGACAGAGATGAAGCCATTAGGATTTTAAGGAACTATATCAGGTTTTCAAGTCACAGATGTAGGGACTTCTTGCTGTCACAGTAAGAACCCAGGACAAAGTTCTCAATCTTATAAAGACCGTAGCTTACTTCTGAATAAAATAATGATTTTTTTATTATTCTTTTTTTTTTCACTATCTTTAGTGTGAAAGTTGAATGTTACAGAAAGAATAATGTGTATGTATTTATTTTAGGAGGAATTCCTGAGTTACTGTTGAAAGTTCAAATGTTGCTCAGTAGCTATTATGTGTATGCATTCAGTGCCTTCCAAAAAAGCTGTGGCATTAATAACTGTAATGAGATTCTGGTATTCTGTAACATCTCAGAGCTATGCAGTAACAATCAGGTATCACAGGCACCTTGTGAAGTACTTATTAGAGGGGTTTTGACTCTTGTTGGGTTTTTTTACTAGCAAGGTCACCAGAACTTAGTGTCTGAGCCTAGATGTAATGGTGATTGTGTAACATATATACTAATTTAATTATTGGGCAAGATAATGGAGAAAGTCTGGGCTTCCAGAGGAATTGTGTGAAATATAGGCAGACTTCGCAAATTTTAACAATTTCAAAATGTACACTTGTAATGGGCTTCTGAAAAGATTTGAATGTCTGATTTTCATTTAGCTGGGTTTGTTACCTCCTGAAATTGTAAGATATTCTTTGAAAGGAGAAATTTCACTGTAAAGAACACTTGGCCTTTAATTCTTATTTTAAGGTACTGTTCAGGGTAACTTTGAAGACGGTTGTGTAGACTAAATGGGTTAGTATGCATTTGTGTAAACAGCTACTTTGCATTTTTAATAACATTCACTCACCTAGCATTTTTTGAATCTTAGTGGTGTTTGAAATAATTCCCTTGTAGTTGTGTCTGATATCCCACACAATCTTTCAAAACAGTATGTTTTCCAATGTACTGTTTGGGATCACCTTAAACTCTACATTTGAAACCAAATTATTTGGCAATGAATAAATAAATGTCTCATCTCAACTACTTAGTGCCAATATTAAATAGATATTTTGTTGGGGAGCGATATTTCTTCTAAAAACTGTGCAAAGCTTTTAATCACTCTGATATTTGTGACTTACTGAGGTATAGGCTCTGAGTGATGGCATGTGTCCTGTGGATATCTTTAAATTATAGAAGTGGCTAGTTTCTTATATCTGAAGTGGAGGTGTAAATTTGCATGGGACAAGAAGGGAGCGGCATTTTCTTTCCTTTTCCCACAGTTCACTTTTATGTGTGTTGAAGTGCCTGTGTTGAAGCTATGTTTGTCCAGATGGTGCTATCTATCATTTGTTTTCCTAGGTCTTGAAAACAATCCTCAAATAGTGCTTCAGATCATGCGGAGATACATTCACCACTTTTTTGGATGCCAGGCTTGTGCTCAGCATTTTGAAGAAATGGCTAAAGAGTCCATGGATTCTGTGAAGACCTTTGACCAGGCTGTTCTCTGGCTCTGGGAGAAGCACAACGTAGTGAATAACAGGCTCGCAGGTATGGGAGACCTGGCTTAGGAAAACCCACCAGAGGTAGCTGTGTCTGAAAGACAAGGCTATGGCGTGTTGTACGACGGGGTTTACATTTGAACAAAGAGAAATACAAATTAGGCTCCGTAACATGAATTTAAAACGACAGGAACTGTTGTTCCAGCTTGTGACAGTCCTTTATTAAATACTGACTTCAAAAGACTAACTCCACAATTACAGTGATGTGCTGAAAAAGATACTTGTATACAAAACAAAACCTAGAGCATCCCCGTCATTTAAAACTCTGAAGCCCAGCACTGACCTTTGTGTGAGTGAGAAATAGACACTTGAGATACACTCTCCTCCAGTAACAGAGTTATCTCTTATGATGTATAATGAAAAAAAACTTCATCATTCTCAAAGATACTGTTTCTTCTGAGATTTCACTTGTTGCTTGATGAGAGGATCTTTTTGGAGTAAAAATCAAAGCCTTTTCAAAAGGGAGCAATACTTAGTTCAGCTACTTAGCAGTGAATAAAACATAACTAAATTTCTTTCTGTAGCAATTTAAATAGATGTTAAAACCTGTCTTCATTTTGTTCTGGAGAGATGCTGTATAAAAAATTATGATAATTGAACAGGAGACTTTCTCAGGATAAAAGAGCCTAAACTATTAGCAGATCAGCAACTGAATAAAATAAAATTACTGTATGAAGAAAATCTGTTCCCCCACTAGATTGCTATGTTTTCAGTTAGACTAAAAGTACCATTAAAATACTGGTTGTATTTAATCCGTTCTGTTATGGGGATATCAAGTAACTAAAGCACTAAAGAAAATTGGTTTCTCTTTGCACTTAATCCCTGTCTGCTGTTATGGATCTGTGTAATGTAGCATTAGTTACAATTTAAATATGCTATATTGTGTTTATATTATGGTTATGCTGAATTCCCAAGATTTATGAAGTACTAAATACTGTTGTGAGTATAAACAGTTTGTCTCCTTTCTCCAAGGAGGAAAAAGTAAATGAAGAGGTATTAAATAAAAACATCCCTTAATATTTGTTACTATTGCCAGGTTGGACACAGAAAAAGGTAGTCCCGTTGACTTGAAGTCGCTGAGCAGTGGAGCAATATACTTATTTAGAACATTAAGTTATTGAAAAACTCGCATGGATATTGATTTAGATGATGCAACAGCCAGCTAAAATACCCTTTTAGTAAGAAGTATAAACACACTGGAATAAATAATAATGTTAAATTATGCTTTTTAAGTTCGGTAAAATTTCTCTTTGGGACAGTGACTTATTTTAATCCTTAAAATCTGCATCTATATTTCTGCTTTCAACACGAATGGTGTTTGACA
>JAOXJM010000007.1:3077646-3092692 GCA_026413425.1 Tringa solitaria
CCGCCCTCCTCAGGCGCTTCGGGACGAAGTGTGCCGCCTGCCAGCAGGGCATCCCCCCGACCCAGGTGGTACGTCGGGCCCAGGACTTCGTTTACCACCTGCACTGCTTCGCCTGCATCGTCTGCAAACGGCAGCTGGCCACCGGCGACGAGTTCTACCTCATGGAGGACAGCAGGCTGGTCTGCAAGGCGGACTACGAGACGGCCAAGCAGAGAGGTACCCCCTGCCCCATCCCTCCCACTCCCCGAGGGCGGGATGGAGGCGGCCCGGGCCCCCCCCTGCCCTCCGGGATGCGCTGATGCAGGGGGCGGGAGGGGCGCCGGGAGCCTCTGCCGTCAAGGGGGTGGCTGGAGGGAGGACAAGGGGTCCCCGCGTCCCCCGGGACGCTCCGGGGTAACTTCGCCTCTAACTCGCACCGTGTCGGCAGAGGCCGAGTCCACGGCCAAGAGGCCCCGCACCACCATCACGGCCAAGCAGCTGGAAACCCTCAAAAACGCTTACAACAACTCGCCCAAGCCGGCGCGGCACGTCCGGGAGCAGCTTTCGTCGGAGACGGGGCTGGACATGCGGGTGGTGCAGGTGAGCAGGAGCAGCCCTGGGCCCCCCCCTCCCCCCCCCGCCGGGTCTGGCCGGGCCGCGGGGCGGGGGGCGGCGGGGAAGGAGTCGGCCCCGCAGAGTGGGAGCTCCCCGGGGTGCCCTGCTTGCAGGTCTGGTTCCAGAACCGCAGGGCCAAGGAGAAAAGGCTGAAGAAGGACGCGGGGAGGCAGCGGTGGGGTCAGTACTTCAGGAACATGAAGCGGTCCCGGGGGACCTCCAAGTCCGACAAGGACAGCATCCAGGAGGAGGGACCCGACAGCGACGCCGAGGTCTCCTTCACAGGTCGGTCCCCGGAGCCCCGTTCCCCGCCGGGGCTTTGCCGAGTGCGGTCGGTGCCCTCCCCGCAAAGCTGCTGTCGGTGTCTCGGCTCCTTCCCCCCCCCCTCGGTGCTGCGTTAATAATTTTCAGCCATAATATAACGAGTGAAAACAAGTGCCCGAGGCGGGAGAAGTGCGGCGCTGCGGGATTTACCGCGGTGCGGCCCCGGCTGCCCGGTCCCCGCAAGGCGGCGGGGGGAGGAACCGGAGCCGCGGCAGCCGTGGCTGAGGAACTGCCGGGGAAACTCCGCTCTCCCTCCGGGGGGGCTGTGTCGGGTCCAAAAAGGTGCAAGGGGGGCAGGGAGAGCTCCCCAGGCAGGCGCTGCGGGAGTTAGAGCCGCTGCTCGTACGCAGCCTTCCCGCGGGACTCCTGGAAATACTAAAAATAAATAGAGTCCGGAGTCACTGAACGTTTTTATGGGGAAAAGAATAGAGAATAATTTTTTTCATTCTATTTAGGGGTGGCTTTCTTTGCGTAGTTACTAGTTAGGACGCCCTTCCCAGGTCTGGGGGGGCTGTCACCTCTGCGCTGTGCGGTAACAGGGAGATCGCCGCGTGTCGGAGGTTTCTGCAGCGGAGGGTCCCACTTTCGGAGCAGAGATTTCTGCTGGTAAACCCAGGGACGTGCCTACACTAACTCTTGTCCTGCATGGCCTCGTCTCACCCCCTCCAGAGCCAGGGCCCCCGCTGCAGGAGCAGGACGCGGCCCTGTGCCGGGTGAGGGGGGACCGCTGCCCGGGGCGCTGGGGGGGGGACAGGGCCCCAACCCCAGCCCAGAGCTGCCCCTGGCCCAGGGGGGCTCTGCCGGCGTCACCTGCTCTGCGGTGCCCAAAGGTGCCTCTGCGCGTGTGTGTCTTTTTCGGGAAGCTGAAATGCAAAACTCCGTGTACGTATTTACACAGACATAGGGCTGTAACGCGTGAGTGTTGATACACACACGGCTTTGCCTCTCAGCTTCTCCCCCGTGTTCCTAAAAACCATTCGATTTTCAGGTCTGTTTATACACGCCGTGCGCCGGCGTCATTAAATATGAATACACTATAAATAATAACTAAAAAATGTTGAACAATTATTGATAGCTTGATGCCACAAACAGGTTTGTATCCTTGGCAACGGAGCGGCTCTCACTCTCCATAAAGCCCCTAACTAATGCAAACAATTTTTGCTGGTAACTTAAAAAATATTGCCTATTTTTCAGAAGTGTTTCTAAGTCATACAAATACATTCCATTAGCCTGTTCCGGAACAGATGAATTCTGCTGAGATTTAATTTTATTTTTTTTTTTTCTGAGCAACGGAGAGTTTTTCTTGCATCGGCGAGTGTTCAGGTAGCTCTTAAAGATGATATAAAAATTCAAGATAAACCTCAAAGCCAAATAGAAATGCAGAGCAAAAGACATTCAACCCACATTCCCCTTTAAAGGATTATTTTTAAATCACAGTCTTATATTTTAATATGTACTTTTAATACATATTTTTAAAATCAAAAATGTATTAGATGTTTGTACTCAAAAAAAATAATAATCCCATGGCCTTCTATGAAGACCCGTCACCAAGGACAGGAATAATAAGGAATTACAAGTGGCGAGTGCGTGGCTGCTCAGCTCCGACCCATCTAATCTATTTATACCCAGAGCTTGCAGGAGTTCCCGTGCGACCGCTGCCAGCCCTGGCCATTGCTCTCCCAGTAAAACCAGTCTATTTCCCTTTCAGATGAGCCCTCTATGTCCGAGATGAGCCATTCCAATGGGATTTACAGCAATCTCAATGAAGCGTCCCCTGCCCTGGGGAGGCAGGCTGGGACCAACGGGAGCTTTGCTCTGGACCACAGCGGCATCCCAGCTCAGGACCAGTACCACGACCTGCGATCCAACAGCCCCTACGGGATACCCCAGTCACCAGCCTCCTTGCAAGCACTGCCAGGCCACCAGCCTTTAATCTCCAGCTTGGTTTACCCAGACAATGGCTTGGGCATCATGGGACAAAGCGGACAAGGGGTGCCCCAGTCCATGAGGGTCCTGGCCGGGAACGGACCCAGCTCCGACCTCTCCACCGGCAGCAGCGGGGGGTACCCGGATTTCCCCGCCAGCCCGGCCTCTTGGCTGGATGAAGTCGACCACGCTCAATTTTGATACAGGGTCCACCACCCTGCAGTGGGAAGGGAAAGGACTCGGTGCTGTTAAACGTCATCTACTCTTGGAAATAGAAGAGGGAGGAACTGTGGCTGCTGAGCGGGGCAGGGGAGGCGCGAGGGCACGGAGAGAGCGGCCGAGCTTTCGGAGGGCGACCCAGCGGCGGGTTGGCAGAGGACGGTGGGGGCAAGCAGTGGCCCCGCAGTCATCAACGTACGGAGCGTCCAAACGCAACTGATTATTGTGTCTTTACTAAACACCAAGACTTGTGCTTTACAGATTTGATATGGGGTATTTTGCTTTCTGTTGTCAGTGCATTCTCCAATGCAAGGACTTTGCTTCATCACCCACCCACACCGAAACCTTTTTAAGAGAAAATAAAGTCCTCATCCACGGTAAAAGGTGTGACAATGTCTATATTTCTATAGGAGAAGTGTTAATAGTGAATCACTTCAGAAATCCATGGTAGAAAACTCCTCTGTTCTTCCAGCAGATTTTTTAAAAAGCGCACGGATGCGGTATGTTTTGTTTTATTTTGAATTTACATTAACTTTTCTAAAATGAAATGCTCTTTAATATGCCAATCATTTATCAACAACCCTTTTCCTTTGTAAAATGAAAATCGTATGCTAATTCTGCTTCTCACCTTTTTAATTTGTAGATTGCTAGCTTTATTCTTCCATATAAGCATTAAACCGTGAATAGATGTATTTATTACCAAATAACTACACTTTTATCACGAGGTCAAGAGGTGATTTTTCTTGACCCAGGAACACTAGCGGCTCTGGGCTGTGAATCTTACGCTTTTCTTTCGCGTTCCTTTGCAATGGTTTTACTGCAAAGGCTCTCAAAAATCACTCTGATGTCTTGTTGCCAAATCCCTTCTCCGGGGGGTGTGTGTGGGGGGTGTCTCTCAGCAGGGGGTTTCGGCTGGTTTAGTTCCAGGCACCGCTGGGAGGGTGTCGGAGCCAGCGGACACTTTCCTGGTGACACCTCTCTGTTCCAGGCGTTGTATTTCCGCAGACAAAGTGCGAGCTGATTGTGAGGAAAGGCAAGACAATATGTATATTGTTCTCTGTAAAAAAATTACTGAATTAACTGTAGATTATGTGAATGTCCAGTGTCTTTTATTTATCTTCTCGCTTTCTCTCTGATGATCAAATACTTCAAGATTACAAATAAATTTGTCAGCTAAGCTTTAAATAGTCTTTCGCTAAATTCACATTTAAAGCATCAAGAGAGGAAAATGCAATACCTGAAACTAACAGGAAAAGCCCTCAAAACTCAATGCCACGTCTCAACAAAGTGTTGAAATGCATTCCCCCCCTAAACACAGGAGCAAACCCGGCAACGTAAAATTGCTTTGATAAACTGAAACAAAAAAATGACAGTTTTAGAGGCTGGCAGTCCTTGGGAGATCCAAACAGTATTGCTCTGTGCAGGCACAGGATTTGATCGCCGTCCAGCTATTTTTGACGGGTCGTGGTTATTTTTTCAGCTTTCATGGCCAAGGTGGAGGCAGAAATCCGTGCTGATAAAGCAACAGAAAACAGCAGAGCCTGGAGGTGTCTGGCTGGCAACAGAAAGTTGTGCACGCGAAGTGTTAAAAGCCAGGTATTGGGATATTTCAAAGGGAAATTGGAAAGAAAAGATAAGGACCCCTGAGGAATGAAGCTTGACTGAACAGATGCACCCCCTGTGTGTGTGTGTGTGTGTGTACACACTCGAGAGGTGCGTGCACACACACGTCTTCACATACAGACGCCGGCAGTCCCGCTGCTGGGAGCAGTGACACACTTTGCTGAAGTCTCTGATTTAAGAATCAGGTGGGAGACACTTTTTAAAGCACACGGGCTTCGAGCCTCGCACTCCCCTGGAAGTCGGGGGATATTTCCACCAGGGTTTTCCGTGTATCAAGCATCTTTGAGAGCGTGTGAATTCGATCCCAGCAGGGGGAGGGGGTGCAGCTGCCTCCAGCCCCGTCCCTGGGGCGATGCTCCGGCACACACATCCCGCCTTTTGCAGGGGACCCCAGGGAAGAGCTGTGCTGTCCCCGGGAGGCTGCTGGCTCCCCGGCACCGCACCGTTGCCCCGGGGACTCGCCAGATGTCGGGTGGTGACGCCTGGAAAGTCCAGACTTTTATTCCTTACCTTTTCTAAAGGACACGTCGCCACTGCTGGAACAGGGTGACGTTGTCCCTGGCCTCTTGCTGTAACCACCCTGGCTGTTTTGCAGCTGCAGGGGGACGTGTGTTTGCCATAACATGTGGCTGTCACTCCCTGCTTTACCCGGCGAGGCTGGGACACTGACATCTCCACGAGTGAGCAGGTACTGACAGTATTTGCGGAAAGGTTTAGATTTGCAAAATCCCTGTTCACCCCCAGCGCTGTGTAAGCATCTTTACAGCTTCCCCCCTCCTGTTACACACGCATCGCACCTGAGGAGAAGGAACGCGGCCAGTTTCTGCTCTCAGGGGGCCAGTAGAAGCCTGCCCAAAGGAGAACAGGTAGATGCATGCTGCCTTAGTGCTGTGATATTCACTCAAAAGAGAAACTCATTCTTTTTTTCATGAGACTCAGTCCAAGAGCTATGTCAGGGAAAGGAGAAACCCCACTGCACGACACCACGGAGCTTTGGCTGTAAAAACCTGGGGTGATACTTGCAAGTTTTCTTGTGTTTCTGCTCCTGGGGGATTTCTCAGATGGGTGAAGCTCTGTCTCCTGCAGCCACGGCAGAAATTTGCCTCATTTGGCTCTGAGCTCTCGAGTCTGAGCCCAGAACTGGGCTCAGGAGCAAGAGCCTTGAGCTGCTGCTTCTTCCTTCTCCAGAACTGAGTAATAGAGAGACAACTGTTGCTGTGAGCCCATAGGTCCATCACAAGGACAATGAAACTTATGGAGTAATTAGAAAATTATGGGACGTTTTTAAAAGCAAATTACAAAACCTCACCTAATCAGAAAACACGAGTTTGTGTTTTCAAGAATTCTGTGGTTTCTTTTCTGTTGCCCTACGGTCTGGAAACACCCCCACCAAATCCGGGTAAGTGTTTTGTGTCAAAACATTTTGGCCGTTCAAGTGTAAATAACATTTTCCTACAAAAGATTAAAAAAGACTATAAAAGACTCTTATTTCCTAAAAAAGAAGGAAATAAAACCAGAAAGACAGAAATGTAGTTGATTTTAGGATAATGATGCTGTTTTAAAAGCACTGTCCAGATAGCGTAGTAATTGAACACGTATGTTACAGATCTTTTTTATATCGTTTCCCTCCCCGCAAATAACGGGCACTGTTGTTCCTCTCACCCTGGGAATTCCCAGCGGATGGCTGCATTTAAGAAAGGAAGAAATGCAAATTTCACGCTCTCCCTTTGTGCTTTGCTCTGAAAGGCAGAAGGGGCTGAAAGTTGCCGGTGCTTCTGCTCGTCTGAAAAACACGGAGAAGAGCTCCCCAAACGCCCTGATATAAAATTCAGGGATTGCATTTCAGCCTCTCCTTTCAGGGCTGAGGCTCAGGGCTTCCATTAATATAAATGCTTTCTTCCCGTTAAAAAGAAAACCAATTTGAAAGAAGCAAATAAAACTAAGGCTATCCAACTGACTGACAGCTTGTAAAACCCAACCAGAATTAGGAGAGGGGTTTGCATTGCTCAATTTGCAGGTGAGCTTTACAGCCTCTGCTGATTTGCCTGAGTGCATGACACGGGAGGCAGGAAAGTTTTTGTGCTTTCAGTGAGGCAAATCTAACGAATTAATCTTTTTTTTTCTTTTTTTTTTTTTTCTGAACGGCATATTAATCTTTTAGAAGCTGTTGTGCCTAAACTTGCATCCCCTATAGACGCAGGAGATGATTAGATTTTGTGTCAAACAGTAGAAATAACATACTTTTTTTCTCGTTCTGGTTCACCGTATGAGGCCAACGAGAGCAAAGCCCTCATGCCAGGAGGGAGAGACACCACTTTACTGTTAAAGATTTTCTGGAATTTCCGTGGGGGTGTCAGCTCTGCAGGGGACCCTGTCCCTCCCAGCGGCGGAGGCTGCCGGTGCTCGCAGTGACCCAACGCCCGTCATTCCAGCCGGGAGCGGGGAGCCAGCGGGAGCCACGTGCCGGGAGGGCGGCTGATCCCCCCGGCTCCCCTCACACAGCTCCTGCCGGAGCTACTGCTTGAGCAGCCAGTGCCAGCCCAGCCAAGCAGGGATGGGGAACACGGGCTCTATCCAGCCTGATCCAGGGGAACCCGGTGGAAAAAGTGAGGGTGTCCCCAGCTGGGGTCCTAGGGCTGGCCTGGGGACAGTCCACTTCCCCGGGGTGCAGGGTTTGGGGATCTTAGTGGTGCTTTGGGGACATTAGTGTCCCTTTGGAGGCTTGGACCAGGTGAAATCCCTCACCCACGGTGAGCAGGGAAGGTGGCCAGGGCCAGGTCACCTCAGGGTCCTCTTTGGTGGCTTCTCCCAGGTGTGTCAGAGCATCCATGCAAAGGTGTTCTCACCTCCCTCCGCATCCCGCCTTGCCTCTCCCTGCAAGCACCAAGGTCTGCGGGAACGGGGCAGGAAAGCAAAGACCGGCATGATTTATACACTGAAATAACATTGAAAAGCAGAAAATTACTTTATTAAGACCTGACAAGAAAACCAGCAAAAATATGCTGAGAAAAAAAGCAAAGGTGTTTAAATTGTTGTTTAGTTTTTTTTTTATTTTCTGACATCTTTCTTGTGCATTTTGCGCTAAACCACACGCGCAGGAGTGTTTGTTGGCACACGGGTGCAGAGGGCAGGGAACAGAGCCTGGGTAAAACCACTGATTTAGGATGCAGAAAGCACTGGTTTTGTGCTCAGCATTTTGCAATCCGGGGATGAAAAATAAATTAATAGCCAAATATGCAAGGCTTCTGGATCTAAATGAACTATTCCATGTTAGAACACAGTCAGTTTCTGTGCATCATTTTTCTTGCAAGATACATGTATATGTGTGCGTGTGAGCAGAGTGTCAGGAAGGTATGTGTACTGCCTACAGGAAACACAGCCCGTGATTCACAGAAGATGCTGTTTACATCTTTTCTGGTTTATAAGCAGAAACTCCATATTGGCAACCAAGACGTTCTGTCTTCTTTCCATTTTGAATGCAGACTCGGGGAATTTCTGTCAAATGAATAAAGGAGACCTGGTGTAGCTCAGGGGCTCTGGGGCTGGGCAACCAGCAGCGGACCGGCACCGGCCAACGCACCCCGGCTGTTGTTTTGGGGCCCTGGGAACAGCGATGCTCCTGAGGGAGCAGTATCCCAATGGAGGGGACCTGGGTCCCTTTCCCTTCTTCTGACTCTGAGATTCTTGCTCTGAACCCAGGGAAAACACAGAGGAAAGCTAACAAATGGCTCAGCCCTGACTCACCTGAGATGTTTTTTGACGCTTAGGTATGACCCGGACCCTCCTCCCGCAGCACAGGCAGAGCTGCCAGCCAGGGTGAAGGAGGGATGCCAGAGATTTGGATTCAATACATATTCCAGCAAAGATGCTGCATTTTTAACAGGCAACTTTGGTCACCAGTAGCTCCCAGTTCAGGCAAAAACAAACTCCACACCTCTTTTTTTAGCTCCCTGGTTATTTTTCCGCTGAGGTCTGAAGAGCATCTCTGTCTCCCCGGGGAGGGCAGAGCCACTTGCTGCCAGTGTCTGGCCGGACACATGTCCCATGTCCCACTCCCACCCAGGCCCTGGCCTCTTCCAGCTCCTACACAGGAGCCTGTAAAAAGTCTCGGAGTCAGCTGGAGGCGAGTAAATCATTCCTGACAGCTACATCTCTACAGGGCAGTTAGAATTAATGTAACAATTTGGCGTTTAATGAAGCAACAACATGCCGGGCTGCGGAGAATGGCTGGGACCTGCTGCAGTCATATTATAACCCCTGAGGGACCCAAACGGCGGAGACTTCATCAGATGCCGACTTGTCAGGCTGAGCAAACTGCCAGGTGGGAGGGAAAGCCGGGAGCCGGTAGCCCCCTCCAGCTGGGAGGTAGCCAGCGTCGGCCAGCTGAGCGCGGCTCGCCGGGACCAACCAACCTGCGGCTCCGAGAGCCCAAAACCTCGTGCTGCGGGGCCGGGCACGGCCGGGAGCAGAAGGAGCAGCCCAGGGGATGCCAGGGCACGTCGGTCACACGTTGCCCACGCCACGCTGCCTGCCGAGGGTGGCAGGGAGCCCTCGCCCCGAGGCAGGTCACGGGGATGCTGGATCAATGTCCTTTGTGTTAAAAATCCCCTATCTTCTGAAGCTTGTAGGAAGAGTAGAGAAAATAAATCGGCGTTGGAGGTGCTGGGTTGGGGGAGGGGGGGGCGGAACTGGCAGAAAAATATGTTTTGGAAATGAAAACCAGCTCGATCGGGTGCTCTGCACCCACAAGTCTCTGATTTCCGCAGAAGTTGCAGGTATTCCAGCCGTCTCCAGGATAAGGCCTTTTAAAAACACTCACTGCATGAGGGAGGGAGGGAGGAGGGAGGGAAGGGACAAATGCAAATGATGTTGGAGACAATCTCCTGTTTCCCGTGTATATACACATGCTCTCAAAGCGTTGCAGTTTGCAGCAGCTCGGAAGCTTTAAAATAAATCATGCAGTGCATTTCCCCCCCCCCCCCCCCCTTTGCTTTTAAATGAAACTATAGCACAAAACAACATCCCCTCACTTCCAAAACCATCCAGGCCGGTGCTCCTCTCCAGGGCTGGCTGGTCTGTGTGTGTGTGGCCATAAACCTCAACGCGTTTTGTTGTGAAGCCTCATGGTCACCGGCTTTAAGGGCTTGACAGGTTTATAAAGTGCTGAGTGTCCCAGCGGGAGCGCGGGACTGTTTGCAGAGAAGATGAAGCGTGCCATATCCAGCTGGTCTAACAAGGCAGCGGGAAATCTAAATTAATTCAGGAATCACTTCTGGTTGGGTTTTTTGGTTTTTTTTTTTTTCCAAGGGAGGATGTTGTTCTCAATCTATGGAAATAGCCCATCAGAATACTTAATAACGGCGGGCGCGGGGGGTGCGACGCCAGGGCTTCCCCTCTCTCCCAGGGGTGTAAATCAGGGGCATTTAACAGAGGTGCAAAGCAGCAGAGGGAAAGGGGGTCCCCAGGGCTGTGTCCTCACACAGACACCCCACAAAGGGCTGGCCAGGATTTGGGGTGGAAGGGTTATTTCCACTTGAAACAGCTGATTTACTCCAACCTGCCTGTAAGGAGGGAATCAGCCTCAACAAGTCCCACCTGGGCTCTGCAGGTGAGGCCAACGGGGAGTTATTTAATAGCTCCTGGCTGCCTCTTTTCCAGGGCTGTGTCCTTGCTGATTCCTGGCTTCCCTTGAGCACCAAGGGGTCACTCTGTATTGACTGTCTGGGACCTGGGATTGAGCCTTCCCTCTGTGCTGAAGGTCAGTTGTGAGACTGGGTTTGGGGAGGTTGTTGCAAATTCATGGGCTGTGGGGCTGGAATAGTCTTCAGAATGTGGTTCTTGGTGTGTCTCCAGTATCTGTTCTGGTATTTGTGTGGGCCATAGACTAAGCAGTATGTGTTTCTTTATATCCATGGGGAAGCTGGCTCCCAACATGTCATTCTTTTCTCAAATGAAAAGCCCCAAAATGAAGATAATATCAGTTTGATGTAAAAGAAGCCTTTATTTTCACACAACCTGGGTTTGAGGGGTTGGAGATGTTTGCTAGCTCCTTTTTGTGAGGCCACACAATGATGAGCTGTGGCTATTTTTCTTTCTGCGTAGTGATGCTGCAAGTTGGACTGGGATTTGTTGGACTCTCTGAAGATGATGGAGGAAAGCAAGGTGTGTGTGATGGGCAGATGGAGGTGGCAGAAGGGGTGTGTTTTAAAAAGATATTTGTTGTAACTCTGCTCTTCAGGAAGTTAAGTTAAATATTGTAGTCCTCAGTCCCCTGCTCACGTTGGTGAGCACACAGTCCTTCTGGCCAGCAACTGCTCGGATGGCTCTGACCAGCCCTCACCCAGAGCCACGGGGAGCCTTTAGCTAAATGAGGGAGGACTTGGACAGCAGACCTCTGTGTTTGGGAACTAGGCTCCAGTTGTTGAGTTTATCATGTTGAATTGGCTTCATATTAAATGGGGCTTTTATGAGAGCAATTGAGAAGGAGCAGAGCCAGATCCTGCTTCTGTTCCTTGCCACAGCAGTACTTAACACAGCCTTTTCATTTTCATTTGCTGAATGTACCCTCCTCACTGTGGCCTCTTTCTGACAGGAGGCTGCCATGAACTTCAAAATTAATTTTCCTGGACTGTCCTAGTCATTCTAGTTGAAACATCCCCTTGTTGTGCTCTTATTGGGACTTGGCTCTGGGGGATAAGGAGGATACTGGGATTGGCTCTTGATGAACCTGTCTGATGTGGCAAAATTAAAACTTATTCTGGTTTTAATTTGTACTAATCATACACTCAGAAATAAAGAATTGGTCCCTCAAGTGTTTTTCTGGACTAGAGGACCGGGCTCATTTATTTGCATGGATTAATATGCTGCATGCTAATTGTGGGATGCTGATATTAGCCATGCTGCAGCAGGAGGGACAGCGTAATCACAGCAAGTCAGTCTGGAGACATAGCTGTAGCCCAGATCCATTGAAATACAGATTTGTGCAGTTTTTTTATTGCTAGATTTGCCAACAGAAAAATCACTTTCATCATCATTTTCAGAAATAAATTCCCTTGTGTTAGTTGGAGCATCTCATTAACTTGGAAGAACACTAATTGGGTGTGCTTTGATCAGGTGGGATATTTCATTCCCAATTCAATATAAAGGGCAGTGGGTTATGTCCTATGTGCAAGTTGAACTGTTCAAGCGCAGCACGGTGTGGTGGGCTCCTGAGCCAACCTACGATGAGTAACTGAGTGCTCAGCTCAGATTTTTGCAAGCTGGAGCCTGGTATCGGGCCTGGCCGTGGGGTGCTGCTGTAAGATGTCTCCTTGTGCCCCAACACCTGCCCTTGGGGGTAGGAACCCCCTCTGTGCTTGGGGGAGAGGTGCAGGGCTGGGTGAGGTCCCTCTGCACCTCATCTTATAGCACCAGCACCCTCAGTGCAAGGTTTTTCAGGCCCTGGTATGGCCCTGGAGTCAAGGTGATCCTGTGTTTCTCCTCCAGGCATAGCACAGCTGGAATATGATCGTTTCTGTGGCTCTGGGGGTTGACACACAACTTGTCATTAATATTATATCAAGCCCAGCAGAGATCGAGTTGCAGCGCGTGGAGCCTCGATGCAGTTGTGCTTTCCCTGCTGTGCCCAACCGGCTGCAGGGAGAGGGCTGGGGTGGAACTGGGACACCTGGGGTGGAACTGGCAGCAGGAATATAATGGAAGCTTGATGAAGGCTCACAAGTCAGGGCTGGGTCTGGCCCCGTTGCCTCCAGCTTGCTGTATCTCTGGGGACAGGAGTCACTCGAGAGTCACCTCCTGCTTCTGGCTTGGCAGATGTTTTACTTTCTGCTAGTCTGGGCAGAAAGACCCAAATGTCCAGCAGAGGATGGAGGAAGGGAAAATGAGTGTGTGGGGTTTTTTTTTTAGGGCTGTCCCTCCTCCTGCTGTGGGTTAGTGCAAGGAATGGTGTCAAATTTTAGCCTACCCCAGGGAATGGCTTTGTAAAGTCACAGGTCTCTGCACCAGCACCCCTTAGGGCTGAGCCCCAGACTCCGTACGTCTGTTGTGTGCCACAACACCTTTGTGTGCAAATGTCGTTTCTAAAAGATTTCTATGTAGCTCTATCAGCTCTGTCTGTGCCTACAAGTACATCATATATAATGTACAGGGTGTGTGTTGGGCACCACGTGCTGGGTGTGTGCTGTGACACTGCCTCTCCCCACTGAGCTGGCAGCGGGTGGATGCTCCAGTTACAGATGGGAAAGGAAAGCCAAGACTTATCTCGGGTATTTTTTCAGCTGTCTCTGACCAACCTGCAGCCTGATGGCAATCACAAGCCTCGGGGTCAAACTCACCTTTGAAAAGTGGAGTTGAAGGCTTGAGGCCGAAAGATGCTGGTGGTTAAAATAAAAAAACCAACCCCTGGTTTGCATTAGCTGTGTTTTGGGGAGCCGTGGCACTTCCCACACATCAGCCAGTCGCGCTAATGAGAAGGCATGCTCTGAACTCACCTCTCCTCCATTAATTAAAGCTGTTTGGTGTGAAGCAGCAAAGAGGAATTGAGGGAAGGGCTCTCGATGCAGTTACACTTTCCATAGATGCTGCCGAGTATCCATTATGGCCCGTGAAAGCCTTGTCAACATTTTTCCAAGGAAGAATGAAAATGTAAATAACTTTAAAATGATTCAATGTCACTGTGGTATGGAAAAAGGTCATGCTGCTGGAGACCATTTATCTTTTTGCCGATTTAAAGAGCTTTTTTCCTATTACATTTTTTGAAATTAATGTTTTTAAACATTACCCAAAGTAATGTTAACAATCATGGGGTTTATGGGATTGATCGTTACACAGCCTGGGATTTAAATTGAAAAAGATTTGTTTTAGGTAGTTGTTGCTGGGAGGTTTTAACAGACTTCTTGATTTAGTGCTCATAAAAATGTTTGCATGATTTAATGAAAAGACAAAAACAGATCCCGAGTTCCCCCACAGATATGAAGGTAGAATGTTGTTTGGGAGTGAGTTTGGGATTATGGAAACAGAGCTTGTATGTGAGTGTTAAAGTGTATAAATCTGAGGTGAGCCTGAAGGCACAGGGTCCTTATTTGCAGATCAAGGGTAGGAGGGGAAAATAGGTTGGAGATTTAGTTTCCCCTTAGCCCTGTGAAGTGCTGCTGCGAGGGCGTTTGGACCTCTGTGAACATGGCAGAGCAGCAGAAAGTCTGTGTGTGTCAATCACTGGGCAAAGACCCCGTGCAAAGCAGCAGCACAAAGCTGGGTTCAGCTGTGTCTGGTGTCCCAGTCAGCTGGGACATGAAAGATCTGTTGTGGGTTTTGGTGCCTACCGCATGCCAAGCGTCTGCACAAGTGCAAAACACTGGACACAGGAGATGAGGCTCCTGGTCCTAGGAGGATGAGACAGCAGGGACTGTGGAAATAAGGGCTGGGTGTTTAAAAATTAAAGTTCAAGCTTGTCAGTATGGCTTAAAGAAAAATACTTGGAAAGAAGGGTGCAAGGATGCTCTTTGCATCTGATAAGGGAAAGGCCCACATCTGTCCCACGCAGGGCAATAGTGCCAGTGATGACAGGCTGTCAGGGAGGATGGGCTGTGGCTACCTGCCTCCTGTGGTGGCAAAGCACAGCCCACACCGCATCACAAGGTGGGCCAAGACCTTCTGGGTAGCTTGTCTGCTCCAGCTGCCCTGCAGTGATGCTGACTTGAAGCTACTCTCCCCTCGAGTCGTTGCTGACTATGAAAGCAGTTGACCCTTGTGAAAGGCTTTCTGCTCTTCTGCAGAGAAAGAATTTCAACAGTTCTGAGCCTTGGTTTAGGGAAGGGGGGGGAAAAAATAGCTGTGCCCTTAATAGAAATGCTTGGCCTGCTGAGATGTACTTGCATTTTTCACCTCTGTTGCCCCTGCAACATCAAGTGTGAGGGAGCAGGGGATGCCACAGCTGGTGCTTTGCATGTAATTTTCACCCTCTTGTTAATGACCTTGCAGGGATTAGCATGGCCTTCTCCATATGCCAGTAGATTATGTCTGTTGGCAGCTGCTACTACTGGAGCAAAATGGGATAGTTTTCATTAGGAGTGCTTGACACTAGGTTGCCCTGGGTGTCGTCAATCCTAAACTGTCAGTGCCTTTGAATAAAGCAGTGTACAGATGTGATTTATTAGATGTGCTGCTGCTTTACTGAAAATGTGGCATTTTCAAGTCAGCAAGGTCTTGCAGAAGTGTGAAAGGGACCTTCTTGCTCTTCCCTACTCACTTACCCTTCCACCCTGCAGGCTCCCCGGGGCTGTCCAGCAGTGCTGGATGGAAAAATCTGCCCTGAAGTGACTGAGTGACATGAGGACCTGGATGAAATAATCTTCCTACCCTG
>JAOXJM010000007.1:3092792-3113758 GCA_026413425.1 Tringa solitaria
AAGTTTCAATATTACTGGTTCCTGTAACTGAATTGGGGGCATATCCTGAGCTGGCAGAATTTTTTTACGTGGGCTGAGGGGAGACAAGGCTCACTTCTGGGGACTCAGTTTCTAGGGTGCAGGGCAGGAGGTGGGTGAGATCCTCACCCAGCTGCTGGGGAGAGACGCTTCCCTCCTCCCTTTGCCCTGGGAGGAACCAGTCTCTCTGTGTTCTGCAAGGTTATTAATCCTCTGTTTATCCTGTTTTAAAATAAGCAGTTTAAAGGAGGCTGTCAAAGATGATAGGCCACAAATCCATGTCATTCTTTTGATTTGCAACAGCAAAGCTGAACCCTCCCGTGTCCCTCCCTCAGCAGAAGGAGGGTTTGTGCTCCCTGGCAGGCTGCAGTGATAACGCAGCCCACGCCGGCCGGAGGAGACCCCTTCCTTGGGCAGGACTGCTCATTTGAAAGGGCCTAGGACTACCCTGATGACACGGGGAGCATCCAGAGAGCTAGCCCACAGAATTCAGTGGTGTTATTTAGCACTTGCATCCACCTGACAGACCCATCCATCACTGGTGTGATGTGGCTTTATTGAACAGCAGACTTGGGTAAGGGACCAGCTGCTGCGGGAAAGTCCTGAGGCTCTTTGCTCTGCTTGACTTTGTGTCCGCTCTCAAGAACGGGGCCACCAGCCCTTCTGAGCAATACTGAGCAGCTTCACTGTAGTCTGACCACTTAATGACTCTTTTTGCAAGTTCAGTAACCACCAATTAACTATTTAAGGCATGCCAGAGGAGGATTAACAGCCATGTAATATACTAGGTATTATTAATCTTCAGTAAATGTCCCTTATAATTGATGCTAATTATTTCATGAGCAATAGTTCTGATTAAATCTCAATTGTGCATGCAGGACATCTGATTTAAAAGTGGTAGTGTAATGTTAAGTGAATTTTGTTCACTGTTTATTGCAATACAAAAGCTAGTGTTTGTAACAGCAGAGCTGGACCAGCCCAAGTGTCCAACAGGCACTGCCGATAAAAGGAAAAACTGAGAAAAGTCTCAAACTTGAATCAAGAAATTTGTTGCCCCATAGTAGCCTGTAGACATTCACAAACACAAACAAGTCCATGTGAGCTGGGCACCGGGGGCTGTGTTGTGCCCAGGCTCCCCCAGCACAGCCGGGGCTGCAGGCATCTGGGGACCAACTTGCTCTGAGCTCCCCGAGCCATTTCCCAGTCAGAAGAAGACACTGAGGAGTGCTGAAAGGGTGTGGGCAGGGGATGATAAATGAGGAGGAGGAAAAAAAGAAGCACGAATGGAGAATGTGAAAAGAAGTGTTTGAACTCTGACTGCAGTAGCATCACCCCACAGATGGGTTTGATTTCTGTATTCAGCCGTAGGAATAAAGCGTCACCCTTGACGATTAGAGTCAGGATCAGCACAGCTAGTTCTTGGGAGAGGAAAATAAATCAGGTCTGCTAACAGTGATAGTTCCAAAAAGTCCAGGAAGTAATTGGAGAAATCTTTCTCATGAAAAAAACTAAACTGCAATGCCAAAGTACAGAATAAAAAGTAATAATCATAGCTATTTTCTTGTTGCATGTCACAGCACCCAGTATGTGAATCCTATCCCCATGTGACTGTAGTAATGATGCGAAGGATTCTGAAAAGCAGAAACCTTTACCTGCCTGAAAGGTGCAGAGGAGCCTGACTGCCAAACAGGAGCCTTACAGTTTTATCCCCAGATCTTCTTCAGGCCCCAATCTACGTGGCACCAAAGCACACGTGTACCTGAGCCACAGGCCGTAGGAACACAAGGCAGGTAGAAATTTTGTATTCTCTCCTTCACATGCCCAAGATGCTCACAGGCACGTGGGTCAGCAGAGCTTTAC
The DNA here is from genome assembly GCA_026413425.1 of Tringa solitaria. Lineage (NCBI taxonomy): Eukaryota > Metazoa > Chordata > Aves > Charadriiformes > Scolopacidae > Tringa > Tringa solitaria. The sequence continues at coordinate 3,094,671 of JAOXJM010000007.1, forward strand.
ACCTTCTGAAATCCCAGTTTAAAACTGTAGAGTGCAACTGGTGTTCACAGCCTGGCCCAGAAGCTGGTCGCAGCCCCTGTGTCAGGCTTTGTGTTACCCCAGAAGAGGCTTCCTGCACCCGCCCTCACCAACCCCATCCCATGGCTCAGCACCGTGGTGCTCTCAGCCTGGTGTGGGTTTACTTCATAGTGCCAATTCTGGCTGTGTGTTGCTTTTTTTTTTCCCTAAGTGAGGGCACCTGGATCTGTATTCTCATCTGGCCTTTGTGATACCCGTGGCTGAGTGAGTGGCTTCTCCCTCTGCATCTGGGAGAGTGTGTCTTGTCTGGATGTGGAAGTCATCTCCTTGCTACAGTGTTAGGGGTGGTGTTTCCTTTCCCAAAATTCAGCACATGACATTCACATATCATAATTTCAAAGGCATGCAGTTTCTGCAGCAGAATTTATCAGGAATGAAAACTATTTAGTAGAATATTAGGATGGGGGAAAAAAACCAAATCCTGAATATTAGAGATCCCCCTGTGGCACTGCTGGGTTAAAGCCTACCCCAAGGTCTCCTGGCAGAGCAAGGATGTAGCTCACATGGGCCTGCTCTGAGGTCCTGCAGCAAGAGATCCCTTGCTTGGCAGGTGCAGAGGTCCCAGTTTCAGGGACTAATTAACTCTAATAACCTCTGAATTAAGATCAGTCACAAACATGCTGTGGAGTGGCTATCTCTGGATATCCCAGGGACGATCAAGATAGTCAGGACACTCTTGATTCTTGACTACATTTTTTTTTTAATGAGGTGCAAGTCTATAACCAGAAGACACTAAAAAGCAATTGCATTAAATCAAGAACTACATTTGACTTTATGGATTGTTTATGAGATCTTTCTTTTATTAATTCTTTATCCTTTAATATTATAAAGGATTTGTGTCTACAATAAATAATGTAAAGTTACATTACATCCTCTTTGGCTTAAAATTTTAATATTCCTATTGCCCATCTCCATAAAGAAATTGTATTTGAGGTCATTGCATATGTACAGCTGCAGTCATAACCCTAATGGAATTACTATTCAAGCACAGGCAAGATTAGTATGAATGCCAAGAAACTACCCGTCTGTCAGGGGAAAAGGTAAAAGTTCAGAGTTCAGCTTGCATCCAAATTATTTATCTCCCTAATAACTTAATAGATTGAATATATTACTTGTCAGTGACCTTGATGTACAACAATAAAGACCCCTTGGTTGTGTCGGAAAATATATGAGACTATAATAAGTAGTACTTATGTAGTGGAATAAAAACATATTCTTTATGATAATGAAGTCTCTTCCCACAAGGACACCACAAGGACAAGAAGGCGTGTAAATATAAACACCAGCTTGTGCTTGGCTGTGGCTGGAGAGTGGTTTCTCCCCTGAAGTCAGCTGAGGAGGTGCTGGAGTAGGAGGCTGCACCCTGCAGATGCCCCAGCCCCAGGGTGTCTGCCGGTGCCACGGGTCCCTCCCCACATGGCGAGGGGTGGCTTCTGCCCTTTGCTTCTTGGCCAGACACAGGGCACATCCTCCATCCCCTCTAACAACCACTCCCTGCAGAGAATTAGTCCCTTGCTCTTTCGGAGAGACCCGTTGACTTCATGCCATATCTAATTATTTCCATTCTGGATCTCCCAAGCATTTAAAAGAATCGTTTAAATTAGAGTTTAGGATCAAAGGTAATACTGCAAATAGGCATGTTGTAAACATGCCTAAAAATAGGAAGGTAATTTCCCTGAGTGCAGTGGTCTCTGTAGCGGTGCAGTATGATGTCTCTCTTTCTGTTTCTACGTCTATTTTTCAAGGCTTCACATTATCTAAAGGGGAAAACAAAAAGCCCTCGAAGGATATTGTTCTTTAATAAGGCTTATGATTATGGATTTTTTTCTTCCTCAGCCAGCACAGAATCACCATTAATACACTCAAATGGAATGAGTCTCTCCTCTCTAATAGGTCATTTTAATCATATATTTAAAGTTTCGCTTGGAGATAGAGGAGGAGGGTGAGGGGGAAGACAGAAAAAGAGGAACTTATTTTATCTGTTGGATGTTTTCCAATTAACCCTCATGGTGTGCCCACCTGTGGCCCCTAAGCCAAGTGGAGGACAGTGGTGGTTGCGCAGCTGCCCCTGAAACACACTGGGATACCCTGGATGTGGACTGTGTAGAAGGTGTCCCATGTCCCACCCTGAGCACCAACCTTGGAAGACACTGTGACATCCTGTCTCTGAGGTCTCTGGAGCTACAAATCCTCCTTTCCTCCTTTGCCAGCAGTGCTGTGTGCCGTGCTGAGCCTGCAGCCCCCTCCCCAAAAGCGCAGGACCCAGCCCTGGGCTGAGGAAGGACCTGGAGGCTGGTCCCTGCTCCCAGAAAGCCCACTGGAGCTGGTATGTGTGCGGTTGTGCTCCCATTCCCCAGCCACTTATTCCAGCAGCCTCACGTTTTTGATTGTATTTATGGCCACTTAATCTGTGCTAGCAGCCAGGATCAAATATATCTCCAGGTATTGATCAGCTTTAGGCTGATAGAAGTTCAAGCTCATGAGGTCTCGGTCTTTGACCCTCAAATAGGATATGAATCTCAATCCAATAGACTGATATTCACATGCGGAGGCTGCCCAGGGTTGCAGGCTGCAAGGAAAAAATCAATGAAGAGTGCTAATGATTCACAATTTATAGAGCAGCTGCCATTTTAATATTAGAATAAATGTTATATTGCAAAGGGATGGGAACATAGGTGGTGGCATGGAAAATATTTCTTTGGAGCCTTTTCTGTGAGAAAATGATGTGCACGGGATTTTATGAAGCATAATTTATTGGCCTCATTTAGACTTATAATTTAAAACTCCTTATGAAAAAGGTATTTAACTAGAGTGGATTGGGTAAGGAAATGGCAAGGGCAGAGCAGGCTGTCTTAGAGTGCTTCAAGCACATGCTGGTAGGGGAAAGGAAGCAATATCCTAATTCAGGAGACTGGACGTAAGAACTCCCCTTCTGCTTAAACATCCCTGCAGCATCTGGCAACAAAGAGGCCCCGTTCTCTGACCTGGCTCTTCTGAGCACACTTGTAAATTGGGAAAAAAAAAAACCAAAACATTCAATGTGTTGATGAGGTATATGGCACATGTTAAGATTAAATAATGGATGATGTCAGAGTGGAGGGGTAGGGCAGGAAACTGCTGAATTGGTGTGTGAGGGCTAGAGAGAATTACTGAAGCCAAAGAGAAGGGACAGGCTGCAAGACAGATTTTGAACCATGGAAACATAAGAGGTCTCTGTCCAGATCACAGAGGTTTTACTGTATTCTCAAATAACTCATTTCTATTTGCAATGAATTACAGTTTCCTTTGCTGAGGTTTCTTTAGAGTAGCTCATGGGGACAGGTAATTGCCAGGCTGTGGCAGAGAGGTAGGAGTGACAGGGAGCTGTCAGGAACAAACAGGAGGTAAACTCTGCCCTTTTGCCTCTTCCTTGGCTGTGGTACACTGGGGCTGGAGCTTGGGAGCCTTTCTGGAGAGAGCCAGGGGGAGAGAAGGAAATGTCTGCAGTTGCTGCAGTCCCCTGGATGACCCTACAGCTTGGGCCAGGCTGGTGTTGGTGAGCTGAGCCCTCCTTTGGGCTATATGTTGGGGCCAGAAGTGTCCTGCGAAGCAGCATTGCTCCTTCCCATCCAGTGCCACGTCCTGGAGAATGGCTGCCAGGGCTCTTTGTTAGGACACGATTCTTTTTACTTCTCTGTAGAGAGCAGCATCCCCATGTTGGTTTGCAAGTCACCCTTCCTGGACCAGAAAAGGCTTCACCCTGGGAAGACTTCCTCTTTCCCTTCAGCTTCCAGCCAGAGCTGCACATTTTTGCTTCTTGGTTCTCGTGTGTAGTAAGTCTTCACCTGCAAGTCCAGTTCATGGGACACTATTTCAGTGTATAATAATATCTTTCCCTGCATGGATGCAAATGGTAAAAGGATTTTCAGTACAAAGAACCTGGGCTTTTTAGAACAGACAAGAGAAGATGGAAATCCTACATCAAAACCACAATTTATGGCATCCGTTTTGGCCATCTCTGTATTTATTTTTTATAGAAGCAGAAAGAACTTAAATAATTCATCTGCCTGAGAGCTCATAACTCTCTGGCCTGTGTAGAATATCTTTCATATATCTCATAACCTAGAGCCTATTGACAAACTCTATGAAAAATAACAGCCCTTTCACTTGCAAAAGCAAAATCCAATTTATTGATTGTGATAGTCTAAATAATGGCATTTCTATTGACCAAAAGGTATTGCCCAAACAGGTGAGAGTTTACTTAACTCAGGGCATGAAATTTCCCACACATACCATCATAAACCCAAAATTTACTTGAGCCTTTTCTTTCCTCGGTTATGCTGCCACTGTGACCAAACTAAGTTTACAGTGCTTAATGAAATGAAACACAAGTTTTTTGGGGGGTTGTGAGGGGAGGAACAGACACAGGGCGTGAACAATTTTCAGTCTGACAAGACATAGCAAAAGCCCACCCATAGTAGACACATGTAGTGTGCTGTAGTACCATTAGGTGCTCTGAATTCACAGACTGGAGCTCCAGGGCCCCACCTGTGGCTGTTGGGTGCCACCACCAGTCTCAGGATCCTGTAAGCAGGGTGCAGTTTGAGTGGAGACGGCTGGATGTGCCTGAGGGTGTCCTTAAAATTCCTCTGAAAAGGGCCATGGAAGAGCTCACATAGTGACTTTCCGAGATAGACTTACATGGATAACACTAATTTTTCTGCTTTGTTGGTGGACCTCTCATCAGTTTTCAGCTCTCTGGTGCTGCCTCTTTTATTAGTGGTTGGATAGGGCTCTGGTGCTTACCATGAGACTCTGGTGCTGTGCTAATAACAGTCCAGTGAAAGCAAGAACCTGTTGCCATTCAAGTGACAGATGTAAGTCCTAAAGTTTGCACCTGGATCTGGCCCTAAACTGGCTGGTTTGTTCCAGGGTCCTAAATTTACAGTAAGTTTTGCTTTCTTCACATCTTGACAGATTTCTGCTTTCCTCTTGGTTTATTTTTTTTTCTCACTCCATGTCAGATTCTCTCTCCTAATTGGGTGACAAAGAGATTGTTACAGCCTCATAAAATACTGAACCCCCTTCCCCATCAATTCTGCCTGTTGGAAAATGTTGTTCTCTGATCCCAGCCTTGCATACATTCTATTATTTAATTCATAAATGCTTAAATAGGGGCCTAAGAGATCCCAACTGTGTCTTTTTACATAATGAAATTACAAGGAGTCATATGTTACTACCATCCATAAACTTATTGTGTACTTCACATAAAATTCAGATGGGGTGGCCCTGCATGCATGCATATTTTACATTTTCAACTTTATTAAAGAAATGAATAGAGTGCTGGAAAGGCTGCTTTGCTGTACAGTCAATTCAGATCCTGGGGGCCATAAATCTGAAAGCCTATGATTTGTTGTTCTTTGCTCACAATAAATTAAGCCTTTCTTGATGGAAAGGCTGGCTACATTGGTTGCGGTTTAGGTCACAGTATTTGGACAAAGACGCATCTGGACTTGCCGGGAAGGGAGTTTGTGCTGGGTCCAATGAGGCAGGGGGGATATCTTCATTTTTATCAAGCTTCTGGAGCTGGAACATGTTGCTGATTCTTTGGCATGGGCTTTCAAGTCAGGATAACTGAGTGAGGTGATTTTCAGCTGAAGGCTGATTGCATTTTAAAGGCTTTTGATGTGCTCCTTGAAGCTTTTTCACCTGGATGAAGCAGTGGCTTAACCAACAGGGAGAAAGCCAGGGCAGGACGTAGGTGTGAGTTGGGTGGGACAGCCAGCAGCTCTGTCCCCACTACCTGACCTGAAAGATGCCACTACGACACGTCTCAGGAAAAAGGAGAAGGTCTTTTGGGAAAGCCAGCCCTGTCATCCATATGGCCTGCCATGGCAGAGACACGTGGGCATTGCATAAATACAGACGTGTAATTTTATTGCCACTGCTAGTAATAAGTGTCCTCAATTGCTACTTAGTGGTGCCTCTGCTGGGTAAGGAATGGGTTGATAGGCCCTGGTGAAGCAAAAAGTATTACTGTTTCAACCATGAAATCATAATATCATTTAAAAACAAATCATTTCAAAGTGCTTAAGTCTGTCATGTCTAGCACGAAGGATGATTTAATTGATAGTCGCTTATATTTTTCCATTAAGAGAAAATAATCACTATTCCTAGCTCTTTTTCCCTTGTCTAGATTTAAACCTTCTTTAGTCAGAAAGGAAAAGTGTTCTTGCCATTGAACAAGACAAAGGGCTCTTCTGTTGAAATAGTGGCTCATTTAGAAATAATCTCAAAGCAATCCTGGAACAACCAAGTATTCTGCAAAGCCTAACCCCGGTATAACTAGTGTCCCCTGCCACAGATGCAGGTTAGTTCACTGCAGTATGTTCCTTTTTCAAATTTTTCAATCAATAAGGTGAGATGAGCTCCAAAAATGCATAGGAAATGGTGTAATTACCGAAGTGGCAGATTTCGTGTTTATAGGAAAAAACAAATAAGCAGTGACTTCCTTTTTTTTTTTCCTGCAGTCTGGGATAGGATAAACATTGGGAAGGGTGACATTGTGACAAATACAACATTCTCAGCTTATTGGCCTCGCAACCAACCAAACATCAGAAACTCAGACATAACTGTTGATAAATTGGCACTTAACCTTTTCCTGGAGATGCATTGTTTGGGAACACAGATATTGGCGTAATTCTATACTAGAAACACGAAGGTGTATGACAACTTACAGCTGTTTAAGAATTCACTAAACAGCTCAGGGATATTGGCATTAATTTTATCACACTAAAATGTAAAGTTTAATCTTTTCTGTCCTATTACTATAACAAAAGGTTGGTAGGTGTGGGAGGCACATTCCAAATTTGCTCTGAATAAATACTGGATGAAGAATATAAATATTTTTCAAGTGAGGAACAAATTTCAAGTTTAATATTCAAGTGGCCAGGTCCCATGTATCCTCCAGGCTGGAATTTACCTTCCCAGAAAGGCAGTACTGTTAACTGGATGTTAATCTGTATTAGATCTCACACCTGTTCCTTATCAGCATGTTCTCCTGAATTAAAGTTTAGCCTTGACTTGTTGAAGTGGTGCCTATGCTGAGGAGGTCTGGCCATCCCGTATCTGCTTGGTGTGCTCAGCTAAGGCTCACAAGGCTCTCCTGGTGTCTTCTCCAGGTCACACTTCCCACCATGACCTAAAACTCCCTGACTAAATTCTTGTGCCGAAGGCCTTGGCTAAGAACTGCCCAGCTGTGGCTGTGAGATGCTGACATGGCAAACCTGCTCTGCACTTCAGCTCTGGCCAAGGACTTTACCTGTTAATTGCCAGATAGTAATCATCTGGCAGGTGCTGGGTGAGGGAGCTGATGTTACTGTTAACACCACAGAAAGAATGGATTGATTAAAATAATAAAAAGAGAAAAATGGGAAACCTGAGCTGGTACCTACAAAATTCTTGTGAACTTATTGTGTCCCCAGTGCCAGGGGAAAGCTGCTCTGACCCCTGCAATCCACATACCTCCAGCGCTCACACAAAGCACCTGACAAACTCTTCCAAACACCAGCCTGAACTTGAGGGGAATTGCTTTTGCTGAACAACGATTATAATTCCTGCTGTATATCCAGATTTTGACAAGTAAATCTCATATTTTAAACACAGGATTAAAAATTTTTATTACTACAGTGGGGATTAAGTAGTAAAGCCCCAGAATGTAAGTCTGCAAAGTAGGAAACACAGGAAAATAAAGTGAAATCTATTGTTCAAAATAACTCGGGCTTAACCCTTTGTCACCTGGTGCAGACCCAGATTGCAATGGGTACAGCCCTGTAATAATTATCCCTGGGTCTCTTGTAACATTTCACAGGACAGGTCGGGGATATGGAATTTCTTCCTGTTGTTTTCCAAATCCCTCCATTTCCAGGCTTGGCTGCACCATCATGCTTGGAAAGAACAGTGGCATTGAAGATCATCCGAATGAGAAATTCAAGCCAGTCAGTCTCATTTGCTGTGCTGACTTGTCTGATTAGGCACAGTTCATTTCCATTCCTCCTTGTTTGTTTTTAGAGGGAAGTCTCTTTATTAAGAGCTCCATTGTAAAAGAGCAGGAAATATAACAACTTATCAGCTGACAAGTTTTTTCAAGCCTTTGGGTGAAACCCTGACCCCACAGGAGCCAGCAGATGTCCGGCCCTTGTTTTCAGCGAGCCTGGGATTTCACCTAAAATGCCTAATTTTGTATCTGCTCCCTGGAAGGGTGATGTTGAGATGAAGCAGAGGACAGGGAGCTGGAAAGTGTGGCTTCTGTTTCCAAGCTGTGCTCTGCCTCTGAACCTCCCTCTGCTAAAATGATGGATAATAATATTTCTGTACCTGCCAGGTGGAAGCTTAATTCATCTGTGGGTAGTCAGTGATTTGAAATCTTTGGCTTGAAAGCTGTTATGGAAATGGAAATAATAATTCTTCCAGGATGATTTTTAATGCACAAATTTAGAGGCTGCCATCTCACACCTCTGACTTCAGAAAGTGAACTTGCAAAGGCACTGTTGTCACTCTGCTCAAATTTCCTTCCAAATATTTCCATCCAGAACAATGAAACACTCTGAGAACAGTGAACTTTACCTCCGGGAAAACTGTAGCTGAAACAGGTGCACCAGCACCAGTAACCATCTAATGGAAAAAAAAAATCCATTTTTGGATAAAGGCATTGCCTGGTGTTTACTATGTCTCTTCTTCTCTCCCTGAGCTCACACATTTGATAAATTGCACTTTCCCCAGAAATACTGGATGGCAGCAGCTGCTGGATTCAGGACTGAGTAGAGTTAAGGACTTGACATTACAAAATATATTGTGCAAAACCCTACCAAACCAAGAGCTCCTGCTGTTCCTAGGATGTAGCTGTTTTCCACCAATATTGCTTTTCTGAACAACTAGTGAACACCTAACATCCAATTAGCTGTCTGTTCCTTAGGATATAGCTTAGGAATCTAATAAAATCACAGGCACCATCCTAAATCTTATGCATCTGAAACCCTTACTCTTGGTTCTTTCACACAGTGAGAATTCTGACAATTTTTTATGACTCTTTGAATGAATGTTTCTGTGTCCCCAGCAAGGCCATGTGAGCTTTTCACTTGTGTTTTAGGATTAACAGTGAAATGGTTGATAAATGTAAGCCTTCAGAGATTCCTCTGCTTTGCTAAGGGAGGTAAATCTATCTAATCATAGGTTAATTACCAGCTATTTTCACACTACCAGAACATTCTTAAAAAACAAATCAATGTCTAATAAATTATTTGTGTGTGTCCAATAATTAAAACCCTAATGCTCGGCACTCACCAACTTCTACGGTGCTGAAACTGCCAGAAGATGCTACTTCATTCTAGCAGTATCAGCAGCACAATCCTTTTACATAACCCGCTGATTCTTGCATAAGGAAATAAAATTATTGAACATATGATTACTTAAACCCTCTCTATAATAAGGAGCTATAACAGTTGTTGGCATAATAAATGAATATAGTTATTTTGCTTACCAGCGCTATCAGCTACATTCCTACTTTTCCAGGCAAAGAACACAAAGAGATTTGAGCATGCTGAATACAAAAGAAAGCTGTAGGCAGGAGTGTAGGGGTCATTCTGGGGCCAGAGAAATTTTAAGTTTTCCTTTCCATGTAATTTTAGACTTCTTTTGATATGGTTCTTAATTAACTAGTAAACTTGTCTTTTCATTCCCAATTAAATGTATTGATGGTGCGTTCAGACTTGGCTTGTAATCTGCTATTTTCCCTTTGGTGTAATCAATACAGAGATGCCACAAAGCTACAGGTGACATTAAAAAGAACTTTTCTTTATCCCACATAATTAATTGCCTCTCTCTATCTCCATTCCATTATACAACCAGTGTAACAAAATAGCCCAGAAGGCTGCCTTAGAGGGAAGGTGGGCTGAATTTTTTTTGGTAGTACTGGGCTTCCTTGGGTGAAGCAGAGCTGAAGTCCTGCAGTTTGGTAAAAGAAAGCTTATTTCTTTGTATTTGAGATGGGCTTTTAAGAGGAACACAAAAAGAAATAAAATCTGAGAAGGCTTCATCTCTCCTCACTCTACAATTTTTGTGCTAGTGAAATGTCCCTTCACAGCTTCAGAACAAATGCAAAGGTTGTGGCCAGCAGCTAGTACCCTGGGCAGTTTCAAAGCCAAGGCACGCAGCAAAGAAGGCAGTGATGACAATTCTGTCTCAAAGAAAAAACCCAAGGTTGGTGAGCACCCCAGGTTTGGGAGTTGGGGGTGCAGCAGGTAGATGTAAATTAAACTCACAGCCCTCAATTAGAGCCTTACCATCTCCTCATCCCCATGTGCTCTGCAAAACCTTGTTGCCCTAGAGCTGCTGTACGGTGTCAGAATCCATTGCGAGGGGACACCTGCTGCAGTCCCTGTAATTCGTTTCAGAGCTTCTGTCCCTCACAGGGGTCACTCTGGATGGTCAGACTCTTGGCTCATCAAGTCTGGGGTCCTGCTTCTGTTTCAGAAGCTTAAACTCATTGCAGAGTTTATGCCAAGCTCACAGGGGTAAGATGGGGTTGAGGTGAGCAGGAAGAGAAGGTGTGAAGTTGAAGGTAATTCTTCAAGATGAAGGATTTAGCATTGTTTGCAACTTATTTTACTAGAATTAGCAGCTGTGGTTGTAACCCAGAGACTGAAATCCAGAGGTGGTTCTGGATGCTGTTGCGGGAGCTGAAGCCCAGGTTAGTCGGAATTCAAAAAACTCGGACATCCTTTATTTTTAAGGGATGTCTGGGTCACACTCACCGTGGGGGTGCAGCCACAGGGTTACTCAGCCCTTCAGAAAATTCATGGGATGGAATTGAGTTGTTCAACAGGTTGACTTCATGCTGCTTCTCTTGCCAACTCTAAAAGTACTTGGTGATAAATAATAGATAAATACTGGAGGATAATGTTGCTCTGCTGTCGTGAATTGCATAGCGTTTTTATCTCTTAATGCATACTATGTAGTAGGGCTATTATTTGGGTAAAAGCTCTGGGATTTGGCACAACAGAAGGAAGAAAGGAACAAAAGATGACAGAAAAGGCAAATGGAGGTTATAGTTTTTATTAATTAACTTCCTCCTTGGCCTTTACTTTCACTCCCGCCAGCAATCCAACTCCCTGCTTTGTCCGTAAAGCCCTGCAGTCCCAGGTGACTGATCCTGGGGGGAGTTTATGTTACATTTAAGATAAAGATAAGGCCGCGGGTAAGTCAGAGGTAATGAATTTGGAACCACTCCCTGAGCAGCTGGGGAAGGGGAACCCCATCATGATTCTGGTGGAGTAAGATTACCCAGCAGTAAAGAAGGCAGCGCACAAAACGGAGCTCGTTGAAGAGTTGGGCCATGGAGAGTGGAGGGGACAGGTAGCACAGGGGGCAGGTGGACATCAGGAGAGCTTGGGACCTGATGGTGGAGGTGGTGTGGAAGTGGGAGCTCCAGGCCTGGAGGCTTTCTCTCCCTCTCTGGTGCACGCCCGTCGGAGTGGCATGGTCCCTGCTGTCACCACACCGGGGATGGGTGTGCTGAAGGCCTGTCCCCAGCTGCCTCGGAGGTGGTGGCGGCTGGCGGGGTGTGACAAGGGCACCCAGGGAAGGCTGCTCCCACAAAATCCCTCAGAAAACATTCTGGCAGCAGGGCAGGCGGCTCCTCCGCACAACCCCTCCTCAGGCAGGGCCCCTGACGCTCCAGGCCACGGGGCCGGGGCATCGCTCTGCCGCGGGGAGGGAGGCAGGGGTAAACCGGGGAGAGAAAGGCGCGGCGGGGAATGTCGCAGCCGCCGCCTCCCTCAGGCGAAGCGCCTCAGGGCCGGGCCCTAACGGGTTTAACGGTTTTAACGGTCCTAACGGCCGCGGCGCGCGCCCGCCGTCCCGCAGGCTCTGCTGCCCCCTGTCGGCCCGCGGCGCCTCAGCGGGGCGAGGCCTGGGCCCGGCCCCCATCGATCGGGCCGTAGATTACCCCGGAGCGCTCTCCCCGGCGGGGCCAAAACCTCGGGGTTTTAGTACAGGTTCACCAAATTGTCAATTAAGTGCAAATCAATCCTCCGCCATTTATCACGGTGTTAATCCGCCCGCGCAGGCCCAGGCGAAAAATCGATCGGTTCCTGTCACCGGGGACCAATCGAGGAGAGCTGGAAGACCAACATCTGCTGTATCAGGGCAACGGCTGAAATTTATAATCTCGGAGAAAAATTGCTGCTTGCCAAGGGGCCCATTAGGAAGTTGGGGAAGTTCAGCGTGTGCGGGGGGGGAAGGGGCTGTGACAAAGAGCCTGCGCGGGGAGGCACGGCCGGGAGGGCTCCTGTCAGCCCCGCCGGGAGACTCCGGCCCAAGGAGCCGCTGATTTATCGAGGAGAGATAAAAAAAGATTACTGTTAACTCGGAGATCAATGCGTTAATACATGCGGCTTTGGGGCTCCCAGGGGTATTTTCAGGGCTGGCGCAGGTATCCTGAGGGCGAGGGGCTCCTCAGGGCCCCCCTCCAGCTCTGGTCCGGGGAATGGGGCAACAAAGAGATGTCAGGTTCTGCCACTGCAGGCTGGTAGGCATTTGCATCCCCAGAACGAATCCCTCCCAGTGACATCCCTCATTCTCATTTGTAAGTACTGTGGTGGCATTTACATAAAGTGTGTAGGTAATCTTTCTCAAAATGGAGTAATGGCAGTCAGGGTCATTCAGCAACATGCGCTTTACAGATGATGCTCAAAGTACAAGACGAAGTGGATGCACCTTCTAGTATGGCTTTGGCCACCTGCTCTCCCACCATGGAGATGCAGTGTGTGGGGAAGCTTTGCCGGCATCCTGGTTTTGGCTGGGATAGAGGTAATTTTCTTTCTAGTAGCTGCTGTGTTTTGGAGTTAGTATGAGAATAATGTTGACAAACCATATCAGTTTAGTTGTTGCTAAGCAATGTTTGTATTAGTCAAGGACTTTTTCAGCTTCCCACAGGTGTTGAGAGGGAGCACAGGCAGGACAGGCTGGCCAAAAGAATATTCCATACCATAGACACCATACTCAGAATATAAACGGGGGCTGGCTGGGGGGCAAGAATCTGTGATTATTGCTCAGAATGGGCTGGGCAACCAATCATTGGGTGATCAGAGTGACTTGTATCACTTTATTTTGTATATTCTTTTACCATTATTATTATGATTATTTTCCTTTTCTGTTACTATTCTATTAAACTGTCTTTAGCTTAATTCAAATTTTTTTTCCTCTTTTCCCCATCCTACTGGGTTGGGGGGAACCAACCGAGCGGCTGTGGGGTCCTAGTTGCTGGTTAGTGTTGAACCACAGCAGCCAGTTTGCTGTGGACTGTCACACAAAAGAGGGGAATGCCCAGAAAAGAAGGGCTGGAGAAGGTGAGGGGCTGGAGTGGCAACTGCACTGACTCCATGACCACTGAACAGTGTCACTTGGGTTGGGGTCTGGACTACTGCTGTCCTAAAAGGAGTTAATCTGGGCTCTTCTAGGCCCTTTTCATCATGGAATGTTTTCTGTCCGATCTGAGCAGCTCATTGTCACCTCTGTCACTAGTTTTGCTGAAAACCCTGTGCAGTAACCGCCCACTGATGGGGGGGAGATCAGGTCATGCCTACAGTAGCCAGCATGCCTTTGCCATGTGCCGCTTTGGTGTGCTGCAGAAATCCATGACTGTAGGAACATCTCAAGGGCTCTCCAGACCCAGCTGCTTTTAACCCAGAGCAGTGTTAGGAGCATCATCATAGTTATTTTTTACAATGCCCACAAAACAAGCACAGTTTTTGTGAGAGGAAATAAAGCTTCTCAATTACTCCTGCGTGGAGCTACCAGGCTTGCTAGAAACGGTGTCAAAATGCCCTCCCTGGAGGCTTGCCAAAGGTCAACCTGGGCAGAGCCTCTTCTGGAAGAGTTCACGAAGAGAAGTGACTGTATTGGGGAGCTCATTTCTTGAGCTTCCTTTAGGGTCTTACCGAATGCAAAGCTTGAAATCATAAGCACAAGCCAAGAGCTGGGGAATTAAAATGGTGAAGTGATTATTAGCTTAAAGAAGTGGACACACGGTAATTTCCTCTGAAAAGAGTGGCTGTGTGCTGGACAATGGGAGATGTGGTGCTCTGGGCTGACTCCGCCACAGGACTTCGGGGCTGTGATTTCTCATTTTGACAACTGGGGTTGAAACACTGGCTGGTTTTTGGGGGGGCTGGCATCACCTCTCACAGGGAGTGTAGAGCAGAGTGTAGTGTAACTGTGCTCTCGTATCAGCTGGGGTTCCCTTGGTACAAGACTGAGAATGAGAGAAACTCGGCTCGTAAAGGGAAATTGAACCAGACAAGAAAAAAGCGTAGTCAAAACCCTTGTGGTTTTTATTCCCTTAGTCCAAGTGAAAAACCTACCCCTTTTTGTTTATAGCTGCACAAAGGTCAAGAAGTTTGGTTCAAGACTCAGATAAACAATCACAAGGCAAAATTTTAAATCAGCAGTTTTCACAGCTGTAATCACCCCGTGTTTCAATATGAACCCAATTCAAAACTGCCATTATGTGTCTTAGTTTGTTTCTTGCCAGAATCATGATTGGTTAGGTGCATTTTTCTTGAAGCTATATCCGATCACAAAATTGTGATACAAATACAAATGAAAATAAATATATTTTTGGCAATGCCAGAAATCTGGCTGTAGATAAAAATAAAAAAAAAGGCTGCTGAATAGATTATTGAACTATTTAGAAAATGCTGTATTTCAGTTAAAGAAAAAGGTACTCGCTGGCTTCTCCTGCCACTCAGATGCTCTTTATCCATAATGCTGTCTAGTTATTGGGGTTAATGGGAGCAAGGGAGAGTCATGTGCATCTTCTCACCTCCAGCAACTTTCATTGGAATGAAAAAAAATATTGAAAAGAAATGAACCCCTGGTGGTGTGTGTGTGTGTGACATTTTTCTTATAAAATCTGGTGAAATATCACTCAGAATCAGGTTGGCTGGTCTTGGTTCCCAGATTAAGGAATTAAAGATCGACTAAACTCTTCTCAAGTATTTAAGAAATGAACCATCTGTATAAGAATCTAGGACAGATTACACTTAACCTTATTCTGAAGCAAGAGATTAAGATGAGAACAGCTACTGTAATTAAGATGCTGCAGATGCTGTTCACTAAATATTCGGCGAAGGAGATATTAGACCCTTGTGCTACAAGAGAGTGAAAAATAACACAGGGTCTTTTCTAAAAAAGCCTCGATATTTTGTGAAATCCGTCTCACTCCATTAACTCTTGACTGAGCCTGTTACGTTTTCTCAGGCGGTGCTGTGCTGGTGATTCGCTGCTGGGCTCACTTCCCACGGGCCGTGGCAACGTTTGCCACTGAATTCTTTAAAACAAAGCCAGGTGCCTGTCAGGAGGTTGTTCTCTTGATCAACCACTGCAAAAGCTTCTGGAAAAGGGCTTTTTTTCCTTTTGTAGGAAGTCAGAGGAAATAGCCAGGCTGTGTCAGTCCAGCTTTACAGCTTATTTTCAGATTCCTAGCTACAGCAGATCCTTCTCTCACCTTTTTTTAGGCAAAACTTATAATGAGGGCTACAATTCAGAGAGGAGTAAGGAGCCCTTGAAAGGAGATGGGAAGAGGGTTGGTTTTTTTAGCTGTCAGTGTTTAAAGGTTAATGCAATGCAAGGGTTGTCCTGAAACCTTTCTTGAAAGAAAGTAACTAATAAGTGACAGTATGAAACATTCTATGTTGTGTGTAGAGTCTATCTTGTATTTTGCTGCACAAAAGGACTCGTTGCTGGTGCCTGCAAGAAGTCCAGGCTCCTCCTAACTGCAGAGAGCTCCATGGAGCATCTCAGACTGGCAATACCTGGCTATTGCTGATTCAGGGATTTTTCAAGGGTACGCATGAAAGTCACTCTCTGTGTGACTGTTGTATGTGGTAGCGAAGGAAAGATTTTTGGCTACTGTGACTCTTGGCCATAAGGTGAAATACCAGAGCATCAATCTAACTGGCCTTGAGGAAACCACAAGCACTAATCTGGTTCCCACTGGGAAGCCCAGGCCTGGAAGTGAGCAGAGTATTTCCAAGCACTCCTCTGTGGATTGTGTCATAATGCATCGGTCTGATGCTTAATGAAGTGTTTATTATACAGCAAGTTTCCAAATTGGACTAGTAAGAGAGCACTACATCCCTACCAGTCTTCCAGAACTTGGGCTCCCATATGAGGCAGGAACTAGAAATAAAACCAAGATGCTTTTTTAAACTTGTTTACCAGCTTTGGCACAGACCTCTACCTATTAGTAGTAAGAACTTTCTTTTACTTCCTAAGTAGGAGATTTTCATTAAAAAAAGAGAAAAGGCACTGAAGTGTTCCCTGAAGGAACTGAAGTTATTCATCAAGTGAGTGAAATTCAGAGACATCCATTGCACACGGTGAAACCAACCTGGGAGAATGACCAGGGGCTCATGTTCGGGTGAAATTGTCTGGGATGCTCACATTTATCAAGTGAAGTTATCTAGTTAAGCATCACTTTGCCTGCTGTCAGGAGAGCTTTTCCTCGTTAATGGACTTGGTCTACTTGAATATTGTCAGGGGGCAAACATTTTCCTAATCCTTTCCAAGTTCAAGAGCAACCCCTTAGGCCAAATGTGGTTCCTGGAAGAGAGAGGGTCCGTTCCCTCGGCTGCTTTGGGAAGCACCTGATGTGATATGTTGTGTTTGTGCAGTGCTTTTCCTGCATTGCTAGTTCTGAAAATGCTAGTCACTGGTAAACACCCTCTTGAATGGGGTGGAGTAGCTGCTACACCAGCGCAGAGCACCGGGGAATAACCCTCCCAGTTGCCTTGATGCCAAACACAGAGCTTTTCCAGTCCTGCCTATGCTTTGTGGAGGTTTGCCGAGCTGGGTCTTGATCCGTGCTGTACCAGGCAGACCTGCGTTCTTGTGCTTTGTTATTCCAAAAGCCTCACCTGAAAGGAGGGGGAGAACATCTTCAGAATATTATCTGGGCTTAATAGAAAGCAACACATTTGAAAGTGCTCCAGAAATGAGTTGTGCATTATTTAAAAAGGGAAGAGTATTACTACCTTCCTGAATCTCACTCTTCTCGCCTATCCGATTATATTTATTTTTTTTTTTCCAGGATGGCAGGGAGTTGCTTAAAATGAAAAATTGATCACAGTGAACAGCTGAAAACTGGTTTGCATAAGTCACAGTTATTATTCAGATATTACAATGCAAGGCAGTGAGACCCATGAATACTCACATGGAAGCATTTAAATATAAAAGCTTAGTATTTCCAACCCCAAACAATCCCTGCAGCCTGCCAACAAACGAGAATCTTACTGGAATACACATAAATCATCTTGTTTCTGACAAATCCTGAAGAAGCAGGGGGAGGGGGAACAGAATCCCTTGCTAATTCCCCCAAGCTGCTGTTTATTGAAATTAGGCAGCAAGGATAAACTATAGCTGGATCAATAATTATCTGTCTAATATAATCAAGTGCCTCCGATGAGAGCCTGCCGTTAAGCACAACTTCCTGCCAAAACCTTGGACAATGTTTCATGCAATGAACTATCGGGCGACTCAAATGACGGGAATGCAAACGAGGATGTGTCCTGCTGGATCGCCGCGTTTCTGGAGAGGGCAGCTCCCGTAAGCCATTGACCACTCGCTTTGTGCCGCCGCTTCTGCAGCTTTTCCTCGTTGTTTGTGCAGTGACAGCACGGTCCTGGGTGCAGCACAAACACGGAGGAAGAGACAGGCAAAGTCTGATCAACTCCCAGGCTACGCATCACCTCGATCCTGCAACAGGCTTGCAGTTGGAGCAAGGCAGGAGTGGGCAACCCCTTCCCATAACACAAAAAGCTCATTTTTTAGTATGGTTTTTTTTTGCATTGCAGCCCTTCTGTCCATTCCTGCTCAAAGTCTGTGATTCTCGTGCCACCAGCTAACTCGCACGCTTGCTCGGAGGGGTAGGTCTGGGGCCCTGCCTCTGAGTGACTGGGCACGTTGAGGGAAAGCAAGTTTATCCGTAGAGATGAGGACAGAAACATGGAATGCAGCTTCAAATCCTGAAGCACAGCGCAGTTTAACCAGCACTCCCATCAGAACAAATGAACTGTGAAATAGAAATAAGCAAGAAACATTTCCTATGCTGAGAAAATGAAGGGCAGAATCTGTTTTTCCCTATTCTGCCCACAAAGCCCTGTCGCTTGGAACTACCAGATTTACTGTTCAGATCATGGAGTTGCTAAGACTGCGGAAAACCCGGTGATTAAATCCCTGTACAGACAGAGCTAATTGAAACTCTCAGTGATGGGGATGAAAGCAGAAAAGTATTCTGTTAGTTTTCTTCTTCTCTAAAATGCTTTTAACATTCATCAAGAAGTTCTTCGCATTTTTCTGATTTTTTTTAGGCTTCCTACTTGAAGTTTCACATCGGAGAGGTATTTTGACAGACAATCCAGTTAAACTGAGAATTAGGCATTTACAAGCGACTTTCTTCTGTTTCCACAGTTCAGCTGCAGAATATTAAAGGCTTGTAGGTGTTACTGATAGTCATATATTGCAGCAATAATGTGTCCTACTGCTATGAACGTCACTGCAGAATTCATCAGTTCCATGAAAAATAGTTCCACGTGCACGAGTGTGGAAGTTCACGGCAGCACTTGTGCCTGGCCTGTGCCGACGCTGCTGAGGCAATAGACATACATCACTTCATGACATCGCTGAACGCTTCCCCACATACATATGGAAATGTCTCTCTGAAATGGAATTCACCATTTTGGACCCTCCCCAACACCTCCACAGGTACATACATTCTTGGAGCAACCTAATGTATGTTCTGAGAGGCACAGCCTTATCTTTAATATCTTCGTTTAAGATAATCCTGCCCGCCTGCCTGTTTTCACTTGGATCAGAGGGTGGTGCAGGGATAGGTGTGAAATCTCCAGAAGTTTTGGGTTAATAGAGGGATTCTTGTCTCTTTTGTGAATTTGTGTTTCTTATAAATGAAAAAT
>JAOXJM010000007.1:3137445-3160822 GCA_026413425.1 Tringa solitaria
ACACCCACCCTTTAAGTATTTATAGGTGTTGATCAGATCCCCCCTCAGTCTTCTCCAGACTAAAAAGCCCCAAGTCCCTCAGCCTTTCCTCTTAAGAGAGATGCTCCAGGTCCCTCATCATCTTTGTAGCATCTTTGTCTCATCTTAGATGCCAGGAGCCCCCACTTTGCAGCACTTGCCTTCAGCAGCATCCCCGTAATTGTCCAAGGCAAAGCTGGAAAGCCAAAGTACTGTCATAATTTTGTTGCTTGGGCTGAAATTCCTGCCTCTGGGCTGTGGCTCCAGTCCCAGGCAATGGCAGAGGGAAATAAATGGAACGTGGCTCTCCCGCTTATTTAGCCACCGAACAGATGTTCCCAGTTTCATGCTATTGGGAAAAGGCATCAGCTTTGCACCTCCCCGTTTTCCTCCCACCAGCAGGGATGGGGGAGACACAGAAATGGCAATTTGCTAGCAATACACCACCGCTTATTACCTTGCCTATAATTTCCCCTTGATGTACGCCCTGCACCTCGGGCCCCTCATTGTTATTTACAGAATAAAACTGCCCCACAGGACAGGCGCTACCGCAGGCGACTGGGGAGGATCCGAAACAGCAGGAGCATCAGTGGGGCCGTTGGGAGGGGTTTGGCCGGGTGCCTCAGCTGCCTGTGCAGCGCGGCAGGTCCCGGCGCTGGCAGATGGCTCGAGTTGTTATTATTTAATGTTTTTCCACCGCGGTAGTGCCTAGATGGCAAGCAGGGCAGGGAGCCAACAGCAAAGTTATGTATTCTTTCCATTATGGAAAATAATTCCTAATTAAATCTAGGAGAAAACAGCAGGGAGGAAGTTTCTTTTTATTTTTTTATTTACTTATTTTTTAGTTTTCCTCCACCTGTTCTTTAGAAACTTTTTGAACCTTTATGGCCTCCCCAGACATCTGGGTCTGTTATTTTCTTTTCTAAAAGTGCCTGAGACCCTTCAGTGGGGCAAGGCCCTGGGAGACAGACAGTCCCTCCCAGGAGCAGAGGGCTCTCCCGGGCCATGGTCTCCCAGGGCGTAGCTGCCGCGCTGCCCCAGCCGCTCAGCAGGCCTGGATCCGGCCCTCCAGCCCACGCGGGATCCGCCTCACCCCAAAACCCCGCTCAGAGTCATGAAAAGCCCAGCCGGCGGGGAGTGACTCGGAGAAAGCTTTGCCAGGCTCTTGCCTCCGGCAGAGCTCTCCGCTCTGTAGTCCACTTTATCCCTGGGGGTGTCCCAGCTCCCTCAGGACTAGGCCCAACCCCGGGCCCCGGGCAGCCGAAACCCCTGCGGGTGGGGACCAACCGGACCCGCCATCCCCTCAGCGGGGGTTGCGGCCCGGTTTACGTTGGAAACGACCTTTTGGGCTCCCCCTGCCTTTCCCAGGCCCGGCCACCGGCCCTGTTCGGCCCCCACAGGCCGGCGGGACCTCGTTCCTCGCCGCCTCCGCCGTTGCCCGGGCAACGGGGCGCCTTCCCGCTTCCGGTCGGCGGGGTTGGAGGGGCGGCGCGGCGTGATGACGCCATCGCCGCGCGCCTGCCCAGCCGCTCCCTGTCCGCTGCCGCCGCCGCCACCGGCCGGAACCGGAGCGCCGCCGCCTCCTGCACATGCGCATTGCGGCGCTCGCCCGTAGGCCCGGGCCTTCCATCAGCCCGGGCCCGGGGCGACAGGCCTCGGCGGCCGCCGCCCGACGGGGGACCATGGGCAGGAGGGTGAGTGCGGGGCCGGGGGGAGGACAGGAGGAGGAGGAGGCGGCGGTCCGGGCCTGGCCCTGGCCCTGGCCCTGCTGCAGCCGCTGCCTCCGCCACAGGCCGCTTCTGCGCTGGGCACCGCCGTCGGTCACCGCTGGGCCTCGCCGGTCTAGGCCTCGCCGGTCTGGGCCTTGGCTGGCAGCGTGGCCTGCGGGTGCGGGCCGGGCCCGGGGCTCTGCTTTCCCCGCGGCCGGTGGCAGCCGCGGGCCGGTGGCCGTGTGGGGGTCCGCGGTGTCTGGGTCAGGCTTTGGACCCGGCGGGCCGCGGGGAGGTCCTGGCTGCGTGTCCAGCCGTCAGTTCCTTTCCCGAGGCGATGCGGTTTAGTTTGGGATCTGGTAGGATGTAGGAGGAGTTCGGATTTCCCCTCCTTCCGGTGCTCTCTGCTTTCATTTATCAGCACTAACCTTTATTTGTCATTGTCCCTAACCTTGTTTGGCTCCTTCTGGAACGTTTTGGTCCCTCTGGTCCTGAGTGACGGTCCTGTCAGCCGTAGAACGTTGCAGTCTTTCTGTCATCCCTCCTCCTCCAGGAATTATGAGTGCCCTGAGCAACCACAGACCTTGCCTGGAACGTGTGATAGATGAAGAGTAGCAGCACTGTATTTTAGTAGCTTTTTCGTCATACGCTCCATTTTTAAAGGAGAAGGAGTGAAAACTCACCAAAGTGAATAATTATGCAGATTTTTAACTTCCTGATGAGGCCATCCTTACTGTGGTGCTTGGGGAGATGGCAGCATGGCTGACATGGAGTCGCCTGGGCCTCAGAGTTGAAATCCTTTGGGCTGTAGGATGCTACACAGAGGAGACCAACTTGGCTTTCCAGCCGCACGGCAACGTGCTGTGAAACAGCAAGGCCCAAAAAAGTGATCTTGAGGAATGGGTGCCCAAATCTCTTTCTAGGCATCATGTGCCAATGTACGGGTTTGGGGGCCTGTTCCTCCAGAACCTATTTGGAAAATGTTGTCGGTGTGTGCTCTCTGCATTGTGTTTTGTGTGCCCTGGATGGCTCTGTGATAGGAGAAGGTGACTGACAAGAGTTCTTTAACAGTGATTTTCTCTTTCCTGTCTTTGTGTATGGCGTTGAATACAAGCTACCTGGTTCTTTCCAGCATGTGTCGTTAAGCTGTAATACATGTCTTTCTGAGCGCATGACTCTTTTTAGAATCTTTGTGGGATTAAAGATTCGTACTTGGGGAGGGGCCTTGTAATTCTGAACTTTTTAACACACAACATGAGCAAATTGAAACTTACTCTCTCATTTTATCTTTTTAGATCAACTCATATGTAGAGTGTTGTGAGTCTATGAAGCACCTTAGCAGTTTCTTTCACTCTTCCTAGAAGGCCAGGTGTCACAGGAAAACTTCACTTTTTTGTTACAAGAATTAAATGGCATCCAGAACTGGCAGCGGATTCCCGACCTTCTGCTGAGTGGATGGCAGCACCATTAAAAATGTAATATTTCAAAAACTTTATTTTATTTTCGCAATGCCCCTCTGCTCATGGCTGTTTGTGTCGATATTTGGGTGTATCTAATGAGTATGAACCTACCAAAGGCTGCTTGTTTCTGTGGTGGGCACAGTAAATGGGGACGGGCTGCTGCTGTTCACTAAGAGTGAGTCTCTGCAGCTGAGCTGTTTGGAAAGTTCTCTTGGATTTACCTGTTGAAGGTTTTGTCAGGATGAAAACTCCTCTTCTAAAATGGGGCTTGGACACTGATTTCCCTATGGCTGCTCAGGGACTCAGATTAAGAAGCTCTGTAGAAGTTTTCTGGAAAATAAGCTGGTTTTTGTGTCCTGGTGAAAGGGGTGGTATAAGGAGAGGCTGCGTCGTCAGAAATGGAATGCTCTGAATCCAGAGGATATGAATTTTAACCTGTCTTGCTAATTTTGTCCTCCAGAAATATCTCTAAAGCAAACACTGAGGATTATACACACAGCATGTGGGAAGCATATTGGGTTGCACGCTCCAGGCACAAAACCATGTTGGTTTTAAGTCCTGTTGGTTTAGTATCTGACCAATTTTTATGTCTTGTAACACACTCCTGAGCTGCTTAGTATTTCCTTTCTGTAGACAGGAAATTATGGTAAAGAGGCACTTAAAAATTATGAGGGTGTCTTTGATAATTGAGAACAGATCTTCACTTCCTTAATTCCTTAATCATAAGTTAACCCATGCTTCTTTTTATTAGCTCCTGATTCATGTAGAGCCAACAGATGGTAAAAGCGAAAAGGAATTAGAACTTGGGGCCAAACAGAAGAGATTAGAATTGCTATTTGCATTTACATTGAGGCAGGAAGCAGTGAAGAGACTTGCCCAGTGATGCACGTTGTATCACAGAGGGATTTTGATATAAGAGTACGATTTCCTCCAGCCTTATAATTTACTCTGCAATTAAGTTTTTTAAGTAACAATGTAAAAAATTCTTGAAGTAACTTTGAAATTACTTTAGTTTTAATTTTAAGAGTAATAGGAATTCTTATTCAACAAAGGAAAGCTCTGCCCAGATCTGAGTGCCTGGGTGTGCGAGGAGGCTGGGGAAGTCCCTGTTATTTTCTAGCATTATCTGATGAGTGCATTGTCATTTCATAATTCCCGGAATTTGGCACATCGTAAGCCTGGGGTGAAGCAGAGAGCAGCTAACAGGCTACTGCTCATCACTCAGATAACAACAATGGCTGTGGGGAAGGATGTTAAGATTATAAATCCTAAACACGCCAGAAGATCAAGATATTTCACTTATCTCTGTGGGTCCCGCGGAGAGAAATAAACCAGTAGATATCTTTGAAAGGCTGCCTTGCCATCCGAGGCAATGACAGTGAGACCGCAGGGCTCGGCTGAGCAAGGGGAGGTACATCCTGTGGAGTGTGAAAAACACGATTGCCTCATTGTTCTTGCAAGACCTTCCATTATTTTCAGTTTGTTTATTTGGTGAAGCTTTGCCAAGTTTGAAACGAGCAGAACTCGAGACTCGCTGCTCTGTGTCTGGGCTGTAGAATTCCCTTGCAAAAGTACCTTGAGAACTATTTTTTTTTTTTCTTTAAAAGAAATATGATCCAATGCAAACATACGCATTTATATTACTACTCCTATGGGTGGACTGTTTGATTAAGAAGGACCTGTGAATTAGCCAGGATAATTCCAGAACAAAGTTCTCATCTTTCCTGTGTTAACACTGCAAAGGTTATGGCTGGTGCTGGTACTGCACGCTACTCGGGAGCTGTTTGGAATCTGACTTAGTGATGATGGAAACAGAATTGTATTTCTATGTGTCTGCCTGGTAAACAATAAGCAAAGCAGCAAAACGAAGTTGTTTTAAGCCAAGAAGTTGAGTTTTGCAAAGCAGTTTGACATAACTTCCGAGCCGCAGAGTACCTGCCGCGCTGCCTGGGGCTGCTTAAATGTGTTTTCCTTCTCTGCCTTCCTGCAGGTCTCTTCCTTCCTGGAAATTCAGCAAAGAGTTAGCGTTCCCAGGCTGTTGGATCTCTTCCATGTTAATGGATAATATTTGATATGTGCCCTGTAAATCCTGCCCTGGGACTCCGTGACCGGTGGGGTGCCTGATGCCTGTAATCCCCATTCCCCGCCGGGTCCGTTCGTTCCACGGCCCCCACACGACCTGCCTGCATTCGGCCTGTGGCCCGGTAAGGACCACTCACTTGGTGCGTACCAAGTACAACAATTTCGACATCTATCTCAAATCCCGATGGATGTATGGATTCATCCGTTTCCTGCTGTACTTCAGCTGCAGCCTGTTTACCTCCATCCTCTGGGTGGCACTCTCTATCTTGTTTTGCCTTCAGTACCTTGGCATCCGGATCTTTCTGCGTTTCCAGTACAAACTCTCCATCATCCTCCTCTTACTGGGGCGAAGGCGGGTAGACTTCAGCCTCATGAATGAACTGCTCATCTATGGAATTCATGTGACCATGCTGCTAGTGGGGGGGCTGGGATGGTGTTTCATGGTATTTGTGGATATGTAAATAAAACAAGCGCATGTGGGCTGAGAAGGTGACTTTTCTTCTACCCCAAAATGTGTCGATATCTTATTTTCTTTTTTTATACAAATTAATTTATTCATCAGCGCTAGTTTTTATTGGTAAATTAACATATTTGTCTCTGGAATTCGTATTTTTTTGAGGGTTGAGGTGCCATTTTGATTATCAAAGTGCAACACTTGATTGTGTGTTTTTCCTTTGCACAGTGCAAGTTGATTTAGATGTCTCCTAGTCCATAGGAGCCTACCTTGCTGCTCTTCCTGGGTTCCTATGGGCATACCTTGCTGCTCTTCCTGGGTTCCTATGGGCATGAAAAAGGTAGTGATTTATCTGGAGGACAAAAGCCAGATACCACCCCACACTCCTAATCCATCTTCACCCTTTTTCTAAAAATGCTCCTTAATGTCTTAGGCATGTAATATGTGTCCTACTTGAGCAGTGTTATCCTTTCTCTATGCAGTTTGCAGTTTGCATATTCCCTGCTAAGAATATGGGGCCAAATTCAACAGAGTGTTTGCGGGTTTGGGTTTTGGTTTTTCTTTTCCTGTTTCATTTTTAGGTTTGTGTGAGATGTGCATCTGACCCACTATCCTGTTCACTTTAACATAATTATATAGCTTTGAATGGCTTTGTCCTTTTCAGGCAGTTAGTGCTGAGTAATTGAGTCTTACCCTAATAGAACAAATCCACAGGAGTGATGGGAACAGAATTGGATATTATGTGCTCTCGAAACTCCCAGTCACGGCAAATATGTTATCATGTTGCAGTGATTAAGGGGAACCCGTTGCAATGCTCCTTAGTGTTTAGGTCTTGGCATTTTGGTTCTACTTTTCCCTGAATGGATTAGTTCCAGTTTTCTCAGCGAGGTGCTGCTGTCGTACGGAGTATGGGGAGACAAGACAGTCTCTCCTAGGTAAGACAGAAAGCAGGGTACAGTCTGAAATGGCGAGAAATGTTCTCTGTGATTACAGAAAACATTCCCTCTCCTACCTCTGCAGCTGCGAGAGTGGGGTCACTGGAGAGCTTTACAAACAGCTCAAGAAGGGAGTTGAGCATTAAGGTCAGTTTTACCAGTCTTGATCTAAAACCTTAGACTGTTCCTCTGTAGTCAGTCAAGCAATTTTATTTTCAGAGTCCAGAAGCTGGCCTAAAAGTTTATTTTTACTCTGGTTTTGTTTGTTTGTTCTTTAAAGATTATTTAAAAACAAATTGGTGAAAGTGATAGAGACCCTTTCTCCCCCCTGCCTGAAATCATTGGAGTCAATCATAGCGGGACAAGTAAGACTGGAAATACATGACTGTTCTTTTATGATCTCTTTGGTCTGAGATATGAATGTGTTTGAGAACAAAGCCGGTTTGAGCACAGGGAAGGATGCTTTATATTTCAGCTTGTGAGTATTGCAGTCTGTTGCTGACACACTTTGATTTGTAGGCTTATGGATGCAAAATAGAGAAGCTTCTGCCTGAAGCCCAAAGCTAGAGCAAATGCAGAAATCATCTCGTTCTCAAGTGTTACAGATAATGCAGACTAAACACATGGAGCTGAATAAATAACGGGCCGTAGTGGTGTGAACTTTAGATTGGCCCCACGAGAGCCAAAGGCTGTTTCTGCAGGAAAGATGTAGTGTCAGCATATGTCACAAACTGGTGTCTGGAAGTTTCCTCCTAACTGTGGAGCTCCCCAGAGCTTTGTTCTGGGATGGATCTCCAGACTCAGCATCCTGCAATTCCAAGCTACAGCTTGCTCTGCGGGCAGAGGGAATTCCCAGCAATTCCCAGCCCAGTGCGTTCCTCCCCAGTACAGCTGTCAGCCCCGGGTATTGCAGCTCTGGTTTTGTAGATTGTGGGACTCCTGGGGTGGCTCTGCTCAAGAATTTCTGCAGGAAATGCATTACAGATGGCCAGCTGAGAGCCCAGCAAGGCGCAGCCGGGAGCAGCTTTCCCTCGCCCTTCGCAGGTTGGAGGTTGGATGGTAGGACCTTGTTTCACCTTGGAGGGGCTGTATTTCAGCTGTCCTTATAATGATGAGTAAAAGAGTGATTTGTGGTACATGTGGGTGCTGCTTCAGCTGGTGGGTGGCTCTTTGTGATGGATACACTCGGATGTGAGAGTAAACCTGTGGTAGTTTCGTTGAAGATCTGAAGGAAGTAGAGGTCTAGGCTGTGACAGGGTCAGGAACTTCCCTAGTTCCAACCTGCTCTTTGAAAACCCACACAGGAACAGGGTGACACAGTGAGCTTTGATGTATATGAGCTTGGAAACCGGAACACCGATCATGCGATTAACACATCAATAGCAGGTGGTTCTTCCAAGACTAATTTGGTCAAGGAACAAAGGTTGTGGGTACAAGTAGTCTCATACTTACCTTTTCCATCGCATGTAATTTGACTACGAGCCAACCACTTTATTCCATAAATATGACAACCTGAGTGAGCTTTTTTTTTTGAGCCCTCCCTGCTGAGCAGCTGGCTGCGTGGTGGTGATCGCCCCTTGGGTTGGGACACCTCTTGAGGTTCCTCCTTGAGGTTGAGACACCCCTTACCAACTTCAGATCCTTGGTCTGTGACTGATACTGCACATAACCTTGCATTGCAGGGCACTGAGATCTTGTATTGGTGACTTTGGATCATTATATCCTCTGTGCAGTAAGTAGTAGATTGAACCTGGCCGTAGGACTTTGTCAGGCCTCACTTTTACAACCTCTTACTTCAATAAAACCACTTTTGCTGCTCCTTTGGCAGTGGTTCTTTAAGCAGCCCAGACCTGCTCCATGACGCTCCTGCAGCGGCACTTGAACAAAGAAGGGCTTCTGCGTTGTGGTTCGTTGGTTTACGGCACAGACTCCCCATCAGCCCTCTGCACCCAGGCTCAGCAGTGCCTACCGAGGAGAAAGCACACGTCCTTATCAAATCACACAAAAAAATAATGTTTCCCGATTGCCCAAATGTTCCTCGAGAGAGACCCTGGGGTCAGGTTGCTTAGAAAAAAGCGGAAGGTGGTTTCCCCGATCTTCTTTTAGGAAGGGAGCCAAATACCTGCTGTCAGAATTTCCCAAATCTCAATTCTGCATTTGCACACAAAGATGGACAACCCAAAGATTAAATAATTAGGAAAGTGGCCTTGAATGAAATGAAATTCAAAATATTCTCATTCTTGGTCCTTACCAGCACTTGGACACCTTGCAGTGCTTGGGTGTTGTGATCCTACCAGTGGAGAGGAAGAAATGAGGTCCCTTTGAAGTCATACTGGCAAGGAAGAGGAATTAATTTTCAAATTATTTGTTTTATGATGTAATAATTTGAACCTTTTAGATCTTCATGAGTGGAGAAGTATTTGGCACCTTTGTGGCACTTTTCTTCTTCAAAGCATTTTCCAACTGGAGCTAATTAAACCTCACAACATGCCCAGGAGATTGCTGAATAAGTAAGAACTTGGTAATGGTTCAGAATTTAAATTCAGTGTTTTTAAATTTGAGATTTTATTTTTTTTTTAAAGCTTTTAGGAGTAATTTGCCAAAATATTTTTTTCTCAAGGATCTGAGATTCTAAGTTCCTTACAAGCTCAAAGGGAGCCAACCACAACTCAGGGAGAGAGGAAGAGGCAGAATGAATGTTATATTAAGTGTATGCAAAGAACAAGCTGGTTCCGCCCCCCCCCATTTAGTTTAATTAGGTTTTTCAACCTGGCGTTTTTAATAAAGGGGAGTAAAACCCCAAACTTCCTAGGATACAACAAATAAGGAAATGGGGGAAGCTGAGCTTTCTGCTTTTCAAGAGTCAAACGAGTGGTTTATAATGATATTTGCCGGAAATATTTCATGTTAAGCAGGTATTTGCAAACTGTGCCCCATGGGTGAGGTTCATATTCTTCTGGACTTTTTTACTCTCCAAATTCATTGATGCTGGAAGGGATGGATCAGGCTCCAAAATGTTTCAAGTCTTCCCTTCTTACTGTATAGATGGCTATAACTCTGAAGTCTTGAAATTTTCATTTCAGCATTCCTTCATGCCGATTCCATCCTGAACAGTGAGAGCAGCTGGTTTGCTCCCTGACATGTTGGGTTTTTTTCTTCCCATCTTTGGCTTTTAAATATCATTATTATACTTAACCAGGTTAAAAATGGCCTCAAGAGTAATTAGGAAAATTGCTAGAAGTACTGATTTGTCCATCCCAGACCCATGCCAGCCCCTTCGGAGAACTTTCCCTGCAAGTCCTACTCCCTCCAGAGCTTTCTGGGTGTTTGGGTGACAGAGACACTCCGGTTGTGTTGCACAGACTGACGAGCAGGGGTGCCGGTACGTGCGGTGGCAAAGCTGCCTTGGCCTGTTGTGTAGCCCGTGAATGTAT
Source organism: Tringa solitaria (assembly GCA_026413425.1). Taxonomy (NCBI): domain Eukaryota; kingdom Metazoa; phylum Chordata; class Aves; order Charadriiformes; family Scolopacidae; genus Tringa; species Tringa solitaria. The sequence continues at coordinate 3,147,538 of JAOXJM010000007.1, forward strand.
GAAGGAGAGTGAAGTGTTGGAGTTTCACCTTGTTAACTCCTCAGAACATGACACCAGCTGGTGTTTTGGGTGCCTGCTAAATTCTGTATGAAACATGCCACCTACATTAAACCTATTTTTTTTAACATGTTGATGGATTGATTGCTTGGGAAGAAAAAAGGAGGAATTTGGTTGTACGATGCTGGTATCATTCTGATGTAGGGATGTCCTAAACCCTTGTCTCTTTGCGCTGGGGCAAATAGAGCAGGTGCATGGCAGGGGAGAATCGGTCCCTTGGTGGTTGCACCTCAGAAGCGTCACTGAGAGTTGGGTAAAACACCACTTTTTATCTCCTTGAAGGGCACCGGGGCTTTGGCTTTAGCAAGCAGACTGCGTCGCCCGTCTTGGGTGTTGGAGTGATTTGAAGGAGCTGTCGCTTTGTATTGAGGTGCACATCAATTCTTGACTAGAAGGTGCTGCCTTTCCTCCTTTCCTTGCGTGGAGCTGAGCTTGCAGTGCAGGGCTCTGCCGTTTCAGGACACGGTTGTGATGATCCCTATGGGAATAAAGAGGAATATTTCTACCATGATGGACTTTGTAATTCCTTTTGTTCTTATGTGGAAAGTGTTACAGGGATGTGCAGCAGCACAAAATCCTAAAATAGACCGAGCTGGAGGTGAACAACAGGAGAAACGACTATTTGTGTGCATAGAGCAGCCCACATGCCCGTGCTGGCACCGTGTCGTGTCAGCAAACTCTGTTTCCTCCCAGGGGCTGCTCCAAAAAGCAGAGCCTTTTGCTTGTGTCTGTCCAGCTTTTAGGGTCAGGATTGCCATTTTCCATAAAAGCAAGCCAGGGGCTGATTCTGACCCCATTTACAGGTGTAAGTCTCAAAAAGGCACTGGGAACAGACTGGAGAAGAGACCAGCCCTTTACCCTAAAGGGCCTTACCTGGCTGGAAGCTCATTGTGATTCTCCCCAGGGTTCTCCTAAATTGCTGATTTTGTTTCTTTCCCTCCTGGGGAGGTAGGAGACAGCATTTCCTCCCGGTTGTGGAAAATAACATGGCACATTTACTTTCAGGAAGGGCTTTGGCTATTCTGGAGCTTCTAGCACACGCAGATAGCATGCTGTTCCAGAGAAGACATTGCTGGAAAATAGGAAGCCTTGTTATCTTTTTGCCTTTTTATTTAGCCAAACAAGGTTTCCATAGCTCCTGGACAGCTCTGCTGCTGGGGGAAGAAAAAAAAAAAGCAACCTCTCATTTCTTCACCTGCCAACTCTCTGCACTAATTTTATCTTCCTGCTTCAAAGCAGTCATCGTGCCCAGAAAATGTCAGTTCAAAGCGAAGCTTTGTCCAGTAATGAGCCAGTGAAAATTGTTTAGTGTAAGATCTTCTCGTGCAGCTATCAAACCCGTGCTTAGGTGAGAGCAGAGCTGGGCTGGAGGGGTCTGCTCTGAGCGATCCGCTCGGGTGCCTTGAAATCAAGGCTGGGTGTGCACTGATTTAGCAGAGAACAGCTTTAACGCAGATGAAAGGAGCATTCCCTGCTCGTCCCGCGTCTTCCTCATGCCATAAATTCATCTACTTGGGGTGGGGGGAAAGGCCACGTAACTTGCATAAGGGCTGTATAAACACTGCGCTTTTCTGAGCTGATGAGCGTGGGGTTCTGGAGTGTGGGGTTTTGGAGAACCTCTTCCCCCGCTGACCTCCAGCCCGCACTCCTCTGGCTGCAGAGAACGTGCCGCAAAAAAAAATGTGCGATCTTCTTCCCCCAAGGGGCAAAAGTGTGTGAAAGTGTGTTCCTCTGCCGCTGGCTCTGCTCCGGCCGGCGCTCGGCATGTGATGGACGCTGGAAGGGCCACATCCTGACCTCGGCTGCACAAGACTGTAGTAAATCACAGTCTCTGATACAGCCAAAAGCCAACTTTCCCCTGCATGGAAAACACTGTATGTAACACCAAGAGACAAATACCAAAGTCCTTAGCTGATTCTTTTTTTAAAAAAAATAATGATAAATCTCCCGTTGGCCCTGGTGAGCGTCTTGCCTGAGTAAGGACGTCAAGATTATGCATGCTAATTAAATGAACCACCCATCCCTTCAGAGCCTGCTCTCTGCTGGGAATTCCCCTCTGAGTAACTTGCTCCCAGTGAGGAAAGGAGTTGCATGAAAAATTTCCCAGATGGTGAATCCGTTAGAGAAAATCACAATCTGTTTGTGGCTTTTTCAAACAAAAAAGAGCACAGGAGACGCTGCGGAATAAATTTGTTGTTGCAAACCATTTGCTCAGTAATGGGGAGAATTTAGATGGGCAAAGAGGTTTTTTTTTCAAAGGAGTCTTATCTCCCTGCCTCTAAAAATGAGCAATGGTTTAAAAAATAAATTGCAGCAGTGTATATTTCAAAAGCCGCACGCGGTTACTTTAATGATGCCTGTTCGTTTATTCTGACATCAAGGGTGGCTGAAGCCACCGGGGGACAGTGGCCTCGTCCATGCAAACCTCCGAAGGAACAATTGCTGCTGTGTGCGACACCCGGCTTTGTGTGCCCGCCCGGCACAAAGGAGCCGTTTCATACAGAGCCGCCGTGTCCTGGCGAGTCTCCTGCCACCGTCCCCGTGCCCAGGGACCCACGCAGCCCCGGGACCCCGGCCACCCCAGCTGGGTGAGCCCAGGGCTGACCCTCACGCTGTCTGCGATTTGGGGCTACAGCGCAGCCCAGGCAGGAGAGGGGGCTCTGGGGGGTGATGGCGTTTGGGCTGGGGCAGGCGTTGGCAGAGCCTGGCACGTCCTGGGGATGGACGGTGCCACCTCCTTGCAGGCTCAGCAGAAGGGAACGTGTCCCACGCACCCACCCAGCCCCTTCCCAATCGCTGCCCTGGGTGGGAGCACGTTGAGGTGCCAGGCTGTGCTCTGGGGGCTGCAGGACACTGCTCCTTCCTTCACTGGAAGGGGACAACGTCTGGGGAGGGGACCGGTGAGTGGCTGGCACTGGGGAGGACTTGGATCCCATCCATCAGAGCCTGACACCGCATCGCTGTGCACAGCCTGGCTTTGCTGCATTACTGACGTTGCCTGGGCACGTTTCACTTAAAATCTGAATTTCATAAAATTCAAGCCAAGAAAAATTCTTCCAAAGTTTTTTTTTTTGTGTGTGTGGTTTTTTTTTTTTTTTTTTTTTTTTTAAGTTTAAACTTCAAATGAACACTGCTTAATAGTTTCTTGGAAACGCGTTTGCTTGCAGTTCTGTGCAGTGTAGGCACCGTGACTTCCTCCTTTTCCATGGGAGGCTGACTGCAAGCTGTCTGGGGGCAAACATGACACCCGGCGTTGTGCAACTCAGCGGGGCCGGGGCAGGCGAGCGGGGAGCGAAAATGGACGGAATTCTAAACGTGAAGTCTTCTTAGCGAAACCCATGAGGAATTCTTCTTGTGCATACGCGGGTTTAATCAGCCCCCGTCCTTTTAATAACCCAGTGCTCGTTGGTAAGGATTACATAAACACGCGCTGGCTCGCTTTTGCCAGGCTCCGTTTAGGAGAGATTTATGTGTCTTCAGGGTTTGTAGGAGTTGCTGAGCTTCAAGGACTGAGGGTCCAGCACGAGTCGCAACGGGGACTCGCACACAGCTCTCTTGTACTCCAGCCTTTCCTAATGAACCAAGCTGGTAGCGCTGATTTGCCAAGAAATTTCCTATTTACTGTCCACCGGAGCATCAGTTGTGACAAATAAACAGAAGAAGGCAGCATTTCACTGAAAGCATTTTATGTACTGATTAAGACGGTGTACAAAGAGAGCTCCTCTGGGTGCATGGGAAGGCTTGGTTGCAAAAGCTATTGCTGTGCTTAGGGGGGGCTGCTCTTTGGGCTTTGCAGCGCTAGCCAAGTCAAAAATCACAGAAATGCATTTATTGCTGAAATCTGACTGTCCAAAGCCAGGGGACAGCACTTCTCTTTGCAATAGAGGGGGGTGGTTTCCACAGAGGCTGTTTGTTTAAGTTATGCCTGTATTCACACTCCCTTCAGAAAGGGATGAATGCGGCACCTGGTTTTGAGAAACCACAGGATAATTTTTATGATCAGTAACGACATGGTAGCGATGTGCTACAATAAGGCCGAGCAAACTTCACGCTTCAAGGACTGTAACTCCTTAGCAGAGAGGGCAGGAGGGGACTGGTGCTGCTTTTCCCCTTCTTTTGGAAGGGTGGGCATGGATGAAAGGGCTATAGGATCGTTGGGCTCTTCCTTTAAAGCATCGAGCACCAACAAAGAACTGAAGGGAGAACCAAGACCTGTAACCTGATTATAGCTCTGGATAAACGTCAAGTTCTGCTGGAGTCAGTGGCAAACTCTCAGTGCTTTCAGCGAGGTCAGGATTTCACCTTGTGTTCTTCTCAAACACAACTGCCTGTTCCTGGGGAAATAAATAAAACATTCGAGAGCAATGCTCATAAGGTCAAGTTGCAATGTGCGTACGTACAGAAGGTGGACGTTGCTTTGTGTCGGTGTGTGTGCCATGAGAAATATGAGGCCAAATCCTAGAGTCCCTCATTTCAGGCCACTGCTGTGGGCTTTTTCCCAGACGGAATGTGTTGCCGTCGTAGTTCCCACATCGTGGCCGTGCTTCCCGGCGTGTTCGAGAGCAGCGGGACCATCCTCAGGGAGATGATTTTGCCTTTCCCACCTGAGCAGCGAGCACCAGGGGTTGAATTCAGCCCAGGTGTGCCAGCTGCACCTCCCGGGGAGGGGATGGGCAAAAGACCCCGCTGTAATAAGAAGCGAGTGGTGCCAACCCCTGGGGCTCAGCCTCTTTGGACAAACCACCCCACTGCTGGAGGTCCCGCTGGGCAAATGTCCCCACGCCCCCGGCAAAACCGCAGAGGACAGAGATGGGCCACGGCTGGGTTCGTTCGCAGCCCGCCCATGACCTTGAACATCTTTCACATCCTTCCAGCACATGATTCGGGGGAGAAAACCGGGGCGGGGGCGGTGGCACAGTATCGAAACATTTGTTCAGCAATTGCTGCAAAAAAAAAAAAAAAAAAAAAAAAAAAAATAAAACTTGCTTCAATCTGCAGAGATGCCAACTGAATTTTGTTTTGTTTTGGTATTTTGGAGGCGAGCCAAAAGCAGGATGTTGTGAAGTCTTCAGCAGCTACTGCCTGCTTGTTCCATACCAAGCATAACTTTGTATATATTTTTATCGGCAAACTCGGTCCCACGCATCTTGATGCGCAAACAAGAGCCCTGGCTGCGGGGCTGCGCTTCCAGGGCGCTGGGGGGAACGGAGCCCTTTCCCTCCCCTGTTTTCCTAAGTCAGAGTGGCAGGAGCTGGTCTGCAAAGGTATCTTTTTTTTTTTTTTTTTTTCCCTGCCAGCTGCTAATAAGAGGAATAGCAAATGGTTGGTTTGATTGGAGAGGGAAAGAAAAAGAAGTTCCGTTCCCGTTGGGGTCCCTGCTCCTGGCTCTCAATCCAGGGGAGATTTCAGAGCGGTCCTGGCTGCGATTCTCCAAAGGTGGCAGTGAATTTAGGGTATTACTTTCTGCATTTCGTGTAGGGATGAGGCGCGCTTCTGCTTTGTCAGCAGAAGAAGGGCCTGTTCTCTCCCTTGCACAATAGAAAGCCGCTGGGTATAAATAGCCTTTCATGCCTGTCACCCCGGTGACTTTAATGGCGATGCCCTGATTTAAGCCCCGCTTCCAGAAGATGCTTCAGGTGTGTGCGTTCCCCACGGGACTGAACACGCATTTAAATTAAACGCCTGTCTAAGAGGCTCTAAGCAGCGAGGCACGGAGCCCGTCTTTTAACACTTTCCAGGGCTGGGACTGGTGCGAGGAGAGGAGGACGGAGCCCGTTGTCGTTGTTTAAGCGGTACAACTGTTGCCTTCACAAAGGATCAGTGCTCAGAAGAGGGAGACATCTTAAGATTGTCTGACAAATATATGTACATTCGGGGACCGCCAGCCTTGAATTCGTAATACGGTGAAGGGTATTGAACATGACAGAGCTCCACGGAGGATTGAGGCGATGCTCTACCTGCCTGCCTCAGCAGGACCGACTCAAACAAGCCCCCGGGATGGCTGGGGTGGGATGGCAGCCGCTGGCAAGGGGACAGGACGGGTGCCCAGCGGGCACGGAGGGGATGGGTGCTCTCTCCTGTCCCCCTTGTTCATCTCCTGCTGTTTTGTGGAGAGCTTCACAGCTTGCTCTCATCAGCGTTTTCCAGTCCTTACCGCGTCACAGCCCCAGTATCACCTGGGGTCAGTAACCATTGCCAATTTAATGCTAATAATTAAATTAATTATCTCAGGGCATGTAAGGAGCGGGCTGGGCTGGGTGCAGAAGCCCAATCTGGGCAACTGGAGATCTGTGTTGTGACAAGCTGGGCAGAAGCAGCCTGATGAGGTGGCCCAGTCCCACCTCATCCCTTGCCCCGTTTGCCCTGCCCACGTCCTGGTTGCCCCTTTGTTCCTAAGAAAAGCACCCGAGGTGACTATGGATGCCTTTTTAAATGCTCATCGTCACATTATCCATCAGATACATATTTACAATCATTCATTAAATTAGGATGTACGTTTCATTCTTCTTTCTTAGAATATTAATGCCTACTCCTGGCTGAAATGCCATATGAATATTCATTAAAAAATCAATCAATTCCTGTGCCAGGAATGATGTCATTTGAGCAATAACTGAAGCAGTAATCGAGCATGCTATGAAAAAACGATGAATGCCATCAGATCTAATGTTTATTGAACTCTGTGTGGGTAAATCACAGTAGGTTTTTTTCCCAGGCTTTTGTGTGCATTAACTGGTGCTCCAGTTCCTGCTCCTGCCTGGCGCCAGTGAGCCCAGCCCAGCCCCGCCAGGAGCAGGAGCACCTCGGAGCAGGTCCGAGATGTCCCACAAGGATGGATGAGTCTGGGGGCCGGCCGGGCGGGACGTCACATCACTCCTCATGAAGAGTGGATTAGAAATTTGTCTTCTAACAATGGGAAACAAAAGCTCTCAAAACTGTTGTGGGAAACCTGGAGAATTAATAGGCTGAAGTCTTCTTTCCTATAGATCTTTGGCTGGCAAAGCTCTTTCTCATCACTTAAGAGTGTTGTCCTGAGGGAGTTGAAGTGGTGGCTTTTCTTGGGTTGTCCTTTCTGGTTTTAACAGTGGAGCTACCAGGGCTCAAAATCCCTCAACTTTTACAGAGTAAAGAGTAACAATGCGCTTTGGGAGAGATCATTATTACTCTAAATTTTCTCGAATTGAGACTTTCTCAACAATAGCGAAGGAGCTGTGCCAACACACGGGCTTTGACTGTGGCTCCCGTGATAAGATCACACTCTGGTTGTGTGGGAAATATTAAGAGTTTTGGCTTGAATTCAGCAGCAGGAGTCACTTTGGAAATCTTTTGTGTGCGATGCACCAACCTTACAAAAGAGGTCATCTTCAGGATCTGCTTTTTGACGTAGCTGCCATATTAAAATCCTCCATCAGCTCTCCAGAACGAATTACATGGAGCATTTGTCCTGGGGAGAAGTTGGGTTGATTGTAACTATATATATTTTCTAAGATAACTTTAATTGGCGAGATTGTCACCCAAAGACATTTACATTTTTCCTTTGTAGCAGAGGGAGGCATCAAACGCAATAATATTTTTTTTCTTTCACTTTTTTTCCCTCCTGATTTCTGCCAAAAGAGATACTAAAATAGCCTGAGTTTAAAAAAAAAAATGAGCAAAACCTTGCTTGGCACTGGGAGTCAGCCATCAGTTCTGTTCTACCCAGAGCAGCACGAGCTCCTGGCTGCATCTGCGGTGCTTCAGGGGCTGCTGCCTGCATTCAGTTGATCTCCTCACAGGAGATCAGCCCTGGCACTAACCGGAGCAGTAAGACAGTAAGAAGCTCCTCCAGAGCAGAAAGGAGAAAGGAAAATATGGTTTCTGATGTGACTCAGGGGTGCTGGAGCCGTTCTCGCTGGGTAATGGGATGCCACTTTTCCAAACAATGGAAAATCTGGACACAATTATCTCTTCTGTGTTACGTTGGATGCTCCTGATCCCGGTGCAGAGGTCAGGTATGGTGTGAGTGCCCGGCAGGAACGCCAGTGTGGCGACGGTGCCACCGTGGAGCAGAGCAGTGGGCTTGGGGAGCGGCCATCAGATGAGCCCAGCAGGCAAATACCCAGCTCTTCTCGTTTTTCTGAGTATTTGGAGGGTTGTGCCACGTTTTATTGTTATTTCCACCCCGCCAGCCCTCAGAGCATCGCCTACCTGTATCATTATGCAGGTGTGGAAGGCACCCCATGATGCAGGGTGTCTTTGCCATTTGTAGTGTCCCTGCCTCGTGTGTCTTGCTGCTGAAAGGTAGATGTTTGAACCTGTAATTTGCTGAGCGCTTCCCAATTCCCATCCTCTCCTCTCCCAGGAAAGGCCAGGCTGAGCAAGCAGAGGTGGTGGGAGAGGAGCTGACAGTCTCAGGACGTTTTCACAGTAAGCTGAAGCTAAACATTTAGGAAATTTCACAGTCACAAGACATTAAAATTCTTACCATAAATTAAGTTATCACTTATGCAGAAGATCATCTCGATCACTCAGAATAAAAATCCAGGCTATCTCACGTCCAGCAGCAGTATTTCAGGAGACACCTGAGTCAAGCCCAGAGCTGCACGGGGCCAGCGCTGGAGAAGACAGGGTTCTGCTGGTTTAGCTGTCCATATGCTAACATCTTCAGTGGGTGCCAGTATCAGTATTAGCCTGTTTCCAGTGGTGAAAGAGCCCCTTCCCAGCAGCACCTGCTGGTTACACTGGATCCTGGGCTCCCGGTGGAGGAGGAGCGTGGAGCCAAGGTTACCTGCTTCCACCTCCAGCCCTGCAGCATCAACTCATGAATCACGGCTCTGACAACAGAGACTTGCTGTATCAGTCACATCACAGACACTTCAAACCAAAATGTTCTTCTGCGGAAAGGAAGGGGAAACACAGACCAATTATGCCAGTCTCTCATTTACATGCTTCGCTTAGAAAAATTAAGTGCCTGACTTCATCTCAGGCAGTTTCACACTCTCGTGGAGGGTGTCACTGTTTCCCACAGGACAGATATGTGGCCACCTGGTCCCCTTTCCACCAGGCCAGAGTTACTCGCCCCTCCAAAGGTGACCCGAGCTGCTTGATTTAAGGCACCTTGCTTGTGTTTCTGTGCATCTAAATCACAAAGTGGCGAGGGGTGGAAGGGATCTGTAGGGAGAGGCTGAACGCCGTTTATTTGCTCAGTGGTCAACTGAGCAGCCAACTTTAATTAAAATCATTATCGAAGAAAGACTTCGAAAAAGTGGTGTTTGTATCAAAGAAATGAGCCATATTGTGTGAGAAGGCTGAGACAGTCTGCAGGGAGTTTTGGTTTGAGGTACATCACAGGGAGTTGCTCGGAGTCCCCAAAACCTCCAGACTGGCTACAGAGACCCCTCCGTGTGGTTGAGGGTCACACCAAGCCCAGCTTCACCCTCTCAGCTAAGCCAGGAAGGGAGGCTCCTTGCCCTGGTTTCAAACTCTTCAAAGCAAAGAGGTGACCTCAGGTGCTGCAGCTGGGGCTAATCCTACCGAGAGTCATCGCAAACACCCGTATTGCTGGGTCCAGTAGGTCCTGTGCTAATGGGAGCAGAGAGGGTGCATCTGGGAGCAGAAATCATGGTCAGACCTTAACGAGAAAGCAGTCGGCCAGAGAAAGACTTGTAAAGTCCCGTGAATTGTGCCAGTTCACATTAAAATACAATTTCGCGGCCGTAAGTGCAATTAAATACCAACATCATTTACAAGAAGAGGTTCTATCCACCACCGTGTTGAGTCTTTAAGATGAAAGTAGATATTTTTCTGAAAATTTTATTTTAATGCGGCTCCTGGGAAAAGAGCCTGCAGTCTGTGCCCGGGGAGGTCAGGAGCCGCGGGGCTCCCTCCCAGCATCAGAGCCCGGCAGCTTCGGATGAGCCGGCCGTTTAGTCCCGGCACGTGAATTAACAGTCGGAGTGAAAACCCCTCCCGGGACTGGATTTTCCCTTCTCCTGCTTGCACAGTCACCACACCATTATGTAATGAATAACTATAAAAACAGGCCAACGCTGCATTATTTTTTTGTTATTGTCCTACTCTCACCTCCTGGGAGGCCCAGCTGGGAACAGGCGGTGCCTTGCGCTTCTGGAGCAATTCTCACGACGGGATCTGAAGGATTTCTCTATTTACAAACAAGTAAAGCCTTTTTACACATGACCTTGTACCACTTTAGTTAGGACAAGGCGGCCACCTTGGAGACACTCTCATTTCTGTTTGTTTTAACGTATTCCTAATCATTTAAATGTCAAGCAAATAAGCCTGGCTGTAGTCAAAATAGCCACCGTTGGCACCGTGTCAGCTGTGCGGCGTAGGGCGATGCCCGAGCCTTGCGTAGGTGTCTAATGTAAAGAACTCAGAGCTTTATTTACTTTATTTATTAAAAAAACCAACTCCAACCTCTGATTCCGTCGCATCGGTTTGCTCTGAGCGATGTCTTCTCCCACCAGCGACTTCATCATGTTCCCGGGGATGCTGATGTGGGAAGCCCTGCCCGGAGGAGGGAGGTGGCAGAGCCCACCAGCCGTGTTTCCCCTTGGGTGGTCAGCTCTACGTGAGCTGGAGCAGGTGGAGGTTGGGGTAGCTGGGGCCGTCACAACCACGTTCAAAGCTGGAAAGGAGAATACCCAGGGGAGAAGAAATAACTGAGCTGAACGGCCACCAAAGACAACAAACAAAAGGCTTTCTTGGGTAAGAAATGGTCTCACTGGGTCTTGCAGCTTTGGCTGAGCAAAGACTTCAAGGACTTGTCCCAAAATGCGGTGTTAGTGCCCTGTCTCTCCTCAAAATGATGGGTACAGCTTGGTGTGGTGAATACGCCGTTCATCGTCCCATCCCGCCTGATGGCTCCTGGCGATGGCAATTACTGATGGCACGAGTGGGCCGCGATGGCAGTTATCTCCCAGGGTCATGGTCTGGTTCAGAGAGCTCAGACACCGTCAAAATGCCAATTCTGAGCCCGGGGCCTCCCGGGAGACCTCTGCGGGGCTGACGTGCAAACATTGCTGGGCTGGAATGAGACCCCCCGTGACCCGGGAGAGATTTACAGCAGCAGGGTTAAAGCTTTCCCAGTGAAATACATGCCAGCAAGGCTCCCTAATGGGAGCAGAGTGTAATTCCAGAGTGGGAAGTGAAATGAAGACACCACAGAGCGGCCGAGGAGCAGAAGAGCAAGAGACTAAGGAGGCAGGGCCAGCAGATAAATTCCCGGGATGGTCACAGGTTGTCATTTAACCTCTTTATCTCCATTTTCCAAAGGGAAAATCGGGCACAAAACCTACCTTCAGACCCATTTTGAGTTTCGTGGCTGCAAGATGCGTACCTAGATAGTTCCTGCTCTGTATGGCCGGAGCCCGTGTACCCTCCCGCACCCCTCCGCTCTCCTACACCCACGGCAACGAGTCCCCCAAGGAACCAACCCTTTCCTCACGGTCCTTCAGTTTTGTACAAGGACATTAAAGGCTGTTTCTACTCTCGCAGGCTGGAGCACAACAAGCGAAACCCATCACCTGGCAAAGTTCCGCCATAAATAAATAACGTAAACAAGGGTTTCTGATACATTTTGGTTTGTCGTTTGCTGCTATTCGTGGTGGTATGCTAATCCCAATGAACTTTATACGGCTGCAGGAAAGCTGCTGTGTCCTTTCCTCCCTCCCATGAATACCAATTACGCTGAAGCGTTAGCTAAATGTACCATCAAAGTGAAGGTTTCTGGTAGCAGGTAATTTTCTCTCCCTGCCAGATCGCCCCGCAGTTCACAGCACAATGCAAATATTGGCTGCCTGTCTTGGGCCGGGCGGATAATGCTGTTTCTACCTGCAAAGAAAACTTCTGTCCCTTCTGTCCCTAATATGACAACTGAGCTGCTTTGCAAAGGATTGCTTCAGGAAAAAAAAAAAAAAAAGGAGCCTCTCAAACAGGCTTGTTAATTTTGGCGTTTCTTCCAGCATCCTTTTCCAGCCCGGAGCTGCTCCGTGGGGCGTGCGTGGCGATTCCCACGGCTGCAAAGATGTGGGGAGCATGGGCCGGGTGCGTGGCACACCTCGGCCACGGCGGGGGCCATCCCACGGCAGCGGGGCCGGAGGCAGGATGGTTAGAAAGGTCTTGGAGGTCTCGTTCGGTGCCCAGTTTGCCGGGAAGTCACATTTTGGCACAAAATAAATCTGTCTTCTGCTCCCCGGTTTCCTGGGAGCCTCGATGCAGCGTTGCTCTGCCGTGGGGGAGCTGGTCCCCAGCCAGGCCGGCTCCTTCCCGCAGAAATCCGGCTGGGAAGGAAGATGCAAAGCCCATCAACCATCTTCAGTGCCCTGAGAGCCCGAAATTTGGAGAAGGAACAAAACCTCTAAAGCTTTGCAGCGAAGGGCTAATGTTTAACGGAGGAGCTGCAGCCAGGAAGGGTTAAATGGATTTGGGATACTGCAGGATTATTTCTTCTGTTTCACTAAACTACTCTTCAGAGGAAAAAAAAAAAGTAAAAAAAAAAAGTTAGGTTTTCTCCTGCAAGAATGTAAATGTTGGGTATTTTATCAAGTGATTTCTCCAGCCCTCGAGCCATTCTTCAATTTGAAATGCTCGATTAAAAAAAAAAAAAAACGCAGGGAAGAGAAAGAAAGAAAATATTTTCGTCAGCCCAAGAACACTTTGCAGACATTATGGAAAATGTTGCCTATTTTGTTTCCTCTACTCGCTGAACCAATCTTTTGCATTAGAATCAGCGTAGTAGTAAATAAACATGTTTTCTCGAGCCCTGAAGCCATTCCGAGACATCAAATGGTACTTAAGAAATGTTTCTTTCTCCATCACAGAACATTTTTAAAATGTCCACGGCCGAAGGGAGGGAAGATGCTCTCGCGGCTGAAGCATTAGCAGGCTCCCCGCGCTCTCAGAGCTGGGGGAGGCCCTGGGCAAGTCAAGGAGCTTGGATACTTCTGTTCTGCTTAAGCTCTCAGGGAAGGACAGGAGGTTTCCAGCCACACAGCACCTCGGCAGCTCCCCGTGGATGCGGCCGGATTTCCTGTGAAGCTTGGAGAGGTGCAGGGGGCTCCCAAAATCCGCACCACCGACTCCCAGCCCTGCGCTGAGCCTGGGCTCTGCTGGAAAACAGCCAGTAAATCACAGAGCCATGGAAGGGTTTGGGTTGGAAGGGACCTTAAAGATCAGCCAGTGCCACCCCCTGCCCTGGGCAGGGACACCTCCCACCACACCAGGTTGCTCC
>JAOXJM010000007.1:3164431-3181463 GCA_026413425.1 Tringa solitaria
CCCCCCTTCCCACTGCTGCAGCCCCGCTGCCGGGAAAGTGCCTTCCCTCCGCTCAAGGACTTCTCCAAATCATCTTCCCGGCCGGAGGGAAGAGAAACCCAGGGGTACCCCACCAAGTCTCCGTTACCCGCCGGGGCAAGAATTTGAATATTTGCTTATATATTTATTTATTTTATTTATTTTTGTGTGTTTCCCCCCCCCGCCCCCCCATTGCCCGTTCCCTCTCGGTTGGGAGGTTGCGGGTGGCTTGATGTGCTCGGCGCCTGCCAAATGTTTGCCTCGCGCCCCGCGTTAATTGAGGGGCTGGCGTGCCCGGGTGCCTTCTCCGGCTGAAATATTAAACAGGAGGAGAAGGGAAAATGGGTAAACAAACGGGAACGGCTCCTGCCCTCCCGGTGGCAACGGTGGCTTCTCGGCAGCGATAGCCACAACGGGTTTGGCAGTGGCCGGGCAAACCCCCGCGGGGTCCCCGGTGCCAGGGAGGTTGGGGGGGGGGGGGAAGGCCGAGAGAACCGGTCGGTCCCGCTCAAAAATGCGGCGTTTAAACACAACTAAACCCAAATTCCCTGCCTTATTCGTAGCCTGCCATTAAAGAAACCCCTGCGACTTCAAAAGAATAAAGCCGAGGCTTTCCTTAATGGCTGAATTGCTGTTATTTGCCCAACCCAGGACAATAACTCCGTGACCTCAAGGTGTGGATAATGGAGGTAATAATGGTCTGATCAGGAGTCAGCAGCAAATATAAAATAATTAGGAATCTTTTCCTCCTCCTCCTGGGAATGAATGTCCTTCCGTAGCTGTAACTGCTGTGGGGTTGGGGTTTTTCCTCCCGGGGAGGCCTTGTAATCAAGGCTTCGGGGAGGGAGAAGTTGTAGGGTTCGAGCGCTGAAGGCTGGGGCTGGGTTTTTGAGGACTTGTCAAAGGAAACTTCCAAGGTTTCCAGAATAACAGGAGCGGTTGGGTGAGACTCCCACCTCCCTCCGTGGGTAAGCGGGACCTCTCGGTGGCAGTGAAGGGCTGAAACGTGGTGTTTGTGGCATGGCCGGGCTGTGTGCTGGCTCGGGGCAGTGTCCCCCGACGCCTCCGGCCCCAGACCCCTTCCCTGTCCATTCAGCTCAGACCACACTTTCTCCCCTGGGGAAACTTTCCCTTTCGGCCCCTGGGATTGCCATCGGCAGCATCACTGTGCTCACCGCCGCCCGGAGCTGCCGGCACCGCTTGGGTTTGGTTGTTGGGATCTCCTCAGGGTTCTCCCAAGACCTTCTTGTTCCCAGGAGGTGGACACCTGGAGATGAGATGTGTGCGTTGATGCTTGATCTTGTTATTCTGGAAGCGATGTTTTCCGTGCCCTGTTGTAACGCGGAAGCCTTTTCCCTCGCCAGCTTTCCCGAGGGAACCTCCTTGGATTTGGGGCAGATTTCAGTTCCCTTCAACTGGTGCCGGTGACAGGTCGGTGTCCTCGTGGGGCGGTTGTGCTGCCGGTCGGGGGGTGTGGAGCATCAGTCCAGCCAGGAAAAATCCCCTCTCCTTGAACTTGAAGGAACCTGCCCGTAGTGTCCTGGTGAGTCCCTTCCAGAGGAGGTTTTGGTTCAGATCCCAAGCCGAGGTGGCAGGAGGCGTGAGGTGGCTTGGCCAGTGGTCACCTGGAGAAGAAGCACCAAGAAATCCCCCGCCAGAGCCCGTCAGACTGGGTGAGCTCCGGCTTCGCTTCGGTGCGTGTGTCCCCGCCTGGGGACGCAAACCATCTCCCCTGGGAATGGAAATATTTATTTTAGACTGGCGTCTTACAAAGTCTGCTTTCCCTGCCAGGCCTTCTGGTGGAGCTCGGGCCGGGCCGGGCTGCCTTAATGGACATACTGGTGCTTCCATGGGCACGGGGCACTGGGGGAGGGCGGCGTGGTTTGGGGCAAAACGTGGTGAATCCAGGGCTGGGACTCTGCTCCTGCTTCCCTTCGCGTTTCAAAATACCCAGGCCTGACAAAATGGGGTTAGGAGGAGCCGTGGGTTTGAATTTTCCCAGGTTTTTTGAGTCAGGTGGCTTTTTGGGTGGGGAAACGGGGTGGGCTGTGCTGGACCACGAGGAACCGCTCCTGGAGAGCTCCAGGGATGCTGAGGAGCAGGTGTGGGGGGGCTGTGCTTTAATTACTTTTTTTTTTTTTTGCTTCTTTTCCTACATTTCTTTTGAATGCAATGAAAGAAATAAAATACGGGCATTCAGCTGGAGGAAATTAAACTCAACTGTAAGTTCCCCGCCGTACCTAATGGCCAGAGAGAGCATCGTGTCTCACCCCAATTCACCGTCAGACCCAGCCCGTGGTTCCCATCCGAGGGGCAGCCTCCCAGCCCCTCTGGTCTTCGGCCGGGGAGGTGGATCCGACAAGTGCCCAGCACCCAGCTGGGGTGGGCACACCTGGAAGGGGATGGTGGGGTTGGTTGGTTTCTTTCTTTTTTTATTTTTTATTTTTTTGTTGTTGTTTTAAATGCAGCCTGTAGAGCAGTTGAGAAATAGGTGGAGCGTGCTCGAAAGAGGGTGAGGCTGTTGGGTTTCTCTACCTGACTTTTATTTGCCAAGTGACAGGAATTTTGACAGGCTTTGTGTCTTTTTTAGCAAATCAAGTGTCATGCCAGGTTTGCCTGTGGATGAGATCATTTGCAAAATATGTTTCCCAGCTTGCTTCAGGCATAATTCATTGTGTCAACTGCAATTGCTCATTTGCTAGGAACTGTGATTCATTAGCAGTTTATTTTTTTTTTTATTTTTTTTTAAGTTCAACTTGTTTTCAAGCAAATGTTTGCAGGCAGAAGAGAAATTTTAAAAAAATATTAAATCTTCCAGTTTTTGTATCCATAAATGCTGCCGTTAAGGGAAAACTTGCTAAAACGTCGGGATGCCAGGGAGGGAGAGGCGATCCCCGGACGAGCTCTGCTGCGCGGGATTGTGCTCGTTTTTGTCCTGTGTTTGCTCCTAAATGGGGATGGAGGCAATAAAAATGGGAGTGCTGGGATGGAGCCTGCCACGTAGAGCCCTGGGTGATGGCAGGAACGTGCGGAGCATCCTCCTCCCTTCCCTGGTGGGGGTTTCACCCCGCTGGAGGTACCACACTCTTCCTCAACCCCAGCTGGGGCGAAGGCTGCCCTGCGGATGGACGGACGGACGGGGGGACAGGAGGGCTGCACCACCCCAGCTCTGAGCTCCTGCCCAGAGGAGGTGTTGGGGCGGGTGGTGCTGAGAGGAATTCCTTAGTTTGGGGCGGGGAGCGAGACCCCCCCAAAAGCTCAATGGGCTGAAATGAAGATAAATAGCGCTCGGCAGGCGGGTTGGGCTGAGCGTTCCCGGGGCGGTTCACAGGCAGCAGGGTTTGGCTTCAGTCTTTTGAGAGGTGCTCGCATCAGACTTTAGGAAAAAAAAAAAAAAATTTGCAATTTGCACGTCGAGTACATTTTTGTGTTCCATTTCCTGTGAAGACAAATATTTCAGTGCATTTTTTTCCCTTAGGTGGGTGGATGGGGGAGCAGAAATCACTGCTAGTGCTTCTACCCTCCAGTAACAAACTGGTGTGTGGGTCTCAATAGATTGATATACTTTTCACAAGAAGATTGATTTATTTATTTTTTTTTAACTTCGAAGTGATTATGAACTGTACATTTAAATAGAAGTAACTTGGCAATTTTTTTTTTCCCCTGTGCAACAATTCTCTATAAAGTACTTTTAAAATGTTGGGTGTTTTAGTTTTTTTGTTTGGTTTTTTTTTTTTTTTTTAGTGTTTTCTCTCTTTTTCCTCTCCCAATTTAAGATTTTTTTTTTTTTTTAAGCCAAAAAAAATTGGGAAAGGGGGAGAGAGAGAGCATGGTAACATGGGGAGTCTGCTGACTCGTGGCTCGCCGGCGCCGTGCCCGGGCACCACCGGTTTGTGCTGCAGAGACCAGTGCCAGGAGCGAAGGGCAGCGGAGCGTGAGGGGAGGGAGGTGACTCCATCAGAGTGACCATATATAGTCACTGGGATGAGATTAAATACTTCACCTCCCGGTGTCATCCCCACGGCAATAAAGCCAGTATCAGGATCTATTAATCACTTGCAAAACCAGGAGAAAAAAACCCAAACCAACAAAAAAAAAGTCCTCTTTTCTTTGCAGCATCTCATTTGTAGGAATGGGGGCTCTCCTGGACCTATCCATTTGGGGAGCGGAGCCAGGTGTTTTTCATCCCTGGCTGTCTGGGGAGGGAATTTCGGCAGCAGCGTGAAGGGTAGCGTGTGCGAAGAATTGCAGGTTAAATATGATGGAGTTTGTGCTTCCTCGGGCTCGGTGGCAGAGCGGTTGTGTGGAAAGGGTCCTGTGTTCGGGTGCCAGCGCTGGCTCGGCTCCACGCGCGCGTTCCTGTCCTGGTATCCACTGGGGAAGCATATGGCAGCCACGGAGATATATATATCTATCTCTATATTGTGTGTGGGTACGTGTTTTACATGCCAGTTCTCTCTGTCATAGGACAAACATTTACTCTCCAATTATGTGAAGCATTAGGAAAACAAGGGTTAGGCTTGGAAATGACATAATTCCTTGCGGGGAGGTTGTAGAAGACACTGTTTAGTGATGACACGGCAGAGGAGCGGTAACGTTCCGGTGCTCAGCGCTTTCCAGGGCGCTAAGCTCCGAAGGGATTACGCTGCATCGAGGTGTAACGTGCAGGTGTATAAATAAAGCGTTGGCATTTCAAGGCGTTCCGGGCAGAAGGCAATGGCCAGGTGCCCGGAAGACACGGGGAGCGAGGTTTTATATGTTTGAAGGTGGATAAAATGGCTTGATTTCCAAGGGAAGAGGCCGATGGGCATGGCCAACATTGGGTAGGAGACCCGTGGCGTTGGGTGGGAGACCCGCGATGGGACAGGGCACGTCTGGCTGCCCTGGGGCACCGTGGACCCCTCCTGGGGAAAGGGTCTTCTCTTGGGTGCGAAGCTCCTGGTTGGCATCCTGCTGGAATGGAATTCCCACAAATAGGGGCAACCCCTCTTCGTAGGTGCCCCTTCGCTGGAAACCTGCCTCAAAGTTTCCCTGACCTTCACGGGACTGAATCTGAGTGGGATAATGTGCTTTTTGGTTACGTTCTGTTACGGTTATGGCTGGGATCAGGCTCTCATTGGAAACTGGGGGGTTTATGATTCGCTACCGACCGTGTGGAGGGTTTGTATCACTCTGCCCAGATCTTCTCCCTTCGAAGAAGTTCTATCGGATGGTGAAGTAGAGCGTTGTGGGTTTTGCATCGCTCCTGTAGCTGCAGCCCAGCCCCGCAGGCGGGTGAAAGCATCTGCGTCGCTCAGTCGCTCATTTCTACAAAGAAATTTGTTTGAAACTTCATCTGTCTGCCCTGCAATTATCTTCTCCTTTCCTGCCTCCCCCCGTTTCTACGTGGTAACATCAGCAGCGCGTGCCCGTGCTTAATGAAACATTACTGCTTAGGTTTAATTGTCTTCTAATTAAGTAAAATAATTTTTTTTTTTTTTTTTTGCACGGTGGTTGTTACTGCATCGTTCACATCTGTGAGAGCTGCCGTGGCCACGGGGACGGCAGCGTCGGTGCCGCTCATAAAGAGGGTGATGGACAGACACCAGCCTCCTCCGAATGTGCTGCCCCGGTGTATCCCCCTGCTTAAATGAGATGAATTGCCAGGTTTTAAAGCACGCTTTTTTTAAAATTTTTTGGATAATCCATGCAGGGGTTTGGTAATGCTGCCTGGGTCGTTGCTTTGGTGCGACCCAGCTAAAAGACACGTGTCTGGGGTCGCGCTGAGTACCTGGGGAAGGCAGAGACAGGGCAGGCGACTGTAGCGCTGAATTTTTGACTCTTGTCTGAGTACAATTCCTGCTCTTAATGCATCATTAACAGGGGTTTTTCTGCATTTCATTCCGTTCCCATTACAGCACTCGGTTCCGTCTGTTAATTTTGGTACGTTGATATTTTTGTTGTCAGCAGTTTTTTTTTCTTTTTTTGAAGCATATAAAACCGTTAGTGTGAAAGAAGATTAAAAAGATACATTACAATTAAAATGTTAATGAAATTGGCATCATACAACTTTTGAAACCATTTAGGCATTCATCTTTCTTGGTCTTATGTCCATTAACTCAGGCGATTCTTATTCTACACTGACCCCTGCTGAGAGAGTTGTGATATAATTGGATTTTAAAAACTGGGAGGGGGAAGAAAAGGAGGGAATGGGAAAAGCCTTTTTTAAAAAAATAAATAAATAAAAAAATAGATCTCGGGGAGCTTGCTTTAGCTCTCTGCGAGGGTGGCAATGAAGCCATGGTGGCTCCATCGCTGCCCTGCCTGCGCCCTCCCCACCGGGGCAGGTCTTGGTCACGAGCCCGCTCCGTGGCGTGGGAACTCCGGGGTGGGTGTCGGGGGCAGAGGGACCGGGCTGCTGGTTGTCACCGTGACCTTGGCGGGACACGAGCACCACGCTCCTCTTCGCTTGGCCCCGCTGAAACGTGAGACGGGCCGGAGCGGGGCGAGGGGAAGCCTTTTTAAGGCTCTTGGAGGAAGGGAATTGGGAGAACGGCGACTAATCGTTTGCCGTTACGGCTTTAGCTTTGCCCTGTTCCTCCAAAATGGTATTTCTACTCTTCTGGGGTGGTTTTTTTCCTAGTTTGGGTTTTTTTTTGTTTTGGTTTTTTTCAGCTTACGCAATATTTGGATGGGGGCCAGCCTCCTCTTGCCCCCCCCCCCCTTCCAGCCTGTGGGGTAGGGGAAAGAGGAGGATTGACTAATTCACGGGCTGTGTAGTGAATCGAACAAGGGGACTTCTTGACTCAGCAGACAGCTCCCAGGATGGCTGCCATGGCTCCGGCAGGGCCACGGGCTGCACTCGGCTGCTCCAGCCCAGCCAAGCCTCCAGCCCATCCAGAACACTCCGTGCTGGCCGGCCCGAGACTTGGGCTCGCTTGGCCTCCAGCCACCTTCTCCAGAACTTTGCCTTCACATCTCCCACACCTCCTGTGGGATGCTGGAGAAGTTGGGAAGGGCAGGTCCTTTAGCGAAAGGGCACAACCATCCTTCCCAGCGTGGGGATGGGGCACGGACTCGTTAAGAGTGTGGGTGTGCTGCTAACGAGGCAGGGATGCAGCTCATGAGTGGATGAGCTCTGAGTCAAAGGATGAGCACATCCCGACGAGGGAGGAGCAGAGAACCAGCCCAGCCCGCTTTTATGCTGCAAGCATGATTTTATTTTATTTATTTATTTTTTAATAAAAAAGCTAAATAGAAATTTGGAAGTTGCAGATCTGTTGGCTTCCAGCTGCTCCGCTCTCCTCCCAGCTCATGCCCGTCGCCCGGTGCTTTGCTGTGCAGTCAGGGGGAAGCGAGGGAGGAGTGGTGGTGGCCAGTACCACTGGTGGTACTGGCCACGGGGCCCTCTGGAGCTGGGACATCTGCAGGGGCTGGGGAAAAGGAGGAGGGTTTCTTGGGGCTGGGTTCCTGCCTTGCCAAGCGCAGAGCGTGCTGCTGGCACCTCGTCACGGGGGCACGGGACAGCCGGGGCCATGGAGGCTCCTTCTCCAGAACGAGCTGTTCACACGCAGCAGAGGCTGGTGTTTGGTGGTTTTATTCCCTTTTTACGTGGGTAAAAAAAAAAAAAAAAAAGCTTAGGCCATTGTTGTTTTGTGTCAAGTGTTTAGGCTTTGTGTGAATTTATAACCTGAGAGAATTTGGGATGAGAGTCCAAAATATTTGTCAGGAATGAGGGAGACCTCACTGGAGTGTGACCCATCCCTGTCCCAGCTCTGCTGGTGGGATGAACTGGGGGTGTGTTGCTGGCACAGGCAAACCCCAGGGTGCTGTTTTGTGCCAGGGCATTTATGCCAGTCAAGTTAAACTTCCTTAGGGGGTGGGAAGGGAAACCACCCCACCAGAGCGACGAAAGGGCCAGCAGAATATCCTGGAGTATTCGACCTCTGTCCCTTCCTTCCCATCCTATGGTCCGATGGGGATCTGGCATGAGGAGGGAATTCCTGAGGGCAGGAGGGCTGGGAGGCTCCCGAGGGGTACCTGCAAGTCTGGTCCAGAAGCCCTCAGAGATACAACTGGGTGCTGACCACCATGGAGACGACCACCCGGGATGGAGGTGGGAGCTGCAGCATCGGTGCTGCACGTTCCTTTTCCTGCGTGGGCGTCGAGGCTTCCCGGGGTCTCCCATCTCTCAGCAGGGTGGCAGACGTGCAGGCAGGGAACAGAGAAATTGCTGTTTGAAATTCCTGGCTTATTTTATTGATGTGCGCTGGCAGTTGTGGACCAAGGAAGAGGGAGCAAAACAAAGCAACCCCAACCGTCCCTGGTGCGTGTTTCTGGCCCAGCACGCGGTGGGCTTTCTAGCAAGGTGAATTTCTGGGTTTCAGACCGAGCAAGAAGCACACTAGAATCGATATCTGAGTAGTCCAATAAAATCTGTGGGAATTTAATTTCAAGTTGTTTCAAGCAATCTAATAACTGGCCCTTCAGATGACTGTTGGGTGCTTTGTGTTTTTCAGTTGTTGGTTGGTTGGGTTTTTTTATTGGTGTTTTTCATTGTGCAACTGTAAAAAATGTAGATTGAGCCCAATGTACACATAGTGCTTTGGTTTTGCAATGTAAGTGGTGAGCCCGGGGCTGGTTTACCCTGGAGCTGGGCAGCGAGGGCTGGAGACCCTGAGTTGCCAGCCTGGGCTCTGGGTGGTTTTCAGTTCCACTAACGGTGCCAACGCTTCTGCTTCCAGATTGCAATGCTGATTGCAGCACAAAGCAGCTTTTATATCCTTGCACGGCATTGTTAAGGTTTCCAGGCCATGATCCTTGAAGATTCATGAACCCGGTTTGGGGAAGAGCCCATAACACGCTGTCCCATTCTGCTCCCCATGGGCACCAGCCTGGAGAGGAGCACGGGAGCTGGGCACATCGCGAGCCATCGCCTTCTCGGAGCCCGTCACGGCTGTGGGTGAGGTCGGTTGAAATCCTGCTGTCAGTAATACCCGGGTTAGTGCCTGATGGTCCCCACTTGAGACCCTTCACAGGCTTGGAGAAGCGCCCGTGCTTCTGCAGAGAGCAGCTGGAGGTACCCGAGCCACTCGGTATCTTCATGAATATTTTTACAGTCAAATTTAGGAAGTTTCCTCATTTATCTTCCCCTTAAGATCCCAAACTGGCTGTTGTCTTGTTTGCGAGTGGCCTTAGGGGAGGTGTATCCTGCAGTTCTTGCTGACTGATCTGGATTTGGCAGGAGAAACGACACAGAAGGGAGGATTTAACTTCTTGCTCTTTGGAAGGGAGCTGGGGCTGGGGCGTGGGGCCAGGAGGGCAGCGCAGCCCGGAGGGGGTGGAGGAACCAAGTGGTGAAATCACCACGTGTCCTCGGAGGCGGCGGTGGCCGAAAGACAGGGCTTGGAGCTGAGCGGCCCTGGCTGCAGGGGTAGCTTCTTTTCTGCAGGTGGAGCAGAGCTGTTTGGATTTTACTGAGGCTCACAGATCTTAACCGACACCACTAATTATTTTATTATTATTTTTTTTTATACCAAAGTCCACTGGATCCTTTTAGAAAGATCCAGCCCGTGCTCGCCTGAGCGCTGCTGGGGCTGGCCCCTGCCAAAGGGTTTGATGGTGGGGAGGTGCTGCCCCAGAGATGGGAGATGATCTCCTGCAGGCTCTCGGGTACCACCTGCCTGGCACCGCGATGAGCTCGTGGTCTGTGTCCTGCAGCCCGTCTGGTTCAGGCCCCGCATCCCCGCCACAGCTCGGCACAGCATCCCTCCAGTCTTATTTTTCCTGCTGGGCCACTAACACAGTACAGAGGACCACTCCAGTGGCCCTGCTGATGTCCAGAGCGCATCGTGTTGCTTTTAAAGTGATTTTTTTAAAGAACAAAAAGATTCCAATAAGCTTTACTACTGTCTTGCAAGGTTTTATATAGGGAAAGTCATGATTTTATACCACCTTGAAAAACAAGTGCAGCCCTTGCACCTCCAAACTTGTATTTCCCCCCAAGATTCCTAAGGCAGTTTATATACAATTCAAGTGTGATATATTGATAAAACAATACAAATTAATGCCGAGTGCCAACCCAACAGGAGACCCGCTTTCCCAGCCTCCCTCGACGGTGCAGCATGGATCCGTGCTGTTGAAATCGTTGGGATCTTGTTGTTGAAATCTCAGATGGTGGGTAAAGCTGGCTGTGTGCTCCACGGCCTCCAGCCCGCTCCCAGCCTCCTCCTCTCAGTCTCCTAAATGTTATGTAAAACACAACGTGGAGCTTTAGCAAGAGAAATACTTGGTTCGGGCAGTTCACGAGGTGGTTCCCACACCCTTGAGGTCTCCCCAGCACGTGTGCCGACGGCTGCGGTGTTTGGTGGGACTTTGGAGAAGCTTTTCCTCTTGGTGCCCAGGTGATGGCTGCGTCGGGCAGGCAGGAGGTGGGTAGGGGGCATATGAGTCACATTTGGTGGTACCACCCGCTGGTATGGATGGATGTGTCAGTTTGGGGATGGAAGGGAGAGATTTGCTTGCAATTTTTGAAAAAAAAGACAAGTTCTCAATGCTGCTTGGAGTGCTTGGTGTCCATGAGTGGTCAGGGCTTCACCCCAGGACCCGCCATGCTGCAGTGTCATGAGCAAGGAGCAGTGTTGAGCAGGTGCTCAGAGGGTAAAATCCATTCCCCCGCTGCTGTTTGCGGGGACTCTTCTGCAGGTTTGCTGGGGACGTGACTGGAGGTGTTGGTGGCCCCGTGTGGTGGGTGGATACATCTTCGTGGGCTTTGTGTGCGACTGCACCCCCTGTGAGCCGGTGGCCGGGCTTCCTCGCCACGGTCACAGCTCGTATCTCTGCAAACACAGTCAGCTGATTTTAAATCTGCTCATTAAAGGCTTGTAACGAGTTCTGTGCCCAGCACCAGATCTTCGGCTTCATCAGCCCTGCTGGTCAGTGTGTGGCCATGGGCACGGTCTGCGCTGGAGCATGAGAGCCTGGGGCAGCTGTTGATTTTCCCGTCTTCCAGTGTCGTGTCCATTGCTGGTTTTCATTTTGGTCACCGTTCCATGAGTTTTGGAGCTGCAGAGGAGCCCCATCTCCACCACGGAGACGAGGATGCTGCTGGTGGGTTCAGCGTTGATATTTCTGGCAGGGAGAGGGCAAGGAGTTTGCCAACCCGTTTGAGGAAGCCTGTGATGAGATGTAGCAAGGAACAGCTTGAAACTCATTAAGAGGTATGAAAAGGAGAGGATGGGATGGAGTGGGGGGCTGATGGAGGTGTAGCCTGGGCTGGTTCCATGTGGGGAGTGCTGGGACCTGGTGATACCCTGCAGAAGTGTCTGTCCCCGGTGTGCTGAGCAGCGGGGGGACACGGAGTGTTTTGTGCCCACCACGCCAGAGCGTCTGCGGGCACAGCCTGCTGTGGTAAGACTCAACGCGCTGAAGGCCTGGCAAAATCATCTCGGCGTGTTCATGGGCTGTTGACACTGCTACAGCCAAGGCCACTGAGAAATGAGAGTCTGCAAAAATCTCCCTTGAAGGCTTTCTGGCCGCTCTGTGGTCTGAGAACTTACCCTGGTGGTTCTTCTCCTGCCTGGTGCCCAACGAGGTTGGGCAAATTCTGCAGGTTACCAGGACTCGTAGGGGAGAGGAACCATCACAGGTGTCTGTGATGCTGTCTCTCGGCCGAGCAGAAGACAACTGCCTTCCCGAGCTCGCTCTGACGCGCGAGAGGCTGTTTTCCCCCTGCCTTGAACGCGTGGATCTGGTATTTGAGTCGGAGACTTGGTTTTGTAGGTGGGAAAAAACCACCCACCCTCCCTCCGTGCTGAATGATGCCCTGTTGTATATGTTAGAGGCGTGGGTAGCTCTAGCTGGACTATATGTACTTTCCTCTGCGGTCCCTGCGGATGCTATGGGCAGAGCCAGGGGACACTGGCTTTCTGGGGCACATACTGGTGTTGGCACTGGGTGGCGATGCTCGTGGGAGCACGGCCCACGCCGTAGAGCCTCGTGCTTTCTTCCCAATCTGAGACCGTTACATCATTTGTACGATGAGAAATAGGTTGGTGTGAACGTGTTGAGTTCCTTTGCTTAATTGAAGTGTGTGACCTCCTCTATTTTAACTGCCTTCTGCACGGGCTGTCCCGAGAACCTCTCTGAATTCCTTTCGCAGTTTTATTTTAGTTGGGGGAAGGTTAGCCTGGGTTTAAACCGCTTGGTTGTGGTTCGTTAAGTCTTAGTGACATATTAAGCATTTAATATCCAAGTGCATTAGCTTCCCACCCACATCCCCCGTTTGAGATGGGCTGAGGGAAATAGTCGGTGCCCACATCTAAGAGGATGCTGCCTGGATAAATGGCTTCCTCCTGGACCTCTTCTTTTTATGTTTAGTTCCTGACCTAATTAAGGATGAACGATGGCGATTTTGTGACTGCATCAGACAACACCTAATCCCTCGGAGAGGTTTCGGGAAGATTGCTGGCTGCCGGAGGGGACACCTTCTACACCTTCTCGCGTGGCAGGGATGTGGCAGCGGTGGCAGGGTCTTTAATTCTCCTGTAAACTGCTCTGCAGCCAACCGGGCAGAAGGAGAAGCCCAGATAAACCAGTGTCCCCAGTACCTGGTGGGAATTAGGGTATGCCCCAGGTGCTGCCACCTCCGCTCGGTGTTACCTGGCGGCTGGGCAGCGTGGCACAGCTTGGTGTGAGAATCCACCCCAATCACTACGGTACGTCTAATTGTATTCCATCTTAATTTCTGAGCCCTTGCTTAACTCGTGCAGTACATCAGAAGCTCTTGTGAAATGTAATGTACTGGGAGCAGCAGCACAGGAAAAAGCTCTGCCTTCTGTGAAGCCAGACTGTTGCAGCGTAATTTGTTTTGTAAGATTTTTGAAAGGCAGTGTTGCAATCTGTAACAGTAGAATAGTGGGAAGATGGTCAGGTGGTTCTTGGGACTTCAACAGACAGATTTCATGTCTGTGTGTTTTTGCAACACCTTTCTATAAAGGGAAACATAATTTAAAATATGATTACTTAGTGTTGTAACAGTCTTCTCAAACGTTTTTGCATTATGCAGAGATCATTATCAGAGGCTGATATTAACTTGCAAAGAATATTATGCAAATCATTCTCCTGTTCTTCTAAAAAGAAATTTCCTTCATAATGCAAAGCGTGACAAAAAAAATTGTGCAGAGGCTTTTGGCAAAATTACATTCAGAAGATGTAACAGTTTTTCTGCTTACTAGCACAATCCATTTGTGCCTTTCTACTGGATTTTCTCAACTCAAGCTGATAAAGGATGAATTTTAAAATGAGGGCTGGGGTTGGGAGGGGGGGGGAGAGTATTGTACCTCATGGGTTCAGGAATAGACAGGGAGGCTTTTTGCGTTTAGATCATTGTTTCAAATCCGTACTGATAGTCATTATGGGTAGTGTTAATTTGCAGCGATTCATCGCTCGCTGAAATTATCTGGTGGTGTGTCTGGCATCTCCAAGGGGCAAGGGGGGCCTGGCATCACCTTCCCCCTCGGCAGCGGCTTGTAGGTACCTGACTTCCATACCCTCCTCAGCATCGGACCCCCACGGGTCCAATATTGGGCATTTATCACGCTGTTAGGGCTCTTTGTTGCTGGTACCAGTAAGAACATCCTGAATGAGGGGGGACGGGTGGTCCTGCCCCAAGGTGGCCCAGCCTCAGCATCTGCTTTGGGTTCCTCTGAGCATCAGCCCCTTTGTTCCTGGAAGAGATCTTGGCCTTGACTGAAGTCCTTATGGGTTTTGCCGCTGTCTTCATCCCTCTTCCATTTTTTTAAATTTTATTTTATTTTTTTTATTAGAAACTGCTTGTATTAGTTCAGAGCTGCCCCTTTCTAATGCAGAAACCAGACAACGAAAATCGAGGGCATTGCTTTTTAGGTATCGGCTGTTCTGCTCTTACAGATTGATTGACAAAACCAGACCCTAATAAATATTGTAACCGGTTTAAATGACTAGAATATTTAGAGGCTGCAGATCTCAGTCAGAGCTGGAAAGGCTCGTTGACTGTAGATCCACATTTTTCAGACACTTAAGATCATTTTGAAAAACTGTAGCCTTTGTCCTGAATATTTTTTTTAGGCAATTTCTCAATACAAATGTGATTGAGAAAAGTCAGTAATATTCAGAGATGGATATTGAATTATAGCATCACAAAATGGCAGAGAGACTTTTCACCGGCATGGGAAATTTTCAGACTTCTTGTTGTGTCAGGTTAGATAACTCAATATTTTAAAATCAAACCAGATTAGATCAATAAGGTGGAAGTCATAGTTAGCATTCGTCAAGCAACTTAGGCTGGCTGTTGGGGCATTGACGGGCTCCACCTCTAGCTGCAGGGTTTCCCTGTTATGAACGGGTGAATACTAATCCTTGTTTATTCTCTGCTGCAGAGAAATGGATTCATCAGTAGTTCTCGATCTTTAGAAGCTGCCCTGGGTGGGAGCCGTGTCGGAGCCCCCCGGGCGGTTGGGTGTATCTGTGTGATGTGCACGACAGTTCTCAGCTGGGTCCCACCATTTATACCTTGTGCCAACACAAAACACCGTATTTCAGTGGCAGAGGAGAACTTCTAATACCCCAAAAGTGCCCCCGGGGTGTGGTTGTGATGTGATAATCCCAGCAGTGAGCGATTCCAAGAGTTGGCTCTGCCCTGGGCAGCTCCTGGTGTCCTGCTCACCCCCCATCCCATGGAGATACACGCTGGAGCCCACCAAAGGAGTCGCTGGGAAAGAGCAGCTTTTTAGTTTTTAAAAAGAGTGCGTGGAAGGATGACTGAAAGCAGTGAGGTGTTTTACTCTGAGCGTGGTGGCAGAAAGGCATCTTTTTACCTCCTGGGTTTCTTTAATTCCTGGAGCTTTCGCAGTGCCGACTCGCTAGCGGAGCATCTGATTCCTGCAGATCTCTTTCTGGTGTCCTCTGGAAAATGGTGATGCTGCCAAATGAAAATCAGATATTTAGCTCTTAACTTTTTTTTACTTATCCCAGAACACGGGGTGTGGAGCCACCAGCAGCTGTCCCACCGAGTCCCTCTGTCCCCACAGGTCCTGGGGGACGTGGGGCTGGTGGGCTTGCAGTGGCCACTCCTCGGTTGTCCAGGGTGGGCTTCATCCTCAGAGGTGGGCTGGGTTTAACCAGGACAGTGGTTATCTCTCACACTGGAGAGCTGATTGTTCTTTTCCCATGTCCCCCTTGTATTTCCAGTTGGAAATATCATGGAATGGTTCCTTCCCTGCTCCCTTCGTGTGAGCCCCATATTCCCTTTTGGGAACCTGTCCAGGGACAGGGCAAAACGCTCAGAAAAACTTGACCAGGGTGAAGGAAGACCTCAGAGCCTTTGAAAATACAGGGAAATTTTCTAGCCTCTAAATTATTCTTTCTGTGGATGAGCCCAACCTCCGTGAAGGGCTGCAGCGTGAAGAAATAGAATTTCTTTGGGGTTTATAGTATTTCTTAGAAGAGCATTTGCAACGCTAATCATCAAGCTCCTTCCCTTTGTTTTCCCCCCATTTCCCAATTAACCTCGTATTAGACTGTGCGTATCAACAGTGGCTTTTATCCTCTACTGAGGTTTTATATCCCTACCTGCCTGTCCACAACCATGTTCTTACCGTCACGCGTTTAGAAAACCAAAGAAAGAGGCCAGCGTGATCTTCTGCCGTCTCTGTGCTTCCCAGCAAACAGAGTAAAAATTGCAACTGGTTATGTAAATGATGGGCAAGGGGAAAAAGTATATATATATTTATTCAAACCTGGTTTAATTTGTGAGTATGTATCTTGGAAATAAGTTATTCTGATGTGTGGCACAGGTTATTCTAACGTGAATTACGGGCTCTCCCTCCTGCGAGCGCTGTGCTGGCTCACGGATGTGGAAGCAGATACTACAACCTTGAAGAATCTTGTAGGACGTAAAAGTTTTAATTAAAAAATCTGCCTTGGTTGAGGGTATTTTGGTTTAGTGCGAATGTCTTCATTTCTTTTGAAAAAGAATTAAATGAAACCCTTAGTATTTTTTTTTTTATTTCTGCATATTTATTCTTGAAGTTGAAGCATTAGAAAATAATTGAGTAAAACAAAATCCACAAGGCTTCAAATTACCTCTAGCTTAATGTTTTATTTAAAAGGTTTGCTAACTGACATTCTTTATAATGAATTAGGTCACGCGGCTCTAAAGAGTGTTGTGGGTTTTCTTTTTTACATTTAAATTTGAGGCAGCTTCCCTCGAAACTCGGGCTCCGCTGCCGTGAACTGCCGTACGGTTGTGACTCCCCGGCTCGGGGAATCTCGCTCTAATTATTCTCAATCACAGTGGTGTAAATGAATATATCCATGTTTGGAGGATCGAAGCCCTGTTGTCATGGCAATCTCCGTAAGGTCATGAGAAACCCATGGATATTGTTCGTCGCCTCTCCCGGGGGACCTCTCCTACCTTTGCAGAACTATGGATTTGGGGGGGTTTGGGTAATAACTTTAAAGCACAATTTTGCAGTGATTTGGCTAAAAGGATTCTCTTTGTCCTGCCGGGCCAGCTGGAGGTGCCACGGTTTAGGTGAGGCCAGTGGAGGGCTGTGGCTCGGGTCCCACGTGCTGACTGGTCATCTGCCTCTGAGCTGCAGGTCGCCAGACCCTGAGCTGATGCGTGGACCAGGTTGGCTCCAGGAGGTGGGATCCATATAAAGCCCAAGGCAACAGAGGGGGCCTGTTGGGTGGGTGCTGGTCAATGGTGCTCTGTGTGCTGGGATGGGCTCTTGCTTGGGTTTGGTTGGGAAGGGGTTTGCTTACATGCAAATTTAGAAAAAAAGCAAAGAACAAACAAAAGAGGGCAAGGGAGGGGATTCTTCCCCTCTGCTCTGCTCTGGGGAGACCCCCCTGCAGGGCTGCCTCCAGTTCTGGGGCCACCAACAGCAGAAGGACATGGACCTGTTGGAACAGGACCAGGGGAGGCCACGAAGATGTTGTGAGGACAGGCTGAGAGAGTTGGGGGGGTTCAGCCTGGAGAAGAGAAGGCTCC
>JAOXJM010000007.1:3190892-3207837 GCA_026413425.1 Tringa solitaria
CGTTTCTCACTTAATCTTCTCTTTTTTTTTTTTTCCTTTTTTTTTTTTAAATATGGTTCTTACAAGCTTTCAGTACTAGTTAACCATAGTTTTTCTTCAGTAGCGTTGAAGGCAAATAGGATTTTAAATCTCCTGGACTCTTGCGTGGAGCTGGGGGAGGAGGAGGAGGGGGACGGGGGGGTTTGGGCTCCGGCGTCTGTCGGTGAATCTGCAGTGATTTGCTTCGCTGGAGTTCCCGTGCCCGGGCTGCGCTGACGGTACCTGCTCCGCCGCCACTCGGGGTTTGTGTCCCAGCTCCTTCCCGACACCGGGCTCGCTTTGGCCAGGGAAAGGAGAGGAATTGTCCCCCTGCCCCAAAGGTACAGCCGCCCCGAGCGAGCGGCCACGCTGGGACGCGAAGCCGGAGCCGTCGCATCCAGCCCCTTCGGCGTGAGGTGGCTCGGAGGGTCCCTAATCCCCCTCGGCCGGGGCTGGGACCCCCGGGCTGGGGCGATGGGCTTTGGGGGGGGGGGGCTGGGGGCTGGGGCTCCCCCTGCCCCTCTGGGGATTTAGGGGAGAAAAACACGAAGACAACTTGGTAAGCGGCTGGCTGCGGCGCGTTGGGTTGTTTTATTGGGGCTCAAATATCTGGCTTAATTTGGAGATAAGCCTGGTTTTGTTGGAGGATAAATCTGTTGAGAAGGGGTTTAACTGTTGAAATGCTCCCTCTTTTCTGGTGCAAATGGGAAGATTGCTTTTCAAAGTGCTTTTTCCTGGGAGCTGTCGCTCCGGCAGAATCCTGTATTTATTTCAGGCAGAATGGCACATTGTCTTATAAATATCTTTTCTGTAGTTTCGACATAGCTGCTGGTTGTTGTGTTTCTTATATAATGCTACCCGAGATCTGACTATCTTACGTTTGCTCTTCTCTTCACTCCTCTCCCATTACCCTTCAGATTTTCCTGCATAGAGTAAAGCCCCCCAGGGGAATAAATCAGCGGTGCTTATTTAAACAGACCACAACTCGAAAAAAATACTTGTGTTTTTTGGAATGTCCTTTGCCATCTGCCGATAGCGTTTCCGACGTTGTTTGAAAGCACTGATAAGTAATTTTTGTAAGCGATTGCTTTTCTGCGTCGGCTCTCGGAGCTTAGCTCTGAGCCTTTGATGTCGGGTGAGGTGGGTTCCTCTGCTTCTGCCTGCTTTGGTGAACTGTCTAAAAAAAACGCCTGTGCCTCTCTCCCTGCCTTCTCCCTTTTTCAGATGTGCCCTACTTTGGATATTCCTGCATTGAATGTCTGAGGAGCTCCAGCCGATCCTGAGCCATGTCGCAGATGTTGCACATAGAGATTCCCAACTTTGGGAACACCGTTCTGGGCTGCCTGAACGAGCAGCGGCTGCTGGGGCTCTACTGCGATGTCTCCATCGTGGTGAAGGGCCAAGCCTTCAAGGCTCACCGGGCGGTCCTGGCCGCCAGCAGCCTCTACTTCCGAGACTTGTTCAGTGGGAACAGCAAAAATGCCTTTGAGCTGCCGGGTACCGTCCCCCCCGCTTGCTTCCAGCAGATCCTCTCCTTCTGCTACACCGGGAAGCTGACCATGGCGGCGAGCGAGCAGCTGGTGGTGATGTACACGGCGGGCTTCCTGCAGATCCAGCACATCGTGGAGAAAGGGACGGACTTGATGTTCAAGGTCAGCTCTCCCCATTGTGACTCTCAGACCACCATGATCGAAGACCCCAGCTCGGAGCCGCAGAGCCCCTGCAACCAGCTGCAGTCGGCCTCGGCGCCCTACGTCATGTCCCCCTCCATGCCCATCCCGCTCCTCACGCGCGTCAAACACGAGAACCTCGAGCTGCAGGCGGCTGCCTTGCCCGGCCTGACCGGCAAGCGGCCTCTCGAGCCCGGTGCCCGGGAGGGGACAGGCGGTGGTGGCCCCAACGCTGGTCCCCTGAAGCTCTCCCGTGTCTCCTACTACGGGATGCCCAACCTGGCCACCCTCATCCCCAACGTCCAGCAGGTCCAGTACTCGCAGGGGGAGCGGACGAGCCCCGGCGCCAGCAGCATTCCCACCACCGACAGCCCCACCTCCTACCACAACGAGGAGGACGAGGAGGATGACGAGGCGTACGACACCATGGTGGAGGAGCAGTACGGGCAGATGTACATCAAGTCCTCGGGAAGCTACTCTGGTAATGGATGGTCCCTCTCCTTGGGTTTTCTGCTCTCCTTCAGTGGTTGCTTGGTCCCTCTCCAGCCAGCACGGGTAGTTTTGGGTTTCTTCATCAGGCTTTTGTCTTTGGGGACATCGTTTGTTTATTTACATAGTGCGGTGCACGTGGTGGGCTCATGCTGGTGTGGGGAGGTGTCCCCATCTGAGAGGCTCTTTAGATAAGAGAGGCTGCGTCATCCACCGTGGTTGGCTTGGCCCTTTGCTTTTTTGGCTGAGGCTGCCAACAAGCAGCCTGGTGGTTACGTGAGCCGTGCAGTCCCATGGTGGTAGCTGACCTTACCTGCCATGGGCCATCCGAGAGGGATGGCCATCCATGGGAAGGGAAGGGTCAGCCCTTGCCAGCCTGGCTGGGGTTAGGTGGTTGGTCTGGGAGTCGGTCTTCAGCGAGGAACAAGGCATGTTCCTTCTTTACTGGTCTTTTACAGTAAATTTTTTTTTAATGATGAACAAATGACATTTGGAGGAAGGGAGAAAAACATCATATAAATCATTTTCATTAGGAATATCTGCAAAAAGAAGACGGACATTTATGCCCACTGCCTGAAGCGACCCCCTTTTCCTTTGCCAGCCTTGCCCGGTGCATCGCTGCCACAAAGGGAAGAGCAATTTGGGGGCCTCTTAATAATATTTTGTT
Organism: Tringa solitaria; assembly: GCA_026413425.1. Classification (NCBI taxonomy): domain Eukaryota; kingdom Metazoa; phylum Chordata; class Aves; order Charadriiformes; family Scolopacidae; genus Tringa; species Tringa solitaria. The sequence continues at coordinate 3,193,737 of JAOXJM010000007.1, forward strand.
TCTCTATTAGGGGAGTCCCTGGGCACGCCTAGAGAGGGGAGATGGCTTCACTTTGGTGCTGCTCGGCTGAGAGCTGCTGCCTCAGCCCTGGGGTGGGCACGGGGGCACAAGGCCCCTTCCCACACAGGAGAGGGCTTCCTCGGGTGTGCGCCCCCAGCCCCCAGGCACCTTGTGGGGCTCAGACCCTCTTGAGGAGCAGGGGAAGGGGCACGGAGCAGGGGGCTCAGGACCCTCAGGAGGTGGGAGATCCCTGGCGGGGTCACTGGTGTCCCTGCATCCCGTGCGGGTGAAGCTGGCAGCATCCCATGCGGAGGCTCGGCCTCGGCGCGGTGGCCTCCCCGTCGGAGCTGCAGGTGTTTGTGGCAGCAGCTTTGATCCTCGGGCGCTCCCCGGGGAGGGACATCTTCCCACCGGCTCCGGCAGCGCGGAGCATCCTCTCGCCCGGAGCCGCTTTCCCGCTACGGCTCTGCGCTCAATTCGCTGGACTAATTTTGCAAATATTTAACTCTCTTTTGTTGGAGAGCTGGCATGCTCTCCTTAAAGCCGTTTGGTTTTGCTCTCGAGCAACGGAGAAGATTTGACAAATACAACCTTTTTTTGTTACCTAAAGCCAGGCTTTCCCTCGCGCTGAGAACTGGCTCATCCCCATCCTGTCCCAGAGAGCAGGAGCCCAGCATCCCCTTGGCATCTCCCCCTGACAGGCAGCAGGCGGATAAGCAATATTTTCCAAACGTTTCTACCAAGCCATGTACAAAAGAGGGAAAGCACACTGGTAGCAATGTGACTATTTTAATATTAGAAATATTTGCTGAGAAAAGCGGACAAGCCAGTTGTAGAAAATAAGCCTCCAAAGCCTGTCTGCTGTCTCTGCTGGGCTTCAAGTCCCAGCGGTTGGTACCAGGTGGGAGAGGAGGAGCGGGATAAAGGGATGGGGACAGAGTCAGGGTCTCCACCACGGTTGCCCACCCAGCAGGAGCCCCGTGCCCCCAGCTGCTGTTAGAGCCAGACCGAACAGCAATCGGGCTGTTTTCCCCCGCGCTGGTTTTTGGGTTTATTTCACTTTGTGCTTCCCCATGTAGAGCAAGCGGTGAGTAACGGGGGTTTGCCTTCAGCGGAATTCCTCAGAGCAATGGGATTATACCCTTGGACACGGGGTTTTCCTTCGCCGGTTCGTGCAGTAACAGAACAACACAAATTGAGCTGGCGAGGGCAGGACCAGCCCCGGGACGGAGCAGGCAGCAGCTGTCGGGCAGTGCCTAAGCCTGGCCGTGCAGGAGCCATCCCGGTTGGAAAAGGGAAAATAGGAGCAGCTTTCTTGGGACGCTGCAGCCATCCAGCCCTCCCGTCGGAGCCGGGCATCCCGCAGCAAAGTTTTCCTACTTGGTTTCCGTAGGGGGAAGACTTGAACCACGTCGTGATGCTGAGGCAGGGGCCGTGCAGGGAGGAGATGGGTCAGGAGCCCGGCGGTGCCTGCCCCCGCTGTAAGGCTCAAATATACCCCATTTCTGCTAAAATATCTCTTCCACGCCAGCACGTTTCAAGGGAGTTTCCTGTTTTAAATAAGCCAGCTATAGTGTCAGGCTTCCTGGAAAAGAGGGCACAGAGAAAAAGAGATTAAAAAAAAAATCAAACCTAAGCTATTCCATTATGGTTTGGACTTGTACAGCTAACTGTGTTTTAATTACTCAGGATAAACTGTACCCTCAAAAGGTGCAGAATAATAAAACCATAAGATGGAAGAGAGAAGCCAGCTAATCCTGCTCCTGGCATGTAGATCCTGACAGCCTTACAAAGGCCTGGGGGAGGGGGCAGCCCTTTAAAACAGTGATTGCCAAGGTTTCCAAGAGCCCCGCTTGTAAAAACAAAAACAAAGCCAAAGAAGAGCACAGCAGATGAAGCCCTGAATTTCAGAGAGGGTTGATTTTTTTTTTTTTATTCCTTCCTCCTTTTTCTCTGCTTTTTCCTTCCCCAGCTGAAGCATTGACTGAGCTAATGCTGGCGAGTGCGTGGTGGGACGCTGGTGGCTGATGCTCTTTGCTTGCCTTGAGCATCACCTTGAGCATCTGCTCGAGAGCAGAGGAAGATGCGTGGTGGGACCCCCTGAGCAAAGAGGGCACGAAGCCTTTTCTTGCCCCAAGGCTAGTTTTTCGTTATTTATTTTTGTTCACCCTTTTATATAGTCAGAACCACATCAGATTGCCAGAGCTGGGATCAGATAAACATCTCCAAAGTCAGAACTGGAGGGACAAGGAGTCCGTGATCACCTTGGCCAAGGGTTTGGTGGTGGTAGAGGGAGCGAGGAGAAGGTCTTGTTAAGCGATGTGCTTCCTTCAGTGGTGGCACCGGCGCGATGAACCGGGACAAGTGTTGGACCTGCCAAAGAAAGAGCAGATAAATGAAAGGATAAGCCGAGTCTTGAACACGGGCCAGGGGGAGGGTTAGGTTTAGGTCTCAGCAGAGAGAGGGGCAGCTTGCAGAGGGATGGAGGAAAAGGTGCATTGGCTGCCACTGGCCTCTGGCCATCTTTGGTGGCCAGAGTGTCACTGCTGTCATCCCCTGGCCCACCTACTGCTGTGACAGGTTGGGAGCATCGCCGTAAAATGGCTCCTTATTCTGTAACTAGGTCTGGTTGTGGAGAACATGTGGGCCTTGAGGACAGCAGTGAGACTTAATGAGGTTCCTAGCATCTGATGTGAGGAATGCACAACTCCAGAAAATATTAAACAAAAGCAAAGTATTTTTATCCTCGTTAATTACAGCGTCGTGGGCCTGATCTGAAGTGGGTTGCAGCAGGACTTGCAGATGCTCGGCGTTTTTCTGCACTGAACGGCGTTCTTGTCACTCAGCTTGCTGCTCAGCAGATGCAGTTAATTTAATTTTGACAGGCGCAAGCGAAGTTGCGCGAGGGTCCGGCCTCCTTCCCTGCTCCTGCAAGATTCCTCCTCTCCGTCTGCAGGGGAGAGGAGAAATCTTTATGCAGCAAATGGCTGGAGCGTAGAAGCTGGACTTGAAAGTTATGAAATCCCGAACTGACAAGAGCACACTTCATTAAAAATTCATCTAAAATAGCCATTATAGAATAGTTGTGGTAATTAGCTGAGAGAATAGTTTGGTTTTTTGGTTTTTTTTTTTTTCTCTCCTGGCCTCTTGATTCCTGACAGTAAGGAAAGAGGGCAAGGAACAACGCAGAATCCGTAATGAGCGGCTCCGGCGCAGCATCCCGACCCAAGCCTGGGAACGCCGCGCCGCAGCGATGTAAATCACGGCGCCCGGGAAGCGCAGCCGTAATAAAGCAGCTGGTTCCGACTGCGGGAAGGGGGATCTGATGCTGGGAACACCGGGGCCGGGCAGCGGCCGGTCTGACACCGTGCCGTGCACGGGGGATGCTCGCCAGCAGGGAGCCAGTGGCTTTTTTAGGCAAGAAAAAAAACGTTTCTTCACCAGAGCGTTTTTCCTTTGGCTTTTTGCTGCTGGAGGCGCCGCTGTGTGCCGATGGAGCCGGCATCGCCCGGCCCGGCACGGGGACCGGTGGTGCTGAGCTGCCGGATGAAGGCAGAGCCCCAGCGCCGGGGGCACGCAGCCTCTGGCCTTTTTTGGCCTTAAACTTCCAGTCCCCGGTTTCCTCACCGTAAAACACAGATGTTTAATTTTAGGCTGGCAGATGTTTCACTCCTGGCTGAGATCTGAAGCGAAGGCAAGATAGGGGTATTTATAAACCGGTAATATTTTTCCTATACTAATTCCAGATTACCTCCCTGTATAAATAGGTCACAAATCAAATCTCTGCATTCCAGTGCGTTGTTATAAATGTACTATTTGTAAAACGTAAACTATCCCGGCTGGGACTATATCATATATCTGTCCCGTGCTGCGTGCGTGTGTCCTCTGTGGTCCAGGTTTACGTCGACAGGCAGATGCTGGCGATGCCGGGGCTGCAGCAGGGATGCTATTTTTGGGGTAGTCCCACTGCCAGTGGAAAATAGGCTAATGGGATAAAAATGTTTGTAAAATGTTGCTGTTTAAATGAAAATTCTTGCCTTGTAGAGATCAGGGGAGAATCATCCGTGTGTTTGCCTACATGGTGACTGGTGGTGGAGCAGGTGGAGGTGGTTTTCTAGCCATTGTGGTGGACCAGGGCTCGTGACTTGTGGTTCCATGTTGGGGCTCTGCAAACGTTAGCATTTGGGTGAGGGTCCATCACTCTGATCTTTCTGCATCTCAAAAATCTCATTCCCAAAACAGAAATAGTTGTTTCTTACCCATGAGTGTATGTGGAAGTTTACATGCAGTCAATGGTCAGGTAGGTTTTAGGGACAAGGAGGACACGTGTCCCCAGCATCACACGAAGCCTGGAGCCGTGGAGCAGCGGTAATTCCAACGACTCCAGCTTTCCTCCGAGCACAGACCGGTGAGTTGGTTTGAGGTTGCTTCTTCAACCAGAAAAACCAGGATATTTCCCATTTTGGACCCCTTGTTGCCAGCTGCAGCATCCATGGAAGTTTGAGACGAAAGCATGTATCTGGAGAAATAAAATGTACCAGCGTTTGGCTGGCAGCTCTCGTTGCTTCCTCTGTAATGATTTCCTGCCCCTCTCCGCTGGCTGGTAGGCTCCTTTCTTGGTCGAGAACAAAACTGTATTAAACAATACTTCACATTGTTTGCCCTTTCATTCAAAGGGAAGGAGCCGCTGCCCTCTGAAGATACAAATTAATTAGAAGCGAATACTATCCTGTTCTTCAGAGCATAAAGGCCAAACAGACTGGCTTTCTTTGAAAACATGGGACCAAAGTGGCTCTTGTATCCTGCTTCTTTACATAACCGATTGCTATCTGCTGAATTGAGGTGGCACTGAAAGGCCTAAATCTTCGGCCGTTTTTGTTTAGTATCCTTGAATTTGTGCTAATGCTTTAGTGGAAACAAAGTCCAAAAAACTGATTCATGCCCATGTTTAATAAGAGATTTATAGACAGCGAGCCAGCAGGACAGATGTAACCGAAATAGAATAGTGGATTGAGTTACACTTGGGCTTTTTAGCCCAAATTTTAGTCTGTTTTATGAAGCATTTGGTTTCACGGGCAGAAATGTAAACTTTCTCTGCCAGTTTTTAGGGGATGATGAATATCGTGGGCGCTTTTGACCTGAGTCATTAATTAAAAGTAAAAATGAAATATTAGAAATGCAGTTTTACACACCCTGGGCGGATCATCGTGCTTCCGATGGTTTTCCTGCTCCGGCCGGGCAGCTGAAGCGGTGGCTCCGTGGAGAACCCCGCGCTGATGAACTGCCTGCAATTAGCAGCAGCCCCGTGCACAGGCACAACCTCATCCTCACCTGTCCTGTCCCCTGTAGCACAAAAAGCTCTTGCCAAATGATGTTTTACCCCTAATAATACGCACCTGCCCTTCATTGCCGCTATTGAAGATCATAGGGTTGGGTTGGGTTGGGTCAAGTCAGGTAGGACAGGACAGGACAGGACATCCCAGTCTGGTTTCTGGGATTTCCCAGCAGAACGATAGCCCATATGAGGTGTATATAATTTTACCTTTTAGCTCAGCCTGTGTGTAACGTGCAGAGGACTCCGGGAGGGAGCTGATGGTGGTGTCCTCCATTCCTGCTCCTTCCTCTCCACTGGACACTTGCATTTATTTTGCAGTGGCTCGTGCTGCCTTGGTGAGCAGAGCCTGCTTTGCCAGGGCCAGACAGCCAGGGAAGGACAGCAGGGTGGGCCCTGCCTGCGTGTTGGGTCCCCCAGACCTAGTGCTCGTCTGCTTTTGATTTAAGCTGGAAAAAAAACTAGTATTTAATTGGATATACTCTACTTATCGCTCTTTGGAAGCATCCGAAATACAGCAGGTCTTTGAGATGCTTCCTCTGTGTGAGCAGAAGGTGACTCCCATCTCCGAGGAGAAAGGTGCCTGGATGCTTGGGAGCGCCGTTAAACAGGGAAATATTTCAGTTGGAGAAAATTCTGCGTGTGAATGGGGCTGCCCATCAGCACGCCAAAGCCCTGCCGCTCTGCGCGGGCAATCGGGCCTCGCTGGCAGGAGAAGTTAGTTTTAAAACATCATGTGAGTTGTTCTGATGCGTTTTGGTCCTTAAATCACCGGAGGAAGCGCTGCTCGGGCAGCTCCAGGAGAAAAGGGGCATCCTCCTGGTATCCTGACTTTTTAGGGAAGGAGGGAGCGAGGCGGGTGGGATGCTTCCAGCCCCGTGCCTGCCGGAGGATGCCATGGCACAGCCCGGCGGCGCGGGGCATGTCCTACTTAGAACACTGCTCCCATTGTGTGGGGGCCGTCCCCCCGCCGTTACTGCAGCAACAAGTCTGCAAAACTTGTTATTTTATCTCCAGAGTGGAAAAGTGTCCCTCAGAACGCCGAAATAACGGCAGGAAAAGACACCTCTCCAGTAGGAGACATTTTGGGGTCAGAAATGGGAATTGCTGGTGTTTTGGTTTTGTTTTTTTTTCCTCCTCTCTGTATCCACAGATGTTGAAGCTCAGATCGGGGTTTGATTTTACACGTGGCACTTGCCACGTTATCAGACATTTTGGGGGAAAGAGATGGATCGTTGTGGAGCTGGGCTGCAATTCAGGATTTCTAGCTGCTCCCACTGCATCCCAGTGCGGCTGGAGTTGATGTACACCCCTGTCAGCCCTCTCTTCCTGTCCAAAATTGTAATTTTAAGCAAGCCCGTGGACTTGCACTATAAACGTGCTTTAGAAAGCAAATCCTTGGTGTGCTCACAAGACCCAAACTTGCCCGATGCTGGTACAGCTCAGTACTTCCAGCTGTTCCATGTTAATGGTTGCTGATGGGCAGTGGTGGGCTCTGGGGATGGTGCCTTGGGGCAAGTCACAGCTGTGTCCTGGCAAAACTCAGTAATTTGGTTTTGAAGCCACAGCTCAATGATGTTTTTTGGCTCGTTGGCTGGGGTCTCTGTTGTTATTGAGAGGAGATATAAGGCAGAGTAAGAGAAGGTGAGTTGGAGCTTGTGGGAGGTGGCTGGTGGGTGCCATCCTCAGGTGACCTTTCTAGGTGCAGGGGGTATCTGCAGAGTCTGACTTTAAATTTCAGCAGGAAAAAAACATCAAGAGACGTAGTTATGGTGCTGATACAGGTATTTACCAAACCTGGGCAATTTATTGCCTGTTTTAGAACCCCCTGGTGAAGGAACCTGCTGTTCTTCTGGGAGTGTTTGGGGAAGCCAGCTCCGTGTGCTGCGCCTCTAGATTGATGCCAGCTGTGCAGAGTTGCCTGTTTTCATAAATGATTAACTTAGGAAAAGTTAAAGCGTAATTAGATTCCAAGATTCCCTCTCACAGAACCCAAGTGCATGTATGAGAGGGCTGTGGTAGATGGTGGGGGAGACCGGGAGATCTTCCCATGCTGTCAGGTGGCATCTGCCCTGTAGCCGATAGCCCCGGCAAAGGGTTTACTTCTGGAGGGAGGGATATTTCCAAGAGCTATGTGAAAAAGTCAAAATCTCTCCTTCTGTTCGTGTTTTGCCTGGATAATAAACTGTTTTAATGTTTTTCCCTTTGAATTTTTAAGTTGCTCAAGAGAAGCCAGAGCAGATCCCACTGGAGAACCGCTCCTGTGTCCTCATACGACGGGATCTGGTTGCTCTCCCAGCCAGTCTTATCAGTCAAATCGGATACCGTTGCCACCCAAAACTCTACTCAGAGGGAGATCCTGGAGAAAAGCTTGAGCTCGTTGCAGGTAATGAGGGGCTAAATTTCTTTGCTTGAGGATGCCTGGGATCACTGATGTTTTCCTCCTTGAAATGGGTCCTTCATCTCATTTGCACCGTTGTTGGAGTCGTGCATCTTGTGTGCCCTTGCTGTGTCTTTCTGGATTATTCATCACCAATCATCTTTTAAAAAGTTCTGAGTTTCCTTTAATTTGCTGATAGAAAAATGTGTCATTAACAGGATTTATTCAATTGAATTAATTTAGCATTTTAATTGAATTCTCCAGCTTGTGTTCTTCCTGATTGGTGTGGGCTGCATGGCAATTGTGTTTTGATTTAGATGCACAGATCTCAAAAAAAAAAACAACCAAAAACCAAAAAACCCAACAACCAAAAAAAACCCATTGCATTGTAAGATTTACAAAGCAATGGAGATAAAACTTGTGTCACTGAACAAGCTTTGAAAAGCCTATGAAAGTTTTTTAAAAAACTGGGGATGTTACTAAACTGCAATGCTGCAGTGGGAAAGAAGAAAAGGAATCGGTTTGGGTCCTTTTTTCTCTCTTTATTTTCAGTTTTGGGGATATTTACAATATCAGGAGAATTCACCACTCTATAAAGGATTTATGGCCAACTTGAGGTGGAAGGTGCAATGGTTAGATGTGCTTAGATGATGTGATCTTTGCACGACAGCCCGTTACTGCTGCCCAGCCAGGAGGGTTAATTAATACCTGTAAAGCCCGCGGTACAAAAAGAACATGTGGCAGCGCAATCAATGCAAATCAGTTGTCTTTTCTTTCTGGTCATTTATCTCTTGGTGAGTAGCCTGATTTTATTTTCAGTCTGTAGAAGGAATCTGACTTTCAGGGGAAGCCCAGAAAGGTTTCCATCTGATGGAGGACGGGTCTTTGATGGAAGGCAGGAGTGAGACGCACACGCTGTAACACAGCGCACAACCACAAGTATTTATTTTGTATCTGGAATATTCATTTTGTGCCCATTTACATTTTATGTGAGACTTCTTAAAACCATCAAGTGGTGCAGGTTATTTTCACAGTGAGAGCTGCAAATTGGCTCGAGGCAGCTCTGCTTGATTTACATTTTTCAATCTGGAAAAAAAAAAAAAAAAAGCAGATTAATATCTCTAACCGATAGTGGCTGCCTCGATTATTTTTTATTTATTAAAGTGAAGTTACTCTCGGTGGCGTTCCCTCTGATGGCTTATCTCTTAAAACACCGCTGCTGAAGAAAGCTGATTCCTGTCTCCAACCTGGTGAGACCTGAGGTGGGGATGACTCCAGGCGATCCCGCGGCAGAAGTTTTCCTCGACTCTCCGTTCGGAGGGTTCTCCTTTTGTCTCTGATTATTTTTTTTTTTATTTAATTTTTTTTTTAATGCCGTAATGGATTCTGCAGACTTGAGCAGCAATCTCCGTGAGAGGGTCTTCAACAAGCCTTGCAGTTGTCATAATACCTCTATTGCCTGCAAGAGGCAGGACCGCTTGGATCTGGAGCCGTTATTGCCCTTTCCAGGGCAGGACCCGGGGCCCGGGCAGGGTGCGGGCAGCTGCCTGCCCCGGGCAGGGGGTCGGGCTGGGGCTGGGGATGCTGCTGCCCGGTGGCACCTCTGTCTTTATCTGGGAGATCGGGGGACGATCATCTATAGGCTTTCCTGGAAATCCAGGAGGTCGTTTTATTTCTCCGATAGATGTTTTTGTATCTTGAGAACAGAGCGTGTTCTGGATCCAGATACGACCCGTTATTGAATCTTAATTAAAAGCAAATACCAAAACCCTCTTCTCTAACAATAGGCTTGAAAACCAGGATAACCTCCCCTGCAAGCCCACGCCGAGGCAGGAGCGGTTCGTTCTGTGTGGAAAGTAAAAGGGTTTGATGAGAACCCTGCGGTAAAGCGCTGCCAAACCCCTGCACGTGTAGAGCCGCGTTGGCAGGGGCTCCTTTTTCTTCCAGAGAACATCCTCAAAGGCAGGGTATCTCAAAGTCAGCAGTTCCTGTGCATTAGAAGGAAAATTCCCTGCTCACCGGCAGTATCAAGAGGTGATGGGCTGGGATTTTTGGAAAGCGTTAGATGTGTAGGGTAAGCGAGGACCTTTCCTGTGCTAGAGGGGTTTGGTTTTTTTTTTTCCTTTCTTTCCAGTTACATGTTCTGCGATCCTTCACTTGAGGAAAGAAAAGGCCGAGTGGATTGGGGTTTTCTTCCTTCAGGAAGAATAAATAATCTGCTCTGTACATAGAAAATCGCAGAGTAAAGCCTTGCCCTGTGTGTCTCTGAAAAAAATAAATAAAAATATTTCATTTGACTTCCTTTCTGTAATGACAAAATTAGGAATTATTATTAGCTGGGCTTTTCTAAGACCCCCAAGGGAGTGTGATAACAGCCCCTGCTGGGCTTGTCCAACGATCCTGCCATCCTTGTTGGGCTTCTGCAGCGGCAAGTGAGGAACACGCTGCCTCCTGCCTCACCCCAGGGTGGTGCTGGCGATGAGGCGAGGGCATCATTCTGACTTCTCCCTCTCCAACCCTTCCAGGCTCGGGGGTTTACATCACCCGGGGACAGCTGATGAATTGCCACTTATGTGCCGGTGTCAAACACAAGGTCCTCCTGAGACGTCTTCTGGCCACCTTCTTTGATCGGTACGTCCGCTTGCTCCTTGTGCCCAAGGGATTCCATTCATTTTCTGGTGTTTTAACTACGTTACTAGATAATGTATCGCGAGTCCTTCGTCCTCTGTGCGTGCTACAGTGATTTCTCTGCTTTTTCCTCAATGCTGCTTGAACCTGAGCACCAGGTTTTCCAATTCCTCGCCTTAAAATCGTGCAGCGTGGTGATCCCTCCGTAAGAACCTAGAGGGAAGAGGCCGGGGCACGGCCGTGGCCTGGGGTCCCCGCTGTAAGGATGTTCCTTTGCCTTTCTTGCAGGAACACGCTTGCCAACAGCTGCGGAACTGGAATCCGGTCCTCCACGAGCGATCCCAGCAGGAAGCCCCTGGACAGCAGGGTTCTTAATGCGGTCAAATGTAAGGAGAGAGATTTACTGCTGCTCTGTGGGAACAGCGTGGGGAGAGCAAAGCCAAAACCTGAGCAGGGAAGGCCGTCTCTGTTGTGTAATATGGGAACTATATATGGTGAAATTAGGTTATAGGAAAATTAATTTATTCTTGGTTTGCATCATTTTGGTGGGAGCTGAGGTGAATTTTTTATTTTTTTTTAAATTTGTTTGGCAGTATCTTAATCTAAACCATTATTGACTGTTTTGCTATATTTTTAAAGCACTGATTTCGCAGCTAATTATTTTATTAATAGGTGCTCTAAGAAGGAAATCAAAATTGTGTTTCTGGCAACATTCAGAGCTTGATACCACTGAAACAGCCCGTCTCTGTGTGTTGGCTTTGGTGTTCCCGGGCTCTGGCTGGCATTCGGATTCATCCCAGTGCAGGGCTCTGCCGAATCCCCTGGTTTGCAGGAGCAGAGTGTCCCATCTCCCAGAGACACCCCACAGACATCTCTCGAGGGTGCTGGCCCTGCGGTGCCCGGGAGCAGCCGTGCTGTGCCGTGCCCTGGGCTTTTGGGGTAGGAAAACGCCCCAAAATTCAGCAGTAAATGGTCCCCCAGGACCCAGGGAATCCTCTGGCTGCCTCAGCCCTGGTAGTGTGGGAGGATCTGCTCCATCTCCCTGGCAGCCTTTCTGTCAGGTTTACAGTCTATTTCCTTGAATATATTTTGTAGAGGGTTGTGTGTTTTTTTTTTTTTTAAAAAAATACATAAAATGGGAGCCTTACTGCAAATAACTGCCTTTTTAAAAGATTGCGTAAAGCAACCGGAGCTTTTGTTTTTATCGCCTGAGCTCCACACAAAGTTATGTGCCGCTGGGCAAGTCAGTCTGTCTGTCTGTCTGTCTGTCTGTCGAGCCGCTGGGCTCTGTCTCAGAGCTGGGGGTACCAAAGGTTCCGCTGTGTAATGTCCCTTCTGCTGCCCCACAGGTAAGACCCCCCCGTGTCTGCAGGATTTTCCAGCACCCCAGCTTTGCCCAGGGCTGGGATGGGCAGAGCTGCCAGTTCCCCTGGGCCTCTTTGTGCCCAACACGTGGCCTTTACACGAGAAAAGGAGAGTTTTGTTACTTCCATCAAGGTAGTTTAATTATTCCTGGCAGGCACCAGAAGGAAACAGGTCAAATATTTGGCTGTTGCAGGCACCCCTGAATACAAGGAAGGTGCTGTGGGACAAAAGGTGCCTGCTGGTGAGCGAGGACCTGGGTGGTGCAGGAAACCCTGGTGGGTTCGTGCAACGAAGCTCTTTCATACAGTGATACACGGTGGAAAGCAGTGTGTTCCCTCACCCTCACTGGATTCTGGATAGTAGATCTTTATGTAAATATTATTGTGCTGGAAAATGAAACTCTAAGCAATTTTTTATTTTATTTTATTTTTACGATTTGGAAGATAAATCTTTCCTCTCCCCTCTAATTGCTGCTGTGCTGCTGAACTTCAGGGGCCGGCCAGCCGCCCTCGGAGATGTGTAGCGTGTGGAGAAAAGGGATAAAACGGCAGATGTTCAATACAGAAAGAGAAAATCACCAAACCCTGCTGTTGGTTCTTGCCCATAGCTTGTGAGTGGTGCTCTCCTGAGCCCTCCCTGGAGAGCCCTGGGCCTGGACCTTCCAGCCTTGGTCCTTGCCGAGGCTTGCAAAGGGTTTCAGAGGTTGGAAAGGCATCACTGTCCGGTGACAGTGCCTGTGACATGATGTCGTGTGTCAGGATATAGGGTAACTTCTTACTGCTTGAATTTTACCCTCTGCAAATTTGGGTGCTTTGTTGGTAATTGCTGATAATTGCTCACCGTGGCAGTTCCTCGGGTCTTGGTCCATGACGTCAGGTGCTTGGCTTCAGCGGAGGAGCAGGGGCTGCAGCTGAGGTGTTGCTGGGCTTCTGCAGGGCACGTGCCAGCTGATGTGCTGGTGGTGGGACGCTGGAGCAGCCGCACTGGCCAGGCTGGTGGTCCCTGCAGTGCTGGTTGGCCCTGGGGTGGCCAGCACGAGGTGTGGGGCAGGCAGAGGATGGTCCTTTGGGCGATGTCCTCTGCTTGGTCATGAGCAGCTCTGGCATTTTCTAGTCCTGCGGCTGTGCCTGCACCACCGTGGTATTAAGGGCCATTCGTGGATCTACTGTTGAGGAGTTTGTGTTGACCTTTTCCATGTCCATCTCTGCTTTTGGCCATCCCTGCGTGCTGCGGCTGTGGGTGCCGCACCCTGGCTGGAGGCTGGGTCCTACAGACGGGAGCCTGGGACTCGTTGGGTCCCCAGGGAGTGAGTGGTCCTTCTCCAGCCCCCTCCCCTGTGCCACCTGGGATTTTTATGCCATCTGGTTTTGTCTCTTCTTGGTTGTGTCTGTCTCGAGCTGAGGATTCCTTATCTATAAGTCTCTCCTTGGGAGAGCTCTGGCCCATGGTTGAACCTCCACTCCGTGGCATCAGCGGCATGATCTCTGCGCCGGGGCAGAGGCTGTGATGAGGCAGCCACCTGTGTGTTGCTTTCTCTGAATCCTCAGCTCTGTGTATCCCTGTCTTTGCAGTGTATTGTCAGAATTTTGCCCCGAGCTTTAAGGAAAGCGAGATGAATGTTATAGCAGCCGATATGTGCACCAACGCCCGCCGGGTCCGCAAGCGCTGGCTGCCGAAGATTAAGTCCATGCTGCCAGAAGGGATGGAGATGTACCGCACGGTCATGGGCTCCACCACAAACAGTGTCCCCCTGGATCCTGAATTCCAGCCCAACACTGCTCAGGTCTTTGAGCAGCGAATCTATGCAGAAAGGAGGAGCGATTCGGGAACTATAGTAGCCTTGAGAACTAACACGGTGAACGTAGAGCTGAGCAATGGATCCAACCAGTCCTTCGAACAGAGCGAGGATGCCGAAGGGGCTGGCTCTGTGATACAGGAGGCAGCTGCCACAGATGCTCTGGCATCGGATACCCAAAGCACTCCCCAACCTTTTGAACAAGGTTCGGGCTCCTCCAGCCGGCCCGAAACTCCCGTGAGAAGACAAGATGGTACTTTCGGAGGGACTTTATAAAGAGAGCAAACGTTTCGTGACCTATAAGGGATCTGTAATACTAAAGCTGCTTGCATGCATTACTAATACGAAACAAAAAATGTGATCAAGCCACTTACCTACTGAACTGCTACTGTTGCCTGAAAAAAATGTGATTTTTATTCTGCTTGTATTTAAAATTTATGAAGGAAATAATCGCATTCGTTATACTGTAAACGACTAGGTCTGTGGCGACCTACTTAAAAAAAAAATATTGGGCTCCTTTTTTGATATTCCTGAGGTTAGTCTCTAAGATTGTAGCTTTTTCTTTTTTTTTTTTTTTTTTTTGTTTTGTTTGTAGTTATCA
>JAOXJM010000007.1:3221727-3243750 GCA_026413425.1 Tringa solitaria
AAATGAAAAAAAAAGTAGAACTAGTAGGAAGTTTATAAGGGAAGCAAAAGAACTAGAAGCAAGTCTATGTTCATTAGAGAATGGCACTATATTAAGATTAAAGGAAAAAACCCAATTATATACAATTACTAAATGAAAAGGTAACCTCCTTACCTCAGGGGGAGCAGATGTGTTCAATAAATATTTATATTCTAGAACTAGGTAAGAGGTAGATGATGCATTCTTGGGATAGACTGATGAAATATTTTCCATCCTTTTGGTTATTCAGGAGCATTTTTAAACAGCATCACCTAAACCAACAGGTACAGAAATTTCCCCTGACTGTTTTAGGAGATGTGTTTCATGAGCACTTTGGACTGTTAACATTAATTTTTAATAAGTCTTGGAAAACTGTTAAATTCCCAGAGACCTGGAAAAATATTTTATATTGTCCCATAGTTTAAAAGTTTAAGTGGGTGGGATAAGTCAAGTAATTATAGGTCTTGTCAATCTGACTTCAAATATGAAAGAAATAGTGGAATGGCCTATATAACTCTACGTTAATACAAGATGAAACAATGGCATTGAAAATAATATTGCTTAACAGAGGTTCAGAGAAATAAGTTTTTAGTAGATCAATTTATCTGGAAGAATGTATTAAAAATAGTACTAATCTATTTTAGAAAGCTCTCAGCTTAGAATGGTGCAAAAGTTTGAAAAATCAAGTTGATATAATACACATTAGATGAGTTAAAACAGGTAGGTGCCAAAATGGAAGTTTAACCAGAAGGCCATCACATGTTTCCAGTGTAAGCCGCTCTGAACCTTAGAGTCCCACTTCATATTTCTTCCAAACCCAAACCAGGTATCATGGTGTAGAAAATATTGATGGACTCTGAATCCGAAAGAAGAGAAAGATGTTGCTAAATTTGAGAGAGTAGAAAGGACAAGTTTTTTCCAGTATCAGATGGAAATAAATAAGGAATTTAATCAAGTATGAGTGTCTTTACGTACTCTCTGGAGTGAGGCTTCCATGAACCTTTAGAGGCTGTTTCAGAGTACATTAACTAGTGCTAATACATTAACAAATTGGCCAACACGTGCCTCGATCATCCCTCTTACCTCTAGCAGTCCTCATCATGAGAGAAGCTGATTCTGAGCACTGTAAAAGTCAGCACCATCAGGCAATTACTCTACTTTTAGTTGGCAGTCCTTAAAACAACTTTGTATGCCCTGCTGCAATACTTTTAAAAAAGAAGAGGATTATTATGTTGGCCAGCACCTGGCACCTGATTTTTCTTTTCAGATATTAAATTAGAACAGCTTCTAAATCCTATTTAAACAGGATCATTTGTAAGAGACATTTTGTATAAAATAAATAAAGCCCTACCTTTCCAAGGAATAGTTCCTTGTGGCAAGCATGATGAAGATGATCATGAACCTTGTGGCACCTACTTCTTACACTTTCCTATGTTGATTTATAGAAAGATGAATCACTTCACAAAACGTTTAGATCATAGTGATAAAATTATGTAAGTATGAGTTGAACTGCTTTCTTTCCTTCTTTCCCCTTTGGGGGGTACAGTTTAGAAGACCACAGATTCTAGAACATCCTTCTGTATTAGCTATGACACCCAAAAGCTCTTTGAGGGAAAATTTGAACTTAAACACACTATGATCTATATCGTGCATAGTAAGCCTTGGCAAGCTTCACAGATATTTTTGTCCCTTCTCTTCCATCTAGGGGTGTGTTATTTTAGATTGGGTTTAGTTTACAGTATTGTGACAGCTTCCTTAGTTATTAAAACATAGGAAGATTGTTAAAGTCCTATGCTTTATATACTATAGTTTTTGTTGGGAGTTACCTTGTTTGTTAGCTATTGAAAGTGTGCAAATTATTTCAAGATGGAGAAATGTACAGTAAAAGATGCATTGTGTCCTTTCACATGAAGATCCTGTAGTCTTTAATCTTAAACAAAATCCATTCAGACTTAAATTAGAGTTTTTCTCTTTGTGTTTGAGAGGCATAACGCAACCAAACCAATCTTGAGACATTTGGGGTTTTTTTGGAGAAATAACCATGTTTTGGAGAAAATAACCATGGTTCTAAACTAAAAACCCATTTGGATATAGATAATTAATGCTATTTTTATGTTGGCAAGATGGAGTTTCTCAAATATAAACAGGCTGCTCTCTTAGCATCTATTTGCCTTAAAGTGCCTGCCTCACCTAATAGTCTAGAAATTCCAAGGACAGCAGAACTCATTTTCCAGCTGACTTCAGTTTCTGGTGTAGCTGTGGAAAAGAACTCTCTGATCCTTTTTGAAATATTTAATTTATACCTTCTACCCATCCATGCATAATGATAGAATTTTTGACATGTCTTATATAAAAAACACTTGTAACAAACCCTGCATTCATAGCTATGTTTATGAACACCCTGGATTCTCTGCAGAACAATTGCCTATGAAACCAACATCTAGAGGTCACTTAACTATTCCTGTTCAGTTTTTCCTGGGTTTATTCTGCAGTTCATCTTAAGAATTGTGGCTTTATGCGAGGGTTTTTTTTCAACTTAGAATTAACTCTATTTTTTCTCTGAAGGAACAAGTATGAAATTAGTGAATGATTTTATGACTTTACTAGTGTTGATTTTGCTGTAAGTTAAAGGATGTTTCCTAAAATCATTTCTGCTGAAAGCAGTAAAGCTGAATGCATTTTAAGAGACTCCTTCACGATGCCCTTATGAAAAAAGGAAAATGCAGATGAGGTTTAGAACAAAGAAATCTGCCCAAGAGCACCCAGAGCTCCCCGTGCACACCCCACCTAGTGGTCCAGCTCTGCTTGTGATTGGCACTGGCAACCACGCCGAGCACACACACAGCAGCCACTGCTAGTCAAGAAGCCACAGCTCCAGGGGAAGGAGTACACGCGCATTGTGTAATAGAGCTTCAGTCTTTACTCTCTAAAGAGCTTTTGTCTCTCCATATTGCTTCTTCTGATTTTAACAGTGAATATGAGCTTTGTCGCTTGTTAATATCAAAAGACTTCTTTTTTTTAACCGCTTGTTGCCCGGGAATATGGCAATGTCTGTTAGGCTTCAGTGGCATAGCATTCATCCTTGCACTAGCTTATCTGAACTGACTGACCGCCAGCTACAATGAAGACGCTTGTATGGATCTTAGTGTCACTGGCTTAGCAACCAGGACAGGTAAATATAGCCTTTATTGAAGCCCAGACCGCCTTGTTTCTGACGTACTGGAAGCTGAACCTGTGTTGGTTACAATCCGATCTCGCAGTAACACTCTGGTTATGGCGTTAGACTTTGCATGCAAGCTCTGAGAGCATCACTGAGGTTGTAGTGCAGCATGTGCTACATTTCTAGAGCTGCCAACCACGTGCTTGCAAGGGCACAGTAAGAAAGGCATTGCCTTCTGGCATGTCCTAACACTACAGGATACATACGTTTTCTTACCCTAATGAAGTCAGCCATGAAACATCCCTTACATCTAACTGAACCAGGATTTTGTCTCTTGCATATTTTTAATTTTTGGATGCAAGATATGTAAGTGTTCTTTAGCCATTTTGTATTGCCTATAATATATGCTACTAGAGCTGGAGACACATCACACACATTACGTATGTCTGCAGGCCATGTGTCTCTGTCTGGTAGCTGCAGGCAATGTTATAGCCCACTTACATGTCCCTAGTTGGAATTATAAAATTACGTTGTTCTTTGCTCTGAATTTTTAAGACTCTTCAGGAAGGATTTGGTGTAAAATAGAGGATTAGGCAAAAATAACGTACTTAATCTCAAAGCAGGAAAATGCAATTTATGTCACTGCACTAGTTAGCTCATCAAATTGAAGATGCTGAATTTATGGGACATGTGAGTTCTTGTTGCTCTAACACATTTAAAAGATTACGTTGAAATGGAACAAGATACTTATACATTTCAGGTTAAACAAGATTTTTTAATGTACTTACATTCAGGGCATGCAAGACCAGCTAACAAATAAAAACCATTTATTCAACTGTATGTCATCCACAAACAATTAAATTTTTTCTAGAAAGTTTGACCCAACTTTCACATTTGACTATATTATATTTGGTATTAATATTCCTGGGCAAATTTTGTGCTGGCTAGCACTGCTTGTAAAGCCATTAAGGCTGTAGGATTGTGCAGTCCCAAATTTGGCTTGCTATAAGCCAGATTCATCAATTTAATACTGACGTACTACAAATCATACATTAGTTATGCTCATACTGTTCTAAGTGTTTTTTTTAAAGGCAGTATTTTTTTTCTGCTGTTTTTTTTCCCTTCAGAGGTCAGTTTCATGCTACAATGCGACATATATAAAAACCTCAAACATTTCCGCATAAATGTTAATGCCGAAAGACATTTTCTATTCTAAATTGCACTCTCAAATAATTGAGTTTAAGCAGAAATATGGATGTCCATTATAAAAAAACTTTAAAGCTGAAGCATTACTATATATTTCTGCATTTAAGCCTGTACAGTTATACCTCATGGAAATTCAGAAGTATGAGTTATCTGATTTTCGTCCTTTTCTGTCAAGAGCTTATCATTACGTCTGAACTGACATGCTTGATTATTCTGATGCCTGATCTTTCATTGCCCTGTAGTTAGAGCTGCTATATTAGATGAGGGGAATTAAATGCTTAAATAATGAGTGCTCAGCGCTGAATGTGTCTGCTTTTTGGCTAGCATGTGACATTTTTTGCATGTACATGATAATTCCTACTTTCTTAAGGTTTGTAAATGTATAGTCAAGTTGACTGTGCTATCTCCTGGGCTATATTTTACTGTCAGTTTAATAGGGGTGTGTACTTTGGTTTTGTATGCTTCAGTATAACTTATGGTCAAAATATTATGCCACGGTTACGACTTGGGAAAAAAAATCGGCAGAATACCTTTTCTGGTTAGGTGTCCAGCAAGTGCCTGCAAATAAGCTGTATGGGATGCTCTGTAGATACTGTCTTCAGATTCTGTATTTCCAGAAGTTGTGTCCCCTACTGTATGGTAAATCTCACATTAAGATAAACAGAAAAGGAGCATGCAATAGAAATTCAGATAGAAAAATTTATTTGGTCATGTTTGATCACTGTAAAACAAATTCACTGCATAAGGATTTTCTTTCAGTATTTTTGCAGTGATTGGGACTGTTTGGAAAAGAGATTAAGTTTAGACCAATGTGTAGTCAAAAATCCATGTTTCAATATGGAATATTATCCTGCCAAACTCCAACACCAAAAGTGTTCTACTGACATCACTGGAAAAATCTTGCTAATCTACATCTTTTATAATCTGAAGAACTGACTCTGCCAGTGCAGGCACATGTGCCAGAAGCCCCAGCTGGACTAATTGTGCAGAGCAGCAGAGCTTTGCACAGGTGTAGGAGAGCTGGAGCAAGGATTTTCTGACTTTCAGCAACCTAGACTGTAAGATTTCCAGAAATTAAATAGGCCACAGGTTAGAAGAGTGATTGGAATGATCAATTTATGGTACATGTGTAAGGCGGTTTGTAACAGATGGCTGGTGTTGCTATAAATATAGGAAGAACTACATATATTAGTGCTATTTTTTTAATGAAGGACATAATTTAGATTTGGTTATTGAAGCTAGTTTGAAGTCAGTCTACTAAGAAAAACTATAAACTTTAGAATTTGGATTAAAATAAATTATGAATTCTGTCAAGAAGCTGTTTGGCCTCGTAGCTAAAAATATGATTTTTGAAAGTTCCTTCGACTGGCCTTCCAGTAGTGTTTCCATATTACACTTCAGTTCTACCCCATTGATACTTAAATGGGCAGTCACATAGACATTATTGGATAAATTGTTGAAGTTCTAGTGAAGGTGTTGAGACACAAAAAAAGCAACTTACTCTCCCTCTTAATGCTTCCCTCTGTAGTTTTTATATTACTACACCATAGCATTAAACATCTCCCATATGGAGAATGAGAGAACCGAGCTGTCTTCCAGATGACCAAATCACTTAAAGTTTGGAGCTATGGGATAAGCATTAACTAACTCTATAGGGAGGAAGTAATTAATTTCTCATTTTGACTTCTGTTACAGTGTCCAGTTAGAGCATGCTCAAAATTCCAAGTAACAAAGATTCAGGTATGCAGAATATGATAATCACAAAACCAGCCAAAATGAAAATGAAATTGCAAAATGTTATGCCTGTCCACAATCTTCTCTTCTTATATTCAGGCACTAATAGCCTCTTCCAAAGTAAAACCTTACTTAGATTAAAAATCACTTGGATTCTCACTTGTAATACTTCATTGGGAGACAGTCTTGAGTATTCTTCTGAAATGCAGAGTGCTTAATAACCTGCCTTGACTGTGAATGCTGTCAAATATTTATGCTTCCTTCCTTCCAATGTTTATTCAGAATGCATTTTTGTACAGCTGGGAAGGTTGTTAGGAGCTGATGAGTGGGACCGCAGAATGACAGTTATTCTTAAAGGGGAAGAAATGAAAACTTTCCATCCAGAAGATGCAGATGTTGATGTAGCCTGTGATGTGCCGTGTGAATTAGTGATGAGTAAAGCAGCATCCATGCAAGATGAAAGACTAAATCATAGTGAAGAGGATTCCTCAGTAAATGAATCCCTTGGAAGGAAAGTACCACTTAGCAGCCCAGATTTAACCAACTTGAAACACAGACAGAAAGAATTAAATTATTGACTAAGTAGCTTATAGAGACATGAGGTGGAGGAAGGGGGGACCTTTTGAAAGTACAGTGCTAACTTTTTAATTATTTTCTCATCGGATTGAGTACACTTCAGTGACAACTACAGTCAGGTGTCTTTTTCATGTAAATTGTTCTGATCAGTTCAAACAGACTAAAATAATTTTAATTAGCAAATAGATAAATAGTGTAGATTAAGGTAGTTAAATATGCTCTCCAAAATAATTTTCTTTAGAAATTGCCATTCTCATTTTCTTTAGAGAGGATAAGTCTTCACTCTCAGCAATTATACTGCATAATTCACAGTACTTCGTATTTTAAAATAGCTGTGCAAACATTACGTAATCTCCCAGCATCCCTGTGAGCCAGATAATGTTGTCTTTCACATTTTATGGATGAAGAGATCAAGACTTAAACAGCGAATGCTCTCAATACACTAACCTAAATGGCAGAGCAAAACCAGCAACTTTTAGTCACATGATTTCAGCTATTTTATGTCAGTCAAAGAGATACTACTCTGCACGTCATCCATTTTTGTACAAGTGCAGAAGGAAGTCCAGGATCCTATTTCTTCAAAGTGCTAAAAGAACTTCTCTAATCTACTTAATGTATATACTGAAGAGCAATTTTCAGACTGGCTCAGTGATATAGAAAAAGAAGACCTCAGAATCACTACGTGTATTTCAGCAAATGCCTCTCTTAAATAAAAAAAACAAGTAGGCCTTTAAACTTGCCTTCATTCTGTATTTGCGAGGTGAAAATAGAAGCTGTACAGCTAAGTTCCTAAAATACCTCCACACAGCTCCTAATCAAGGCAATGAGTGCTTACTTTGCAGAGGCCTTGAAAGCTCAGACTCTAAATAGGCCTTACAAAACGAAGGAATCTCATGTGAAACTGGAAAGCCGAGCTTTTCACAAGGAAACACTTGATTAAAATTAGACGCCTGAAATTTGGGTACCTGGTAGTTGGGAGGGAACTATTTAAAGAGATGAAAATCCAAATGCAAAGAGATAAAACAATACAAAGAGATTAAACTATGAGGTATGCCTGGAGAACAAGAATAATCTGATTTGAACACTTATTACAGAGATGTTTCTTTTCACTGATTTCTGTGGGAAGCAGAGCTCTGATTGTTTCTCTCTGCACTGTGTATCCCAAGCATTGAATTAGTGACACAGAAGAGCACTTCATTCCTTTCCCTTTCTTAAATGTAACCCTAAGGCTACCAAGTCCATATCAAATAAATGGAAATAAAAATTCAGAGAAAAGTAGCAACCCATTTTCAAAGGGATTATTAGATGTAAGCCCTTAGAATCTTTATTTTATTGTTTGATATGCCAAAGTAAAGGCAATCAAGTTTAAATATTTTTTTCTTAAATCACTTTTGATTTTATGTGTGTAGGCCATTTTGTCTTTTATATTCACAAGTCTGAAAACATTAATGTGTACTTTTGGTTCCACTTATTTAAGTAACAACCATAAAAATAATTTAGGAGATGGATTTTCAGGCTGGGTTGTCTAGCATATATATTCCACACTTTGTTTTGCTATGTAGCTTCACTTTTGTGTGCTTAAGGGTGAAATTATACCTCTTTAGGCTAGAGTGCAGAGGTGACTGTCAGAGGTCTTGACCCTGTCAGGTGGTTTTACATATAAGTTGGGACCTTGCTTTTGTAAGCAGGGGAATACTTTTTCAATGAGTATGAGTAGAAGGTGTACAATTCAGCATGCAGCTGGCAATCTAACAGTTGATTGAAAAATGCTGACAATTGTTTTTTTGTCATCTTTTCTTTGTTATACTGATGTTGATATAATACTGATGCTTATACTGGTAAGCTCTGTGTAGGATGCCTGGTCGTTTTCCTAGGAGAGAATGACTAAATGAATGTTTTAAAGTAGACTCTGTTAGCTGCCATTTTACAACTTTCAAAATCTTTGCTGCTAAACTAGATTTATAAGTCTAAACGTTAGTTTAAAAACCCCTAGAAAGTGCCACTGAGCCTAGAAAGGGCCAATAAGTCTGAGAAAGATAAAAATGCTTACAAGGAATTATGGAATTACAGGCACTAGAGGCCCCAAAGGGGCCTCTGACCTGGATCACTGGTCATGAATACCCGAAAGAGGCAAACTGGGAGAAGTTCTCTTGTTGTATAAGGAAATAAATTGCTGCAGGTAAGCTGTTGTGGACTGTATGTCAGAAATAAAAAGGCCCAAATATATCAATATGTATTGCAAAAGTAGCAGGAGAAACTTATGGTGAAAATTACTAAAAGCAATTAATTTATAGTCTCTTGATATCATATGGAAAGTTATTCTTGCATAGCAGGAAGAAACCACGTTCTCAACTAACTGTCTTTTAAGTTAAAATAAAGCAAAATCCCTTCTTGACATGAGTAAAATTTCATTTATTTGCCTTTCTAAACTGCAATCAAATTTAAAACTGTATACAAACCACACAGTAGCTGTGAAAGTACGTCACGTGATTCAGATCGTAACTTTTCTAGCAGTTTGTTCTGTACATGAGGGCTGCAACCCTGCTAGTCAACCTAGAACTCGCACCTCTGTGATCACCTCAGGAAAGAGTGTATTGATTCTTAAAATGCAGCTCCTAACATTCCAATGAAGTTAAGTAACTGTATTGTGGCCATATTATCCAGTATAGCACTGGTCCAACTATAGTGGGAATAATTTAGGGGTATAAGTTAGTTTGAAAAATAGCATAAGAGCAACAAATAGATAACCTCAGGTTGTTTATGTAACATGTAAAATTCAGGTATAAGGGTTTTTTCTTTTTCTGACTATAAAGAAAATAGCCACACACTGAAAACCCTCACGAAGCACTTGCATAATCTTTCTCATGCCCTTAGTTTCCCCTTCTTATTGCAATCCACTCCTCCTCCCACACCACATTAAATAGCCTTCACGGATTACAAGGAGAATAACAGTGGAAACAATAGCTCATACTACAGTGGTCTGAATTCAAACCCTTCAGAATACTCTGAGGAGCACTAGTGGCACTGGCGGCTTCTTGCGCTGCAGTTTCCCACTCCTACTGACTTGCACAGCTGGAAAGTAGGACAGCAAATTTCAGAGAAGCTTTGGGGCCCAACTCTCGCTTTCACTAACTTAATTTTACACCACTGTAGAAAAGTAAATACTCCTTCCATATATAGCCCCCTAGAGAATTAGAGGGTAAAGTCTGTGGGAGTGGAGAGTTTAGGATCCAAACATTTATTGTGTACATTTAACTGTACCATGTGTTGTGTGTGTATATGAGTATAAGCAGTTGTATTGAAGTAAAATTTTGGCTAGGATTTCTGGAGAATTAGCAAACTAGGAGGGGGGATCTTGCTAGTACCAAAATGGAAGTTTCATTGCAGTTTTGCTGCTGCTTATTTTCATATATTCCAATTGCTTTTTGGCTGCTTTCTTGTAGTTTCGTTTTCTCTGTCGTTCTTTAAAGCTGAGATGTTTGATCTGCTGCAGTCAAAAATGCTGATTTTCTCAATGCCCAAAAAAAGACATTTTTATTTTTCTTCTGTCAAATCATTGGAATATGATCTTCTGATGTCAGATTCTTCTTTCCTTAATTAACTGAAAACTTAGTCCTGTAAGTGGCTATTTGTTTAACATGGTTGGGTTTTTTTTCTGATTCCTCATCTTAATACTCAGTAATTCCAAAATACTTTTGGAATGAGCAATAAAGGATTTTTTTTCACATTTAAGTGCAGTATTTGTTCCTATAGCAACACCCTTTCTGGGTAAGAAATTGCTGTATTTGTTCATTTCTAAATTCATTCATTTCATTACTAAAGTAATTTAATGTTGGTTTGATCTTTTATTATGATCTTCTGCCTTTAGAAGCCTTTAGTGGCTAGTTTCCCTGCATCTTGTTCTCTGATTCAGGCTTTGCTGTTATTATTTCTAAGTTTCTATGTTGATAACACAGCTTCATTTCTGTGTGCTCTACAGAAAGCAATTAATGTTGACTTCTAATGAAGCATGAGCTGTGAGCTTTCACAATGCCAGAGAACTTATCACACTGTCCACCGCGGCAGGATACCTTTTCAGCAAGGCTTGGCAGGAGACACCATTTCTCTCTGGAGAACTTCGCCTTTGGAAGCACCTCCAATGCAGGGTAGTATTTGGGGCACTAGGACTTTACTGTTCCTTTCTCTTCTTTTGGGGATATAAGTCTTCTCCATGGCAAAATTTCTTCACTACCCACTCCCCTTACAGGTCCCATAGATCACCACCAACCTCTACAGCGATTGCTGCTTGCCTCTTCTTTCCTGGGGAGAGAGGAGTGGAAAGGGGAGCCTCAGGAAGCCTTGGGGCTCCTTGCCCCCCAGCTGCAGTATCAGAGAAGCAACACTGCCCTTAGCTGTGGTAAAGGCAAAAGATAAGTAGCACAGCCCTGAGGTGCTGCTGGGGCTTGACTGTGTGGCACAGTGAGTATTACTCTTACCTTGGTCTTAGTGAAACCCGGTGCTCGGGGCCTTGCTCAGTCCTGGTGAGCTATGAAAGTGTCATGGTGTCAGTCACGGTAGCAGACACAGGAGCAAGAGACACAGCTTGGGGATACTGCAGAGGGAAAATGAGTTGTCAGGGGGAAAAGGGGGACCAAGACTAGTGAAGAAAATTCCTCTACCCCAGCAGAATGGCAAAGTCCTTAAGGAGAAAAGCCACTAAAATAAGCCATAATTTGGGGACCCATTGTGTCCCTTTTCTTATTCAGCACCCCAAGGCCTACTGTCATCATCTTTTATTTCTGAGGGATAGGCCTTGACACTGGGCCCTGCTGCCAGCTTATGTCGCCTTTAAGAGGAGTTAACTAAATGCTCCCTGGTTGACAATACTGGAAAAAGGCAAGAGGTCTGAAAGGCTAATTCTGCTCCTCCAGGAAAGTCCCTGGAAGAGTAATCCCTTAAAATTCCCAAAAATCCAAACCTGCTACACCTTTTCACCCTGCAAATGTTGTGCATTTGATAGTTCATGTTAGTTCTGTCTCTCCGTTGTTTGGCTGTCTGGGCAGCGCTTCTGCCTCATTCAAAACGTGTGATGTTTGCAATGCATTGCATGCAGTAGACTTTTGAACCTGAAAGCCCTGGGAATACATTACGGCCTCTGTTCTCTCCCATGCCCTCCCTGTTTGAGCTGTGTGCTGAGTACAGTGCCATGCCACATGCAACCGAAGTGCCAAAAAATCTTTGTATTTATATTGTGAGAGTAGCCTGCAGGAAAGTCGAAAAAAACCCAAAACAAAACAAATTTGAATTGCCAGCAAAAGACAATTGTTGTTCTCTTCACCTTAAAAGAAAATTAATTGAGGGGAAAGGGAAAAGATGTGTTTCCTGCAAAGCTAACTTCTCATCACTGGAAAAACACAGGCACCTGTGTTCTGTGAACATCAACATTAAACAAGCAAATAAAATCAGGGACTGCAGGGACCACATTACTAGGAATTTATCAAAGCTAAACAGAGCAAAAGGAAGGGAGGAGAAGGAGGTGTATTGCCTTGTAAAACTCCTCCCTCTCCCAGCCCACCCTAGGGGACACACTGCACAAAACCCCCTTCAGCCGTATTTTCCCTCCAATACTCTGCCTTGGATATCCTGACTTACATTCAGGTTGCATTTCCAGAGAAACAAGAGTATACCAAGTGGGGTGAATGAAAGCCACTGCGTTTTCTCTCAGATTTGGTGCTTTATTTTTAAGTTATTTTGCTTAACATACATTGGCTATTTTTGTCTGAGATATGTTGATTTCATGCTGAAATAATTCAGCAAACTCTCTTTGTTGTTACTGCAAATTGTACTGTTGCCAAAACCTCATGGAACTCCACTGTTAGTGCCCACGTGGGAAACCTATAACGTTGCTCTGAATGGTCTGCAATTCATTCTGCTCCATTCATTGGGGTTTCACATTTCTTTTAGCACAGACCCCAATTCTCTATGCTCTTTTACATTCTGTGTTTAGTCTAGTACTATTCCTTGCTTGCTGGCAGTTGTACTGGAAAAAAATTGTTGATATTATTCTGGCATACATAAGCAGTAAGGATTACACCACAGTCGCTTTGTTGCTTTTAACTCACATTTGAGCTTCTTGATGGAATCATCTACTTTTTTTTTTTTTCCAATTCAGATACAGCAAACTTGGCTATGTCTCAGAATAGAAAAGATATACCAGGCACAACAGAAGGTACATACTCCATTCACTGCTTGTTTTCCAGTGTTCACTGTACTGCAATGTGCTATCATTCCCCTTAAGCATTACAGTAGTCCTCTAGAGGGACAAATTCAAGTAGTTAAAAGTTTAGATGCCTGTTTCTTTCAATCCATTGGTGCCTGTATTTTGAGGGTCCTGTTTTTTACATTTGCAAGTCAGTTAAATGTTAATTATTTTCCAGACTAGAACATTATCTCTCTTGATTAGTATTGCAGACATTTATAGTAATGAACCATTCCTGTGGCTCCAAATGTTAAATTCTGCTCTTAGCATGGGTCTATCTCTGAAATGCAGGAACTAAATACTCAAACAAATTTAGCTGCTTACATCCATCAACTGAAATAACCATTCAAGTTACTGTTCTGCAAGAAATTTACTTGATACAAATGAAAACTGTGTTCTACTTTGGATTATATCAATAGACTTTTCGTGCAAGGGAAATATATACTATTTTTCCTCTTAAGCTTCAACTTAACGTAGAAGTCAAGCATACACGTAATCCAACTAGAACTGATTTTTGTGTATCCAGGCTGAACCCCCCAACTCTCTCAGCCTGTCCCCACAGCAGAGGGGGCTCCAGCCCTCGGAGCATCATCACCCCCTCCTTGCCAGCACCTTTGCCCATCGCTGCGGCCGCTCTCACCGTAGGATGTGGCGATTTGGCAGAGGGACCGATGTGGGATTTGGGGTCAGCCCCTCCTGGTGTCCATCCCGACACCATGGGACTCTGACAGAGGCTTTTTGACCCCCTAAGGTGTCCCTGCTCCCTCGCTGCCCCTTCCCCCCGGATTACCCCACATCCTCCCACCCTACAGAAAGCTGCACCTTGGGGCCAGCACCGCACTTTTTGCCAAGCCCCCCCCAACCCTGTGCCCAAGTGGCTCAGAGCCATCCCAGGGGATGGTGCCGGGGGACACACACCAGTGCGGGGGCAAGTCGAAGCCATCAGCATTCAGCCTTCCACAGCTGACAAGCCATTTAGTCATCAGAGGAAGCTGTGGAGAGGCACCAAGGAATTAAACCTATTTAAAACACAGCCAGGTGTGCAAACAAGTTTATCCAATTGTAACAGCTAACGCGGGAGTCAGGGGGGCTCTATAAAGGTTACAGCAGCCACAGGGTTATTTAGGGTTCCCTGGGAGAAGTGACATTTAGCTCTTGTGTGTTTGCTGGGGCTGTGGGACTCGCTGGGACCCCCCCCCGGAGCTGCTGTCTTCACCCCACCGAGCCCAGGTCTGCATTCCCCCGTCCCACGCCGGGGTGGGCATCGTCCTGCCCCTTCGCCCGTCCTCGCCCCAGCCGCTGCTGGCACCCCCAGGGGACTTGGCTTTCATTTCGGATTTTACTGGAGCAGCTGTTTAACATTTGTTTGCTGTTTGGAAACAGGAATTACGGCGCTCGGCAAAAGGCAGGATCCCTCCGGAGCCGCTCCTGGCAGCCGGCAGAGCTCCAGCCCAGCACCCCGGGGCTCCGGCGCTCCGAAATGTTCCTCCTGCTGCTGGTGGCCTTTAGCAGCCCAGCTGTGATGGCACACGGGGAGCGGGAGCCCGGCTGTGGAGGGATTTAGCTGGGTTTCTGCCCAGATCGCTGCTTTTTTCCTGCTTTTTGAGCATCCCTGCTCTCTCCAGGGCACCCTCACTCCCCTGCGCTGGAGCAGCCTGGTCCAGCGCCCCGGTGGGAGCCCACCAGCGTCGCAGAAGGATGGAGATGGGGCTTTACCCCCCACTTTCCCACTGATCGTGCTTCCTGCGGGGAAGGATCTGAACGGGGAACTGGGCATGGGCACGGCCGATTTCCCGTGTTTCCCCGACAGGGTCCGGGGCAGGGGAGCGGGGCTGTTGCACCTCTCCGTCTGCACCGGGGTGCTTTCCTTGCTGGGAGCTGCTGGGGCTGCACATAAATCCGCCGTCAGCCACAACTGTGTCACAGATGTCCCAGGACATGAATTTTTTGCTCCAGTTTTAGTGCTGGCGTAAAGCTAAATTATGGTAGTTGTCAGCATTAGCAAAAAAAAAAAGTCATCTCCCTCCTGCCCGTAAAACGCACGGCGTTAGGGCCTGGGGGCTGGAAGAGCCGGAGGAGGGAGGTGGGTCAGCTCCCGTTTTCTGGAAATTATAGGGACCAGTTTATGGTGCTGCGGAGCTGGGACGGGTGCTGATGGGTCGGCCGTGGCCGGGGTCACCGGCCCCGCAGCAAAAGCCACGGCAGGGTGGCCACGGAGGCACCTCGGCCATAGGAAGCTCTTCTCCATCCCTCCACATCCCTCGGCAACATTGGGAAGGACCGGCGGCACCTCCTGGGGCCAGTGGCCAGTCCGTCCCACGGTGAGGATGGTGGAAGCCACATTCAAGCTAAATCCAACCCAGAAACTCCTACGGCACCCGTCGGGGATGGAGCACGGACACCTCGGGAAGCACCTCCACCCTACGGCAGGGGGCTGGCCCCTCATTTCCAGGACACACCGACGCTTTAAGCACCGGCTTCGGGAAAGCGGGAGCGGAAGAGTTTTACACCTTCACAAAACAATGTTGAAGAAGGAAATGAGCAGCCAGCAATTGTAATTGAGACGGATGAAAGGGTGGCCGGCTTCCCCCAAAGCGTTTCAGGCAACATACTTGAGAAGAATATGAAGTGCTGCTGCTCTCTAAAGATCGCCACGCTGCGGCTAAATTATTAATGACTAGGAATGATTTCATATTTAATCTAAAGACTATTAATTACACTGCAGAAGAGCAACACACCATCCTGAGAGCCCCTCTCACCAACTGAATAATTTAGTGATGCCCCATATTTTACCTCAATGTCAAGGCGGGCGGCGACACGCCTCCTGCGTCTGCAGCCCGGTGGCATTTGGGGCAGACACTGATGTCCCAAGAGTGCTGGGGACTAACCCCAACCTACGAGCACCCTACCCTGATGAAGGGTGATGGGTGGAGGGGGACACGGGGGGGCTCCCATGGGGCTGGGGGCATGGTCGTCCCCCCGCCCCAGCTGGGCTCGAAGCCCATCAGCAGCCCCGGGCTGTGGAACCGCTGAAGACAGATGTTTATTTGACCAGCATTATTTGCCGATCGCTGTTACGGTGATCCAAGATGATCATTAAAAAGTGAAATGGGCTGTTTAATAATAATGCTCAGAGCACGCAGTGCGCCTCGCATTACGAGGATGTTTAAGCATGAGCCCAATTAAGTCCCTCGCATCCCTCCAGAATTACCCCAGTTGTGCAAACTATTAGGCAAACTCCAGGCTCCTGGTACTCGCAGGCAATCCCGGAGCCTGGCACTCTGCTAGAGACCCATTTCTATCCTGAAGCTAAATTAAAATCCTATTGTGCCGGTGCTGCTAATATTTCCTGCTCTTGTTTCCAACAATTAAGTTGTGACACTCTGCCAAAACGTACAAGGAAATTAGAAAACGCTCTCGAGCAACTGGAAAGAGGAGGCAAATCCTCCCGCCGCCCAGACGCAGCGGTGACGGTCGCAGGTAGGACAGCACATGAAGGACGAGGTAGTGATGTGGAAATTCATGGTTCTCCCCCGGCGTGTGTGGGGGAAGCGGGATGTTAAATATGAAGTTGAAAGGTTTTTCTTTTCTTTTTAGGAAAGAAATCTGTGACCTGGATCCATGCGGTACCAAAAATGCTGATTATAAGGAAGGCTGAAGGATGGTTCCCACCACTGCCACCCCCAGCACCGCCAGTGGCCTGATTCTGCCCCCTCTTCCCACACAGGTACCGTCACAGCCTTTTGAATACCCCTCTCCCCCCCAATTTCTAATTCTCTTTTCCCCCTTGTCTCTGCTCCCCTGGCTGCTGCCCACCCCAGTGCTCCTCGGGGAGGGCTTTGGGGGACCCATGGCCCATGCTGCCTCCAAACCCCCAAAGTGACCCCCCCATAGCGATGCTCCCTGGGTGGACGTGGGCAGAGCTGCACCGTGGTTACTCCCGGGGAGAAAAGAGCTGGCGGGGACCCGCAGGGTGGTGGGGTCCCCTGTGGTGGGACAGGCAGGAACCCGCACAGCTGGCAAGAACAAGTTACCTGGTGGGGTGAGAGAGGGGAAAATAAAAGGCTGTTTAAGAAAGAAATGACTATTTGGTCATAGCTTAGAAGCTGGTACTTAGAAATTCCATGAATTTTAAAATAAAGACATCCGTGAGGTTTGAACTTTCTTTTGAATACTCACAAACTGCAGAGCCTAATACCTTCCCCGGCCATTAAGGAGCTGTGCTGGAAAGCAGAGCACACTAAGTACTACACTGATAGAGCAGTTAAACACAGTAATAGAATTGTGTTTGGAGAGGCTGCAAAGCCAGGTATAGAGCCCATACATAAACAAGGCCATTACCAGCCAGGGTAAGCGGTGATAGAATTTCATGAATATCCCCACAAAAAGCTTTGTATATTTATAACAACCTACAGAGTCGTTTGGAGCACAGTCAGGGGCCTTTCAGAGTGATTTCTGGAGTTAAAATGTACGACAGATCTGGGTGTCTCTGATCTGTCTCTGCTCGGGGGGTACCAGGCGCAGCCTCTGCAGGAGAAGGTGGTGGGGCAGAGAGGTCCCGGGGTGCTGCTTGGGTGGGAGAGGGGCACCCCCAGCTGGGCACCCTCCTGCCCAACCACGGCCACGGGGTGCTGAACCAGTGCCAGCAGTGCCAGCCTCATGGATATTGCCCACAATTTTTTCCAACTCTAGACGCTTTTTGGAAAGTTTTTTTTAAGGCGATCCTCTGTTTGCAGGGAAGGGGAAGCTGCTGGGATGGAGAGGGGAGCAGGAGAAGTGCTTGCTCCTTCTCCACCTGCCTGGGGAAGCTGCCAAGGGGCAAGAGACAGAAGTTTCTGTGTCTTGGAAAAAAGAGAAATGAATCTGGGATCCATCAGCCTCGAAGCATCGGATGGGACTCCTGATCAGGACAGGAGCCAGCACTCAGAAACAAATCCACACCCTCAACCTCTGCGGCTTAAAAACAGGAAAGCAACCTCCTGAGCATATTTATTGCTTTAATTTAAACGTATAGATACTTTAAACTTAGGAAAACTTCGCTTTGCAACTCTAGCAAATCCCGAACCCCAGCGATAGGTATGCAGCCCCAGCACGAGCCATAATAAAATGCTAATTGCAATTCATAAATTATATCGGGATGCCTGGGACTATTGAGGATCCTGGATGAAGTGTAGTGTTCAATTTATCCTGTGCATGTTGCCGACAGTGCTGCCAGCCTCCTCCTTGTCCCCCTGTGTTGTTTTGTCATCTCTGTACCATCACCAATTCATCACAAAGGCAACTGAACTCTCCGATGTCCACCCACCGGGTGACTTTGTCTTCGCTACTCTATGACTTCTAAATTAAATTGTCAAAACACATTACCGAGAAAAATATCGCGAAGGGAAAGTTCTTTACCCTTTTATCCCGTCTTAAGAGGGAATCGGTTTGATTTGAAGCAAACATGTCTGCTTCATTATCCCTCCTGCTATCATATTTCTTCCCTCAGCAGCAGCAGGAAAAGAGAGTCGATACACAAGTCTTTGGATGACGTGATGGAGCATCCCACAGGAGTTGTCTCAATAAATTCTGAGATTGCCAGGAAAAGCCGAGGTGGGGGGGGGTGAAGGGGGGGTGTGTAATTTTCACTCTCTTTTATTCCTCCCACTCTCAGACAACTTGAAAGAGATTCTGGGGTTTGCTGGTGTGGATTTCCCTGAGCTGGATGTCCCCGCTCCACCCGCACTGGTTGGTCCAGAACGAGCTCCTGGGAGTCCTTGCAAGAGAAGAAATCAGCCCAGGAGAGGCACAGCCAGCGTCCTGTGCGTGCCACGGAGTCCTCGGACCCTTGTCTGAGGGTGACAACTTGCAGATGTTAGAGCAGTCCCAAAACTGCTCCAATTTGCACCAAAGGAGACCCTGGGCAGCAGCACCTGCTCCCACACCCCTCTGGTTCCTGCAGGAGTCAACATGAATGGTTCTCTGCTCCCCAGGTACAGCCCAGTGAGCCCCCTGTGCCACACCAGGGTGTTTGGCTGTGGGTGGGCTCTGTCCCCCCTCCCCTGGTCTGTTTTTACCCCCCCCAGAACATTGGGCAGCCCCCAGGCCAACAACAATCATCAAATCAACAGAGTTTCACAACCCTCTTCCCTGGGACCCATATCATTCTCAGGGAGGGAAGAGGTTCCTGCTGCTAGATGCAATCACGGAAAATAATTCACCTGGAGACATAAAACAAAAGGAGCCATTTCTCCAAGGAAAAGAGCCACTGATTTCCCTCTTTTCTCATTCACACGTTGATCTCTGGCCATAATGGATCAGTCATAAAAAGCAAGTAACACATTGTGCACTCATTCTTTTGGCTTTGGACAATATTAACATAATACACACATATTGTTTATTTATTCTGCTACAGTGCAAGTAACTGAGGTAATGCCCGACGTTTAAATGGGGTATTTTTAAATGCCCACATTTCCTTAGCCGTTATGATGCATTAGCCATCAGTAGTCAAATTGCCTTGTATTTGCAATTTTATGGGTACATTTTATCAAGCACACGGGAGCCGCATTCAAAGCTTGAAAATAAAGTATTCCACTTGTGTTAGGCAAGCACTGTTTCGATGCAAGATATGGCCAGAAAGCAGAAATCTCTTTTTTTTTTCTGCCTCAGCTCCAGATTCATCTCCAAATATTGCCTCTATTCGCAGTAGCGGCTGCTCAGAGCCCCCTTTATGGCTGTGTGACTTCCACGCAGCCTCCCCGCACCCAGAGCTCACAACTGCTGGGAAATCACCCCAACTTTCTTCGCTGTTTTAAAATATCTCCTAGTAAAACGTTATCCTTCCTCTCCCCCAGCGCTGGGGTCACCGAGAGCTGCCTTCCTGAGTTGGCATCCAGACTTCCAGCTCTACCCACAAAGCAGGAAGAGTTGCAGGGAGCAAATAACTATCAGAAGAATAATCAGAAGAAGGTAATCGGAAGAAAAGAGCGGTTCTTTGGTGGCCAGGACGCAGTCTCGAGCAGCACTGGCTGGAGCCAGGGCTCCCCACTGGTAGGGCAGGGCTTGGGGGTCACCCCACTGCTGCCCCCCGGGACCTGCACCTTCCCCTCGGGTCAGCCCCAGGAGTCACCCCAGGGCTCCAGAGCCACCCTCGTTGGGGGCGAAACTCGTGCAGGTTGTCCCCAAAAGGAGCTGGCTGAGGGGGAATTTGCTCCCTCTCGTGGGCTCCGGGAGCTGGTGTCTCCAGCAAGGGCGGCGGAAAGGGATGGGATTCCTTCACCTCTTGCAAAACAGGAAAGAAAATCTCCCCTTCGGCCTCTGGGAGCTGCCAGCCCAGCGCGATTTAGGCATAAAGGCCCCAAAAACGCACTCTTGAGTGGGGGCTTCAGCAGTAACTTGTGCTTCTGACACCCTAAAACTAAATCTGCTTTTTGATGGGCTCTCCGGAGCTCCCAGCTCCTTCTCACGGAACACTTTATTGTCTCTGGCTCTGCTAATTCTGTCTGGATTTATTTCTTCCGGAGAGCTTTAGCTGCCGTTCAACCAACTCCAGACTCCGTGTAACATGAATATTACAGCACTCACTCCGAGATGAAAAGATGACATAGTCCTCACGTTTCCTAGACAAGCACAGCTCTGTTTTTCAAGCTCCTTTTAATGGCGAATTTAACACCAAAAAGCCCCCCAGCCTGTCAGGCTGCCGGCACTAATCTGGGGAGGGAAAACAAGCCAAGGCACATGGAGTGTGTGGAAGAGCGTGGGCAGCCTTTTCTTACAGATTAGGCTTCAATTTTTATCACTCGCTCCCCGGGAAGTGACTCTCCGCAGCCTGGGGCACCCTGGGGCATGTGAAAGGGATGGGAGACGGGCAGAGACGGACAGGCCGGGCCTGGCTCGGACAGACAGGCCTGGGACAAACACACAGGCCCTGGTCAGACCGACAGGCCCCGGACAGACAGGACAGGCCCTGGACAAACAGACAGGGCCTGGACAAACTGACAGGCCCGAAACATACAGACAGGCCCTGGGCAGACTGACAGGCCTGGGACAGACAGACAGGCCCGAGACACACAGACAGACCCTGGGAAGACTGACAGACTTGGGACAGACAGGCCCTGGGCAGACTGACAGGCCTGGGACAGACAGACAGGCCCGAGACACACAGACAGACCCTGGGAAGACTGACAGACTTGGGACAGACAGGCCCTGGGCAGACTGACAGGCCTGGGACAGACAGACAGGCCCTGGGCAGACAGGGCAGGCTCTGGACAGACTGACAGGCCCCGCACAAACAGACAGACCCTGGGCAAACTGACAGACTTGACACAGACAGACAAGCCCCGGTGCAGTCCCCCCCACCGTCAGCTCCCCCTCGGCAGTGGGGCTGCCCCGCTCGGTGCGTCCCCGAGGGCGGCTTTAGCCTCTCGCAGTGCCAGGGCAGCCGCCCTCCCGCCGGGGCTGGGGCTGGGCCCGGGTCCCGGCGGCGCCGCCGGCAGCTCGCGGTCTCCCTCTAATGGCGGAAGGGAGAACGTCGCGTCCCCCGGCCGTCCCCGGGCGCCGCCCGGGCGCGGAGGGCAGGCATCCCCCGGGACCTGCAGAGACCCCCGCGGCGAGTGTCGGCGGGGCAGCCCGCTGCCCGAGCGCTGCCCGCTGCCCGAGCGCTGCCCGCCCCGGCCCTCAGCGCCGCGGACTACAGCTCCCAGCGTGCCCCGGGGGAGGACTACACTTCCCACAGTGCCCCGGGGCGGCGGCATTCCCACCATGCATTGCGAAAACACTTTTTAAAAAAAAAGAAAATAAATTATTTTTTTTCAGTCTGAGCCACCCCTCCCGCCGCGGGGCCTTTAATAAATATTGAAAAAAATCTCCGTTGCGCACCCCGGGGTCAGAGGGCTTTATTCCCGCCCGGGGCAGCCTCGGCCTTCACTTCCGGCTCATCCTCCAGAAAAATACATCTCCCAGCATGCCCTGCAGCACTACCCTTTTTCCTGTTCCGGTCGCGGCGGGAGCGCCCCCGTCCCCTGGGAGGGACCGGCGGGCCCAAGTGGTGACAGGAGTCGGCGGGGCCGGGACCAGAGCGGCGGGGCCAAGGCAGCGCCGCCGGGGGCCCACC
>JAOXJM010000007.1:3243850-3270329 GCA_026413425.1 Tringa solitaria
CGGCGGGGCCGGGACCAGAGCGGCGGGGCCAAGGCAGCGCCGCCGGGGGCCCACCGAGCTCCCCTTCTCCCAGCGCGGCCCGGCCGGGCTCACCGCTCCCCTCGGGCCTGGCGGGGTCACCTTCATGGGCGGGCGGTAGCGCGGGGCCCGGCGGTGCCCGGGGCCTGGTTGAGGAGGCGTCGGCGGGGAGAGAACGGGGCCCGGGGCCATGTTCGTGCAGGAGGAGAAGATCTTCGCGGGGAAGGTGCTGAGGCTCCATGTGTGCACCATGGAGGGCGCGGAGTGGCTGGAGGAGGTCCCCGAGGACACCACGGTGGAGAAGCTGAAGGAGCGGTGCTTGAAGCACGTAAGGAGGGGTGTCCCGTCCCGTTCTCCGACGCCGGGGGCTTCCCCCGGCCGGCTCCCGGGTCGTGTGGGGCGCTGGGAGGGAGCGGCGAGCCTGGGGCGGGTGTGGGGCAGAGATAGCCCCCAAATCTCGGCGCTTTCCGCCCTACGGGGCGGGTTCCCGTTGGGACTGAAAATCATGGTCGGGGCGGAGGGACAGGCGGGTCTCCGTGTGAAGAACACTGATTTTTTTCAACGCCTTGTAAACGTCTAAGTAAAAGTAAACAAGAGGCTTTGTGTCCTGGTTTCCTGGTTTGCCCTGTCTGCCCCCCCCCTCCCCCAAATAATGTGCAACTGTCCCATATAGAAAGAAAATGCCCGTTTCAAGAGCTTTGTGTATTGGAAAAGGAGGGGTTTGAGGGAAGTTACTTTGCAACCTTTAGTTACTGAATTGGACATGTGTTTTGTGGTAGAGACCACCAGCTCCTGCGTGCATTTTATGAACCAGTCACCGTGTGTTGCAAGACCAGTGAACTGCCTTTGATGATTTTCCCTCACATACTATAGCCTGGTTTGTTTCTTGTTTATATTTAAGAGTAGAGAAGGGAAGTAGTAACTGCAGAGGAGAACTTGCCTTTTTTCAAAAAGTCTTAGTTCAGCGTCACCCTGTTGGCCCAGTGACCGATGGGATGTTTGGTGGGGAGGTAGTTGGCTCATCTAATGCTTGCCCTGTGCTCTGGGCAGTAAGGTCCCAATGCATGTGTCCAAAGTGTAAATTACTAATTACTGATCACTGTCTGGAAAAAAAAAAGGCGAAAAAATTGCACAGGCTCTTCGTATTCACGTACTCAGTTATCATTGAGGTGTTTTGTGGGTGTTAAATGTTAAAAACAGTGGTTTCAAAACCATTGGACTGAATTCTGAACGTCTGCCCATGAGTGTTTTATGTTAAAGCAAAAACGTGATTGACAACAGCAGCGTGTAAGGTTGTGACCCATGACCAGGGCTCTCCTAAAGTCTCTTATTCTGGAACCAACACAACGTGGCCTGGCAGTGTGAGTCGTAACCTGCTGAATTTCACTGAGGGATGTGTAACTTCTCAGTGTGAAGAGTATTTGGTCCCATCTCTGGGGCTTTTTGTCTTCAGAGTCTTGCAGAGACTTTTTTTTTTCCTAAACCACAGCTGCAGCAGGAGAACACACCTGTAACATGTAATTACCCAACCCCTATTTGAAGGATAAAAGGTTTTATTTCCTGAATGAGCAGGCTGTGAAGTACCAGGTGCCCTCTGCCTTGAGCCTGCTGGTTATTTGCTTTCAGCTAGAACCCCTGGAAACTACAGGTCACAGCACATGCCTTTTTTTCTTCTCCTGTAGCCTTTGTAAGTGCTTCTTGATCTAGGGATGAGAAGGGCCACGTTTGGGTCCCCTTTCCTGAGGTAGGTGCGATCCTTCTTGAGGGAAAATGGGGGTGCAGGGTTCCCCACACTGTTCTGTCCCTGGGAGAAGTCTAGTGCTCCCCTCTTGTCCCCCCTTCAGCACAGCTGAGTGATTAAGCAGAAGAGTGGTGCCAAAAGAGGGTGGGGTAATGATTACATGCATATGTGCAGAGCTGAAAGGCCTTTAATTATCAGGAAGCTTAATTGAATAGATGCTTGTATTGCAGTGGGAGTCAGGGCAGAAGACAATTGATAACTTGGCGTGATGTTTGATTTCCTTCTCTCTGCTGCTTTGTGCTAATGGTATGGATTTGCATAACCATTATGGATAATATATAGTTTTATGGAGGGGAAAAATAGAAATGGAAAAATCCTGGCTCCTGATCATGGGTATGTTGCAATGAATCTTGATGGCACCTTGAGATAATTTATGCAGCCATCTCTTCTAAGATGCTGATTATTATGTTCCCTAAAGTCTTTGAAATCATTCTTGAAATCAATCAGCAGAGGAAGATAATCCTTGTAAGATATTTGATCTAGGAAGGTGGCTACTTTTCCCTCCATAACGTTCAGATACTTGCTGATCTTTGAAGTGTCGCTCTTGATGTCTTTTGTGTTTTGTTTCTTTTTTTTTTGGTGACAGGTAAAGCAAAAAAAACCCCAAAACTCTTCTAGTTCTGTCTCTTGATCTGTAATAAGTCAGTGGTGATTGTTGAACTGCTGCCTTTAGTTATATGTTTTTGTAGTCTGTGAACAAATACCTGATAATGGGTTGTTTCCCTTTCTAGCTTATTGAACTCAAGTTTTGCCATCAAAACGGTCTCTTGGGACAGTCACTTGTCCCTGCTGAAGGCCCCACCGCCTCAGCAGGAGCAGACCCTGAGCTCTCCTGTGGTTTCCTTAAAAAGCAACAGCCCATTTCGGAAGCAGAATTGAGAAGGGTTGGCTTAACCACAGAAACTCAGGCTTGGCTTAAATATTTCTTATGATCCATCATTCTTGTGCCCAGCGCTGACCAACCAAGTATTTCTGAAATAGGGATGTAAATCGTGATCGTGCACTTGGGATGCACAAGTGTGGGCTGTGTGTGTATGTAAACTCTACCTCTCCTTTTCCTGGCAGCGTGGGGCAAGCTTTTAATCCTTCTGTGCTTCTCTTCCTCTTTTTTTCTTAAGCTGTCTCAGTGGTACTTGCCTGGTTTTTAAGGTATGATAAGGAGTATCTGTGGAACAGATGCGAGGTGCTAGTTCTCAGAGTACAAAGATAAAGTAGGTTCATGCCCCTGGGCATGTTTCGGATACTTTGAGGAATGCAGATGGTTGAAGCCACCCAAGTTTAGTAGTAGGGAGTGTCAGTCCTATTTTCAAATGTTTCTGTTAATAAAAGCTTTCTCTTAGTTTAAAAACAAACAGAAAGCCCTGTGGTTAATCAGTGTTCCGAGCTTCACAAATAGCATTTAGCATCGCTGGGGCTTAAAATACCAGCAGTTGCTCAGGCACCTGTGAACAAAGGTTTCTCACCTGCCTGGCAAAGCAGCCTGCTGGAAACGCAGTTTTGAAAAGAAATGCAAAGATTTATGGTGGAAGCAAAACCATGAAACAGCAGATCGCCTCCTTGTAACCCTTTTGTACAAAAAGATGCAAGAGCTCACCTTCCCTGTGACCCAGGGCAGCAAAGTGCACCCTGATTTCTTGTCTCCTGTTGCTTGTGTGACAGACACTTCCTCTGCACTGCACATGGAATTCCTCTCCCTCTCACTGCCCTCCCTGTGAGTTACCAGTGCTCTTCTCTCTCTGAGCAGGAAGATGTTTTCAGTTACACTTTAAAGCATTGCACTTAATATGAAAGCACAGTATTTTGGCAGATAGGATTCTTGTGAAAGGTTCCACAGTGAGATCTGATGTTTAGTGGTTATAGTTCCTGGTGGGCTGTTGAGAGCTAGTAGAGTCATTGCCTGGTAAAATGGTCTTTCTATTTCCAGGACATGTTAAAGTGTTAAGATAAATTAAGTATTTCACTGAGCAGTCTCTTTCACGTGCTATCTATACGTGCCTTATTGTTCTGTGCAGTTGTTAACAAAGTGATTACAGGAACAGGAAGCAGGAACAGGTGTCCCCAGGACTTTCTTTTAAAACAACAACTTCTATTTTTTTCACTTTCACCTTATTGGTAAGTATTACGATTGCATGTGCACCTCTCTTTATATGTGCTAGGGAAAAAAATGGATACTAGGTCCATGTCGTGTCCCATCCCACCCCAAGCATACACCTCCCAGCTCCTGTTTTTAAGTTCTTTCGGTTGGGTTCGTACTCTGAGTCTCTATAACAGTAATTTTTTGCGGTGTTCGGGGAGGAGATGTTCCACTGATGTGCTCATGTGTTTTGGGTAACTTACTGGATCAATCACAGGAGGTACTCCCAGCTGCTTCTAGGCTTTAATGCATTCTTTGGCTTTTGTTCAGCGGTTAATATGCTGAAAGATTAGTAAGAAGCTGCTGTTATACAAAGCAGGGCTCTAACATTCTCCCCTAAATCTTACCAAAGCATCAGAACTGCATAGAAGTTCAGATGAGGAATTAAAAGACCTGCCTGTGTTGAAACCAAGGGTGTTATGTTTGGAAAAAAGAGCAGGTAGCTGAGTCTTCCATCAGTTACAGTCACAACAGAAAAGGTGGTGATGGATGAAAAGGATTCCTTTGAAGGAGGCTGGTGATGGATATTATGATGAACAGGACTAAGTGCTACATCAAAGTAAAGCGCTGATTTCAGTGGGGTGAATGCATTCTCCTGCAAACAGGGTAAAAGTGGCTCAGGAGAAACATGTATTGAAAGAAGCATCATTAAAAGCTGTTTTTGGTGAGCAGAGCAGGTGAGGTCAGAATTAAGTGTCCTATTTTGTGGCGAGAACAGCAGCAGCAATTTTGTAGGTTATTTTTAATTTTGCCTTTCTGGAATTGCAACCACTATGCTTGCTTTTTCCACTCAAACAAATTAGAAGGCTCCAGATGCATTGATGTAATGTTCTTGAAATCTATTGCTGTGGATCCGGGAGCTGCTCTGGTGTGAAGACGTGTCAGTTCACCTGTGTGTGCACACACTCTGTTTTAGGATTTGAAATTGATTTCCTAGTGAATTAATTGACATACAATTTAGAATTGTAATAAGGAATTGACTACAATGTTCAAACATGAAAAACATCTATTGTGTATTGGTTATTTATGGTTGGGAAAAAAGTAATGAATATCACTTTTGTTCAGCACTTTAAGCAGGAAGCCAGTTTAGGGCTCCCATAGCCAAATCTGTTGATTTGAGCTTTAAATAAGGTGCAGAAGCTGCTATTTCCCTCCCAGTTTAAGGTCAAGTATCCTGAAATCACTGCTGGCAATTTCTTGTTTAGTCTGACAG
Source organism: Tringa solitaria (assembly GCA_026413425.1). Classification (NCBI taxonomy): domain Eukaryota; kingdom Metazoa; phylum Chordata; class Aves; order Charadriiformes; family Scolopacidae; genus Tringa; species Tringa solitaria. The sequence goes on from JAOXJM010000007.1 coordinate 3,249,017, forward strand.
TGTATGTAAATAATAATTATTAGATGAAGCAGAGAGTCTCTCCTCTATTTTGACACTAGTTACAAATGAGAAACACACTGCGCTATTACAGCCTTCCCTGCTGCCAAACCACTGGATGCTCTTTGTGGATTTGCATTCTTAGTTCATGGTACTAATTGCTACCCCTAGACTTCTCAGATCACAGAATCCCAGGATGGAAAGAACCTCAAGCATCATCTGGTCAAACCTTTCTTGGCAAAACCGCGGTCTAGACAAGATGCCCAGCACCCTGACTGGCTGAATCTTGTGTCCAGTGCTTCCAGTGTTGGAGAATCCACCACTTCCTGGGATAGATTATTCCAGTGGTTGGTTGTTGCCACACTCAGTTGTGTTATAGAACAATTCAAGCCTGGATTTCTTTAATAAAATACATTCCATGTGCTGGCTGGCCTCTAGCTTAAGCTGTTAGAATCCAGTAAATGATGGCACAGTTTGTATGGAGAGAATCTTAAGTGCAAGGTGCAGTGACTCATGCAGTGGGCTTATTTCTGTTGTCTGATCTTCAATATTTATTATCTTCTGCAGTGTGTACCTGGGAGCTTGGAGGATCCAAAAACCGTGACACATCATAAATTGATCCACGCTACTTCTGAGAAGGTGCTGACAGACACAAAAACAGTGTTGGAGGAAAACATTCAAGATAGAGGTAAGATTGTCTGGTTTTTAATTCTATCAGCCTCGAAACATGAGATTGTGTTTCACTATTTGGTGAGTTCCAAATAGTAACCTTTTTAAGATCTGCTCTGCTTTGACATAGGAAGCTAATAAGGTGGCACAAAAGGAAGAGGAAAAAAAAATTATTTCCTTCTCCAGAGAAAGCACCTTGAGCAGTTTGATTCTGTTCACTCTTCTTTCTAAGAGCTGGAAAGGAATTAGGAGTGTTCATTAAGTCAATAAGTTAAACAGATTATTTTTATCTCATTTTAAGGGATTTCCTTAGAAACCAAACCTCCAGGGCAGAATTTATCCTTCGAAATTAGTTATCATGGCTGAGTATTCCAAGACAGATAACCCAATGCTTTTGGGGGACGGTTCTTGAGGTCTCCAGATCAAGCAAGGAGGACGGTTGGTGGGGTGTATCTCAGTGTCTGCAGTTCAGATCTTGTTCTGTCCTCTGTAAACGCAGGGCAGAATCCATCACACTATAGTATCGCTGACTACAGTAGAGTATGGGAGCTTTGTATTTGCTCCTGAACTTTAAAGGTGTAAAGGATTAATGTGAAACAAAAGAAGATCTAAAGATGAGAGCTGGAGTTTCCTAGACAGCTTAAACTGATGGCCCCTTCTGGAGCTAAAAGGACAGTGGTGCAGAAAGCGAGAGAAGCACAGCTGCCTTAGACTGAAATATTGTCTGAACCAGAAACTCAGCAGGAGTAAAATTCCTGGGTTTTTGCAGGAGTTCGTGCAGGCTGCTGCGAACACGAGCTGTTTGGCATCTCTCCCAAGGCAGTGTCACTTGTCACCTTCAGAGCTGAGAGGTGCCACCGCAGGCAAAGGCCAGGGACAGCATTTTTGCTGATCGGTGGTGTATTATTTCTAGGCGAGGTGCCGGCTCCTACCGCGTTTTGAATTGCAGTTTGCAGCAGCGAAGCAGCATTAACTGTTTAGTCATAGTAAACCTTTTCCCTCTGCAACGTGCTGTCCCTTTCATGTCCCTTGTCAGTGAGAGGAGATCGCGGCCAACAGCTGATTGCCACCGGGTGACTGCGCAGGGCAGCCAAGAGTCAGCATGTGGATCCTTTCACGTTCAGATCAGCTGGACAAATGAGGGTTAAGAGCCTTCACCAGCTGTTGCTCTTGGCTGTTATGTGCTGAGCCAGACCAAGGGAACTCGTTGTGCAAAGCCTGCTTTGTTTGCTTTTTTACCTGCGTGAGGCAAATGGACTAAAAACCGCGTGTTGGGCTGTGTCTGGCTGCAGGACAGCAGATGCTGCACAGGCCCCTGTGGGCTCTAACTAGTGTGTCTGCATTTTTTCACCCTTAGAATGTATGTGGTAGTAACTGAGGTGCTAGAAACTTGGAAAGTGTCACACGATGTGCAGAAAAAGGGTGCCTTGTAAGGGGAAAGTATGAGTCTTAAAAGCCCAGATCAAGCTCGTGCCAGGCCATGTGGGGTATCTGAGACTGAGGACTCATTTGTCCTCAAGACTTGCCCTGGTGGGCTACCAGCGATGCACCCCTGCTGTAGACCATGAATCACTCTGCTGCTGCCATTTGCACACAAAGGTGAGCTTCAGCCTGGTTCTGGAAGCTCTTGTTGGCTCTTGGCCCTTGCCTTGCTGCAGTTGAAAGAAGGCTCCAGCTCAGACCAAACCCCATCCCTGACCTGTCTGTACTGCTGCCTTCTCACTGAAACTGCTCATGCTTTCTTATGATGATGAGCCAATTGATGTACTGTTAATGTACAAGACAACTGGAACCTGCAATACCCTTTCTTTAATGATGCTGTGTGAGGAGGAGAAACCAGTAACAGTCAAAGCGTAACTAATAATGGACCATGTTTTGAATTTACTGTGCACTCAGGAATTGTGAATATTGAAGGGGAGTGTGTGAAGCCATACAAGTTTTAAAGTGTGAAAAAGGTCTGATGCTACAGTGGAATTAATACAAAATGGATCTCCAGGAAAAATAGAATTTGTGAGGTGTCTTAAAAGAACTGTTTTCACATTACTTTCTAATTTATTTCATTATCATTCTTTTTCTAGATGTCTTGCTTTTAATAAAGAAGCGTGCGCCGCCTCCGCTCCCCAAAATGGCAGATGTGTCAGCAGAGGAGAAAGTGAGTTTAAAAGACTTCTTGACTTGGCTTTTTTGATTAATCCTTCTACAGCTCATTAATAAAGCAGTTAATGTGGAGTATTCTATTTGTAGAGGCAAATGCTGCCAGGTGAATTCTAGGGAAATTATTTCACATTTCTCCCAGGCTTTGAGGAAGCTGACTTTCCATTTTTAGCTTTGGTTGTGAGAATATTTGCCTTAGAATAAGACATGCAGATGCACTCCATGGAAGTGGTATAGGTTTGATCTTTGAACAAATATCTAATAACTGTATAAGCATAGTTCAGCGAGTACCTTGCTTACTCTCTGTTTGAAAATCTAATACAAGTAGGTTGATTTACTGTCAGGCTGTCTTCTGTCTTTGTTTGTGGCTTGTCACCCTCTAACCAGGTCTCTAGAGCTGAAGTGTTGACCCCCTACTGTTCTTTTTTTTTACTTTATTGGAATGTAATTGTTCCTGAGGGTCAGTGATGCCCATGATGATGCCTATGCACGAGTGGTACTGCAATTGGTGTTATTGCATAGACACTGAGCGATGCTTGTGCTTGACATTGTGAATTTCTAGGTCTCTGTACTTCGTGCTTGCACAGCTTTGTTTCTTCTTGCTTCCTGTAGGTATTGGTGTATGTCTCTGTATCCCTTCCTCTAGGTATTGGTGTATGTCTGTCTCTTCAGTGTGGTCTTGCTGTGCAGAATGTCACTATAAAAGCATAAGTTATAAGATTAGGAAATCCTTACAGTTTGTACCCTGCTGTGTTTTGTCCTGGACTATAAGCATGTACTGAAAATCCAAGGCACCATATATCTCTGCATGATACTTGCAAGCAGCAAAGCACTTCCAACGTTAAGCAGTTAAGTGTTAGTTTGTGCACAGTTTTGGTACGTCTCTCAATAAACCACGGGTTTGAAGAGTGTGCTGTGAGCAGCCTTTGTGGGCAGAATATGGTCCTGGGCAATGAGGCCTCCAAGTTCTGTTCTCTCCATGTTTGATACATCATTTTCCCTCTTTATGCTGGAATTTCCCTGCGTGTTTAGACAACAGAAATAGGTATAAAGTAACCCTACAGGTCCAGTTTTGCTCTAGATTTGCAAAATTATACAGGTGCTATTAATCCATCGTATTGCTAGAGTGCTGTTTCTCTTAGTCACAAGTTACAGGGCACTGCTTGATGCCTTGGTGAAGAACATGAAACTGCTCTCCGCTGTGCTGTGTTCTCTGTTCTGGGGATAATGGGTTATGAAACCTGATCGTGTTTCCTGTCCTTCAGAGGAAACAAGAGCAGAAAGCTCCTGATAAGGATGCAATTCTCAAAGCAACTGCAAATCTGCCCTCTCGCAACGTCGATCGCGCTGTGGCCCATCACAACATGAGGGATGTAAGTATTAGACTCTACTTCCTTAACTCGCTCACTAACATCCAAAGAGGCTTTTGGCTTGTATAACCTTTTCTTTTACATGGGAATGTGATTCTCTTTTCCCTGTAAAAGAAATTCAGATGTATATAATGTATATTAAAGCAGATAGCCTAAGTTTTAGATACAGGTCATACTATTTAGTGATAATAAAACGCTTTCTTCTAAATTATGATTTTAAACGTTTTATTTGTCATTGGGAAAGCCTCAGTAAGCATATTGCAAACCTGGCAACTGTGAAGTTAGGGCACTTTATTTCTTCAGTCTGAAATAGTTCAGGTGTTTGCAGTGGGTTGGTTTTTTTCTCTTGCATGGCTTTGAAAAGAAAAATTAGCCATAAATTTTTACTTCAGTAATTGCAATGTTTCTAACTGTGTCTTCAGCAGCATGGGGGCTACTTCTACCTTTCTGTACCAGCAGGGACATGAAGCAGTGAATCTGCCTAGATATTGCATGTTTTCAGAGTGCCCTAGTAACCTAAAATTGGGGACAATTCGCATTTAAGCTGTTTGATGGTGTACATGACCTACTGAGCATGGTGTTTTAAAAAACAAATGTCCAACTGAAAGGAATTTGCAATGCTTCAGTTTAGAAAATAGCTTTGTGTGCTGTTCACATTTAGATTACTAGAAAGCAAACAGTAGACCAGGGAGACTCCCTGGTTCACAGAAGCAGGTAGCACCAGTATGGAGCTACTGTGACTGTCGTCTTACGACGTTTTTGCAGGGTGGGAGTCAAAGTGTTTCTGTGAAGCAGTAAGGTTTCTTGAACACTGCACGTCTTGTGGTGGTATTGGGCAGCAAACTGTGGTAGAAATAAAAGGACTTTTCTGCCCAGTAGCTTTTACTTACATGTAGCACTTCACAGGAAAGGCCCAGTGTTCCTTGAGAGACTGAGCAATAAATACAAAGCTCTAATAAAGCAACCATCTGTACAGGGGGCCAGACTACTGCTGAGGTACTAACAATAGATATATTAAGATTTAATGATGTCTGGTAACCTCCTGTCTAAATGTTTTGACAGTTTCCTTTCTTGCAGTTCCAGACAGAGCTCCGGAAGATCTTAGTGTCTCTTATAGAAGTTGCACAGAAACTACTAGCACTGAATCCAGATGCAGTTGAACTCTTTAAGAAGGCAAATGGTATGAACCATATATCTTTACAGTTACTAGTTCAATCCTGGGAAATTCTTTGCTTCCATAGCAGAAGAGTGGGCTTGTGGAGGGAAGTCCAGACCCTGATGTAATAGCAAAACCATTACAAACTTTGTGGCAAAGATTTCACCTTGTGGATATAGATTGTATAAAACTTGGGAATTTAAAGGTCCCTTTGGGATGTATGAGAAGTTCAATTTAAAAACAAAATCATTGGTAGTGGCAAAAGTTGGAAAACTTCACAAATTGAGCTTTAGGGATGGCAAAGAATAGTTGAAAATGCAGAGGGAGATAGTAAAATGAGGAGGAAGCGTAGCTGTTAAATTCAGTTTGTGGGAAATGCTTGCCCTTGAGATTTGCTATGACGAGATTCAATTTACATTCTAGCTAAATTATAGGAGATCCACTGAAGATCTATTATTATATTTACTTATGTGAAAATACCACAGTCATGTGAGAGTCAGCTGTCTTTCATTTGAGATCTTGAACACATCTGGACAAGGTCTTTGTCCTGGAGGAATCTATCTGAGCTGGGTCAAGCTGAGTGCAGCAAATTAAATGATGAGATAGCAAATCTGGGGCAGAAACAAAAGAAGGGATGAAGAGAAGAATGGGGTTTGAACTTAACACATGCCATTCCGTTGAGAAAAGGGGTTTATTTTAGCTTGAAGTCAATCTGAACGTTGTTTTGTTTGTGTATGTGTAGCCATGCTGGATGAGGATGAGGAAGACAGAGTGGATGAGATAGCTCTGCGACAGCTTACAGAAATGGGGTTTCCAGAAAGCAGAGCTGTCAAAGCCCTTCGATTAAATCAGTAAGTGTACTCAGCACACTGCCTGTAAATTACTTGATGTAGTTAAAAAAAAAAAATCTGCGTTTTTTTTATCTAAAGTCTTCTTATGTGGGTCACCTAAAACTAGGTTGGAAGAAGCATTAACTCAAAGAGCAGTGCTGCCTCAGGCAGCGCGCAGGTGGAGGTGGCACAGGGAAGGGGAAACTGTGCTGTACTGGCTCTGGAAAGAATAGCCGCTCTGCGGTTCACAAGGCTGCCAGGCTGGCACTGTTTCCAGGTATTAAACTCACATTTTCTTCCACTTCTAGAATTCAGATTTTTACAGAGAGAAAAGCAAACCTAGCCCATCCACCTTGGTCTTTCAGCTGTAGAAAAATACTTTATGCTGATCTTTTAGAAACATTCCAAGACTATTGTAGAATCCAGATAGCAACTGTAGGAAAATATGAAAACTACTACATTACCTCCTGACCTAAGAAGTATCAGCTGTACTGCCTCATTCCTCACAGGGGTTTGTTAGGCCATTCTCAAAAATTTCTAATGATAGAGAATCCATAACATTCCAGTCAATCTTTTCCAGTATCTCTCCCTTGTGGCTCAGACTTTCTCCCCGATGTCCTCTGTCTTTCATGTTGCAACTAAAAAGCCAAACAGGCAAAGGCTTTCCTTTCTGTGAACGTATAACAATTCCCATGTATCAAATGAAATTACATGTTCAGTTGCCCTATCACTATGTTTGCTTTCTCTGTATTCATTGGGGTGCTCCTGAGATCCCTTATCTGGAGCACTTGCACGGGAAGCAAGTGACCCTGTTGTTATCCTGATGGTCTGTTCCCTTGGGCTGGTCTCTCCTTCGAGGGATCAGGGATTTCTTAAGTCAGAGTGGAGGAAGAACACAATTGCCTGTGTTGAATTTTGCCTTTGCTCAAGGCATATTGTGCACATGTAATGTTTCTCACCCTTCTTATTTTTTAATTGTGGTGTTAATGTCATTCCTTGATCCGTGGATGGATGTCAGAGAGATCTCTTTAAGAAACAACAAAGCAGCTTGCATCTGAGATGTTCCATGAAAATTTGGAACGTGCTTTGTTTGCAGTTTTGTCAACGGTTGCAATTAGTCAGTGTTTGTCTGTTGTGAAGTAAAGTGGATGACGTGGAGAATTAGGTGACGCCCTCAGAAATGCCCTATAAAATCTGGGTTGTAGCTGTCCAAGTTGGACTTCATTCCTCTGAGAAGATTGTGGTGTCCCAAATGCACAGAGAATTAAGGTGCTCTGAGATTTGCTCCAAAACTTTATTATTTATGGCTTTTCAGATACTAATTAACCGGCCAGTCAGTATGCCACGGGAATAAAGGCAAAGGCATGTAACACTACTGTGCATCTGGAGTGTCTCTCACCCCTATTTTTGGATTTGCTTTCCAGTATGTCGGTGACACAGGCCATGGAGTGGTTGATAGAACACGCAGATGACCCCACAGTGGATGCTCCGCTCCCAGGTCAGACTCCAGCAGAAGCCACAGCTGAAGCTGGTGCATCCTCTGCTGAAACGACTGCAGGTCCCAGTTCGGAAGCGGGTGGGGAAGAAGCCAAGGATGAGCTGACAGAAATATTCAAGAAAATCCGGAGGAAAAGAGAGTTTCGTCCAGACCCACGAGTACGTGCTGCTTATCTCGCTGTGTAACGTTAGGAGTGGAAGGGACTCTGTGGGCACCGCCGAATCCAAATAAATGTTTCGTTAATCAATGGAATGGGCCATCTGGGTAGACGTATATTATGCTGGCTTGACAGTATTTTAGTGGAAGTCTTTAGGGACTGTTTAAATACAGGTTGCTGAAAGGGATATTACCTAATTAATGCATTACTGTCTCAGATAACAGTGCCAGTAATTTAGATACTGCTGCTTCTGCACCTGAAAACTAACTGCTGGGACTGAAATGAGCTGCCAGACTCCTGGCATTGCTCTTTCTGTCTGCTGTCTAGGAAGGAAGGGCTGCAGGACCTTAGTCCTTTTGCTGTAGAAAAGAACAAAAGAGCATTGTTGTATTTAGGAGACAAGGAAAATTACCACCAGCAGACTTAAGTTGTGTAGCAAATGCAGAAGTTAACCTTTTTTTCAGAACACAGTATTAGTTGAAGTGAAAATATGTGGTGTTATCCTGCTGTAAACTCACCAGGAGGTGCTCTTTAGAATCTAGTGCTTTGTTTTCACAACAAAGCTGTTTCTTGAGATTTCGGTTAAAAGCTGCAAATGTATTTGATGACCTGGGTACAATTTCTAAATGATTAAACATTCTCATAGCAGTATCTAGGTACGCTTGTCTAAATACATAACACTCACTGGCAACATAATAAATCCAGGAAGTGAAATTAAATTGAGTGAATAGAACTAGGGATGCATGTGAGCTTGATCTGTCAGTGAGATGTGAACAAAAGCCTTATGACATGAGAGAAGTTCTAAAATAAGGTGTTTCTGTCCTGCTTTTCTCCTCTCTGCCCCAGGTACACTTGCTCTTTGCTTTGCATTCAGCTTTCAGGGCTGAGGACAGGAACTGCCCTCCCTCTTAAGATTTATTCTTCTTCCATAATAAAGACGCTTTGGATACAGGGTACTTGAAAATATTACTTAGTGGTCTACAAATGGAAACAATGGCGGGGTTTAGCCAACAAAAAGCTCCTGCACAGAAGGGGCAAGGGTATGATTGTTCTCATTTCTGTTTTAAATGTTACATTTATTAAGCTGTGCAAATCTGATACAGGCTGTCATTGCCCTGATGGAGATGGGATTTGATGAAAAAGAAGTGGTAGATGCACTCAGAGTAAACAACAACCAGCAAAACGCGGCTGTGAGTACGATATCATCGCTGTTCCTCATTGCTATAATAGTCTGTTCAACTGATGCTTTGAATTGGTTGATTGAATTGGTTGATGTTTTGATCTGTCATAAGGCCCAACAGTTACTGGAGATGAAATGAGCATTATATATTCTGTGCCTCTTCCAAATTAGATGCACAACTTGAATACAAAGGTTTTAGACCTCTTAAGAGGAACTCAGCATGCGTGAGGTTGAGTCTGATCTGGTTCATACAGCATATGTGGATTTTCAAAAAGCTTTTGAGAAACTCCCTCACCAGAGTCTGCAAAAGAGATTGTGCCATCATGAGAAAGGAAAAGGTATTCCCAATAATTAACTGATTAGAGGACAGGAATAAATGATTGAGCAAGAGATTCAAGCCATGCAGCGTGTAAATTGCCATTCTGCAGCAATGCATTCCACAGTTTACAGAATCCAAAAATATAAAGGTTTTCAAAGACTGATTAGTCCCCAGCTAGTGGATGATATGTTAAGGAAAATCATGTGGGCGCAGCTGACAGCCAAGGAATCTTCTCTTCTTAAGCATCTGGTGCTGGCTACTGTTAGAGGATGTTGGGCTGGATGGTACTTCAGGCTGTCGCATTGTAACAGTGTTGATGGGGCTCCTTTTGAGGCAGCACATAAGTAGGATAACAAACATCTTCCCAGCACAGCTGCTGTTCCTGTTGAAATAAAGGTGTGGGACCAACACACAAATTAATAGTAATCTAGTGTGAAAAGAAACGCGAGGGGGAAAAAATACTTTTAAGGTGCCATGTTGTCAAAACTTTTGAGATGCTTTTGTTCTGATGGAATCACTCATGAAATCTGTTGTGCCTGGTGATTTCTTGCAGTGTGAATGGCTGCTGGGAGACAGAAAGCCTTCTCCAGAGGACTTAGACAAGGGAATTGACACCAATAGCCCTCTCTTCCAAGCCATCTTAGAAAACCCAGTGGTACAGTTAGGGCTAACCAACCCTAAAACTCTACTAGGTAAGTCCTGCTTGGGTTCCTGATATATATACACTGTCTCTGTGGTTGCTGGCAAATAAGAACAGGGACTGGCTGATGACAGCACGCTTTGTGGGTGAGGTGCTGCTCTGTACCCTTTTCCTTGCGTTCAGCAACTGTATTGTTTGTTTGCTTCGTACTGCAACTCAGCGAAACCCAGAGCAGAACTTGGGGCTGTCCCAGAAATGATACTAATTCCCCAGGCTGCTGGATTACTTGCTGAACTCAGAACTTCAATAGCTGCTGGCTGCAGTGCTTTTGTGGATTTAGGAGACCTTTTGTGCGCTCCCTTTGGCCACGAGGGGAAAAATCAGGAATGTCTGTCTAGAACACTGATTATTTCGCAGAAAAAACAAGGCTGTCTCCTGCTGTAAAGCTTACTGTGTGCTGAGGCCTGATCACTGGGAGGGAAGATAACTCATGAAAGAGCAACCAAACAAAAGCCTGAGCTCAGGCCTTGCCTATCAAAGCTGAGATAACGTACATGAAAATACTCTTTGCCCTGCTTGAGTTTCAGCTCCGTGGTAAAGTCTGTGTGTTCGTGGTCTGAAAGGCTGTGAGCACAGCAAGTACCCAACTGAGGAGCCTGATGGTGAAACACAAATCTCTGATAAATTGGTCTCTCTGACACTGGAGGATGATACAGAAGAATGACGTGGGCTATGTGAAGTATATAAAAAGTTTTACATTTAGTTTTTGGCTTCAAAATTTATTTGAAGACTTGCTTTTAAGTAAAGGCTGCATGTGCAGCCTTTAGAAAATACTACTTTAAATGCAATTAGGAGAGTTTGCAAGCCTTTAAATAATAATTCAAGAGCAGGACCTTCCCACCCTGATTTCCAAACAAATGGTCTCCATTTCCAACAGGGGTTCCACGCTGCAGCTCAGAATATAAATAGAAAATGAAATGCTTGTAAAGCTTGGATGAACATCAGAGAATATATTCCTAATGATACATCTGCAAATTGGTTATGTCACAGAATTTAATAATGAATGATTGCAATTAATTGGATACTTACAGAACGTCAATACATCTTTAACTAACTATATTCTTTTACACAGACTCAAAAGCTTAAAACTAAAGTGGTGAGAAGTGAGATTTGCCCTTTATTCTGGGCTTTTCTGTAGGCACGCAGCATGACCTTGAGCAAGGTGTTGATGATGAGTCTTTGGGAGGTACTTAACAGTACTAACACTCCTGGGAAAACTAAGACACTGACCTTGGTGCCAGTCTGCCAGGCTCTTACAACACTGACATTTGGGTGACTTCTGAATAGGTCAGATGTGCCACTGCTTTTTTTGTCCTGGTCCATAGCGACAGCTCCAAATGTCCAGTAGTCCAGCTCAATGTCTGTCACAAGGCTTATAAATTACTGCCTGGGCCCATCTTCTGCCAAATCTGCAGCTTAGCTCTTGCAGTAGCTGTCTGGTTCCTTCAAAACAAGTAGAAGAGTGAAAATTAGCATATTTTAAAAAACAAACGAAACAAAACAACAAAGCTTATTGTAAAGACGGCTGAGTATAGGAAGAAAAAACTGCTCTTAAATATTGGGATGGCTGTCTCTGTTCAGAAAGGGGGTGACTGTTCTGCACAGACAGCCTGGGTCCAGGCAGGTGGAACTGGCTGCCTCGTGCCACCTTCTGCTTTCCAAACCCTGGGAAGGAGAGAGCACACGCTGCTCTGAGGGAAGTTGCTGCTTCCCTTCTGGCTTCTATGAAAAGGGAGAGCTGTGAAACTTGGGGGCTCAAGGGGCTACACTGTTGCTGGCTCTGCTGCTCCTTCCTGGGTAGCCTTTGGCTTACCTGCTCCTTATTTTACTGGCCTAGTCTTCTCTTCTGAGATGTTACGAGAGAGGAGCCACAGGACAAGCAGGGTATGGCACGGGAGAGCAAAGGTAATGGAGCAAGGGGGTGACAGTGCTTTCTATGAACTGCCTTGGTTAAAAACCAAGAAGGAGAGAGATAAAGGTGCAAGAACTGGCCATTAAGAAATGTAGGCTGGGATGTGGAAAATCTTTGAGTGGAGTAGCAGAAGACTCTTCCCCCAGGAGCACTGGCAGCAAATGGCCACGATGGGTGTTTATAAATGGATGCATTGCATAGCGTGGGCCCTGTTACTGTGTGCAGGCATTTGCGAAGGCTTTAGCTCTTCAAACCCGTGTCCTTGAGGTTTTGTAAGGTGGACTATAATAATCCAGGCTGAGTACTTAATCACACTCTGTCTGCAGTGAATTTAACGCTGAGGAATGGGGAAAGCACACCAGCCTTGTAGCATCCCGGGCTGTGGAGTCTGAGGAGCGCAGATGGTAAATGTATGATTCCCACCGGTTTTGGGTGACGCTTGCCCACTGCCTTTGAGTTGCAGCTCTTTCTAACTGTCCTGTTGTTGAAGCTTTTGCTGACTGAAGGACTGAGTTTTGCGATTTCCCTCTCTCGGCAGCCTTCGAGGATATGCTTGAAAACCCCTTGAACAGCACTCAGTGGATGAACGATCCAGAAACTGGGCCTGTCATGCTACAGATCTCCCGAATCTTCCAGACGCTGAATCGCACGTAGAGGGGGAAATGCCAGTCCACTGTGCCACTTCCTACTGTCCCTCGCTTCACCTTCTCCTCACCGGGAGGGTGCTTGGATTGTCTGGGGAGGGGGGCGGATGGAAGGGGACGGGGGGGGGGGAGATCCCATCCGAACGGGTCTCTCGCACGAGAGCTCATGTAGTTACAGCCAACTGAAGTTAATTGCCTTGTGGATTTAGTGTTAGTGGAAGAGGTTTGAAGACTTGTTTATGTTTTCAGGTATTAGGTTTAAAATAAAGTATATAAAACAAAAAATAGGAAAAGGTTTTGTGAAAACAATTACAAATCTGATTGTTGGAAAGAAATATGATATTGCTTGTTAAAAAGGCCTGTGACAATAGTTTTCTAGCCAGTTTTGCTAGCATCTGGCTAGTGTTTACAAAAGGTCACTGACCACTAGCATAGGATATTAATCATCTCCATACAGTATTAACTTATGGCTATATCAAATTATGAAATGCTTTTTTAAATTGATTCTTAGGAAATATTTTCTAAAAGTCCAAATATTGGGAGAGCAAGCACATTTCTATCCAAACTTGTTTATCTTACATTTTAGTTTAAACAGAATAATTCAGAGATGGAATTCTTTTAATAAATAGCATTACTTTTTCCTATTTATTTTCTGTGTTAGTGTTGTTCCAGTCCCACAGTGGTTATACTTGTAGGAGATTCTCTGTCAGCTACATTAAAGATGCAGTATGTCTTTCACAGCAGAACCCAGTACACCAAGGCTTGGATTCTGGAGTAGGCTGCAGTTCAGAAGTTCATTCTCTGCCATACCCTAATGCGAGGAGGGATGTATTCACATCGTGGGGCTTTTTCCATTTTTATGTGCACGGTTTTGGAAAGGGAGGCTCGTGGTTTATGACTTTGTTTCAGACTATTTACAAAAAAGCAACTAATTTGCATGGTTTTTTCGTTGGTGAGCTGTAAAGAAGCAGAACTGCTTAGGTTTTTATTTTGTTGAACGTATTTAAAAACATGCTTGAAATTGTTATCTTCTTTGAGATAGAAGTGGTGTTTCTTGACACTTATTTTTACCTTGAAAATACCAAGAATGTCAGGCTGCATCTTTCCTATTCTGTCACAGGACAGACTTGGGATTTCAGAGAGGAGCTGTGAGCTTTTAAAACCAGAACTCACTGGTAGATACCCAGCGATATTTAGTTTTTATGATTGTGCTCTGCAGGTGTTATTTTTTTTTTAACAGTCAACAAAAATGGGTTCTGCTTTCAAATTAGTGAAATTTGATTGACATCTGTTATAATCCCCACCATGTCTTGTTTTCTAAGCAAGCTCTGCCTCTCCAAAATGCAGAGTAACCAGCTGGAGACCCTGTCCTTAAATAGCACAAAGGGCTCCTGTCAAACAGAGAGATCCTGAAGAGCTCTGAAAGTAATTTTTTTTTTTTTAAGTGTGGGTTTGCTTGGGTTTTTTTGATGTGGTTGTGTTTTTTTTTTAAAAACAAAAATGCAACAAGATGCAACTCGAAACCCTACAACAAGTTTTGGCCTGAACTTGGCATCTAATCTATGCTGTTGTGCAGCTGAGGCACTGAAGTTGCCAATTTCACATAATTAATATGAAGGGTGGGGAAATCAAAACAGCATGAGATTTTTATCTTGACTTAGTATCCCAGGATTATTTTTTTTTGTTATTTGTAAGTTCATATGAAGCTTTACAGTTCATGACTGTTGAAACATTTACGTCTGCACTTAGAAATTCCAAGCTTTATAGAGATGCTGCTTCAGTTCAAATGGGGTGGTAAAACCATTCCTGGACTCTTGCTAAGAACAGATTGACAATTGTCACCTTGTCCTATAACTGCAAAAGCTGGGAACCTGATCCTGCAGCCCAGCGAGCCCAGCACAACCCCTTCTGAGTAGCTGTGACCGAATGTTGTAGTATTACAAAGGTTTTGATTATTTTGTCCATTTTTTTTTCCTACTCCCTGAAGCCTTTGGCCTGTAATACTAACAGAAGACACTATTACTTGAAGATCTAAGAGGCACAAGTCCTTCTCTACCAGTCAGGATTCTTCTAAATAGTCCTTTTAATGAGTCTTTTTAGAAGACAAAGCTGGGAAGAACGGCCCTGTAGTTTGATGAGAGGTTTTTTGGCTTCTGAATGAGTAAGTACAGGTTCAGACTTATCAAACAGGCACTTTGGTAGCAGTCATGGTCTTTGAAGAACGTGAAGGCTTGTTGAAAGGCTTCTTTTGATTTCAGAATCATATGTTATCAGACTCTGGAGTAGCTGTAGAGCTTCCAGATAGACCAGGCGAGGATCATCTGTCAACTTTAGTGTCATCTAAAAATTTGGCATCTGGTTTGCTGGCGGAACCCAGGGGACTGGCCAAATGGCAGGAGTGAGAGGTCTGTTTTGCCTGTACTGGTGGGAGAGGAGCTGCCCAGGACTGTCTGTTGGTGGTGCTGGGGTGATGTGGATTATGAACTTGAACCATCTCCCCAGTTTTGAGGGAGCTGAAGCTGTTTGCTCTCCTGATCTGTGGTTTCTGACCCGCTTTTTAAGAGCAGAGTGGCTCATTTCTAAGGGTAAAGGTTCTGCTGCTTGTGTGTCTCTGCTTCAACCCCACAGCAACGGCATCAGAGTGTGATGCTGCCAGGACCTGCTAATGAACTGTGCCTGTTCGTTAGTCTCAGTCTGATCAGGGTGATAAAAGTTATCAGAACTGCCTCCCTGGGTGTGCCAAAACGCAATCAGCGCCACTGAACCTTTTATAAAGTAAGGAAAAAAAAAAGGCATTAGTAAAAGAAATCGTGCTTATGAAGAAGAAATCGTACTCTTAGAAGAAGATATGGTGCTGGACCTGGGCATTCTTAACCTAATAAGCAGGTAGAGACCTTAGGGACAAAGGAATACTGCATCTTTAAAATGCTTGATGGCTTGAGAATATGTGGTTATTTCTGGATTTTGTTATTCCAGAGCTCAGCACTTAAACAGCTGAAGTGTTGGAGAGTGTGTTCTTCCTGATCTGCCAAACCGTTTTCGTGCTTGGTATGGCTTTAACATATAGCCCTGCTTGGCTTTCAGAAACTTAAAAGTTTCCAGTGGGCAATAGGTGGAAGAGGCCAGAACGTGGGAGGTGTGATGTTTGCAGCAAGGCATAGGAGTTGACTTAAATCAAGTGAAAACTACCCTTGAGGTTAAAGGAACACTTAGGGAATTGATCCAAGACATGGGTGGTGGTGTTGGGGTAGGAACTGGTAGCAGAGAAGAGAGCTGTGTGTGCCCACCACACCTGGGTGTGCTGCTCCTTCAGCACACGAAATGGAGGGGAGGAGTTAAGTCCGTTGTGCTTGCGAAGGCATTCATTGGCCCAATTTTTGCAAAATCTGCAAAAAAAAAAAATAATAGATCACCGCTTTTGAGTCAGAATGTGCAGACAGCTCTGCAGGCACAAGCTGTGTGTGTGGTAGGAGCTGTGCCTGGTGATAAACCCTCCTGTCCCCTGGCCGAAGGGCAGAGGACCGGCTGGTTGGGTCCCTGAGCACGTGGGAATAGAAGGCTTTGCTTTAAAAAAAAAAAAAAAAAAAATTGTGAGAAAGAGCTACTTACAGGAGTAGGGATTTACAGATACAAGTCCTGTGCTGGTGTTCAAGTTACAACTAGCAAAGGTGTGTCATATTTAAGTGTCTCAAAACGTGGTCATGGGAATATTTGGAAGCCTGTGAAGTCAAGGAGTAAGGAGACGGGGTGGTAGGTGGCAAACTCAATGTCTGGCTCTTCCAGTTCTAGCTCTTTGCCCCATCACTTGATACAGACAATCTTCTACTTTTTGATATTACCTGACTCTTGAAAGCTAGCTAGCTATTTATTTAAATATATGTAACTTATAATTTTTGTCATCCAAACACTGATATTTTTAATAGAAATGTACTCTATGGAAGTTTGTTCTCAGGGCTTCATATTTATACTCTCTTGATAGGGGGATGCATTTAAAGGCATGTATTGGGGGGGGGGAATTAATACCAGTGGCCACTTTACAACTTGGACCTTGATTGTCTTGACGTGTGAGCCTGAGCTGGTGTAACTCCTAACGAACCGCTCGTGTCTGCTCCAGCCCAGAGAACCGGCCGGTCTTTCTGTCCCTGTGAGCAGTGACGTGAGTCTTCCTCAGATCGCTGCATCCCCCTCTGGAAATGGTCACGCAGGGTTGCCCCCCAGTTGGCTGATCTTTCCACCATTTCAAGGACGCTTCTGCTCCCCGTGCAGCTGGAAAATTAACTTGCAGGGTCTCTGAAGCACTCATCGGTGCGCTCCTGCTCCTCTCCTGGGGCGGAGGGAGGTTTGCTCCTGCGAGAGCTCGGAAACCTCCAGGTAATCCCTGTTTTTTTGGCTGCTCACAGCCCCCGTCGCAGACGCCTCCCAGAACCTTGACCCCCATTTCTTTCCTCGCTCTCCTGGAACCAAACTTGTCTTTTGGAGATTGATCTTCATATCCAAGCAACGCTTCAGTGGTTATTGAAATCCTTTTTAGTTGGGACTGTTACAATTTATACATTTTATTATTTTTTTTTTTTAGGCATTGTGATTCATGGGCTGAGGATCTTTTAATATATTTTGAAAGTTGTTTAAATAAGCATTGCACCAAACGAATGTATAGTAACACTGTCAGCAGATATTGCCAGTGGAAGAGATACGGGGGTTACGCTCATCTCTACTCCAGCGGCAGCTCTTCGGCCGTAGCGTGCCCAGGATAGTGAGAGTTTCATCCAAAGTAAATACCCCGGTTTTCTACTTTTAATAAATAGCATTTTTATGAACTAGCAGAATAGCGGCGCTTGCAGCTGGGTGTTTCCATCCCATCATAAGTCCTTGTGCTTTGAGGCAAAATCAAACCGCTGACGGTGTCTTCCTCTCTGGGCTGATCCTTCTCCTGAAGGATTTGTGCTGGTTCTTGGGGGGGTAGGACTTGGGGGCAGCCCCCCCTTCCCACGGAGGACACGGGAGCGGTGTGTGTTGTGCCCACGTGAATGTGCTCTCATGGTGGCTCTTCTCACCTGCATCCAACATCTAGGTATAAAAGGGGGGTTTTTTAAGGACCTTTTGCCCAAGACTTGAAGACCCTTCAATGCAGATCCCATTTGCTGCATGTGAACTCCAGTAAATGTAAATGCATTAAATTCTTACTGAATTTGGGTATAGTTTTATATCATGCTCTGGGGAGAGGGAAGAAATTAGATCACGTTTTAAACCGAGCCCCACAAAACAAAGTGTCTTTGTCGCAGCAGGTAGCAGAGGCCTGTAGAGATTTTTAATTTGCATATTTTTATCATAGTTTAATGAACTGTACAAGAATGTGATTTGCTATCCAGCACTTACCACGAGGCAGCACCAGTAAAATTATATCGCAAGGTACTGACTTAACATTTATTATATTTTTTTTTTCATTTCACCTGTGTATAAAATAATTAGGTACAGCATATGATAATTTTCCTGTGGCACTGACACTGGTGTGTGGCATGCACAGCTCTTTCCAAGATGTAACGTTCCTTTTACGAAGCTTAACTGGGGGGGCCCTCGCTGAGCCTGTGGAATTCAGGGTTCATTCTGGACACGCTCCCGTGGGTCGCTCCCCCCGAGTGGGGAAAACCAGGCTTTGCTCTTGTACAGCAGCCTCCAGGCAAAAAAAAAAAAAAAAAAGGCAAGAAATGTTACTAATTTATTATTTTAAGCAGTCGTTATTGTCTGCTGAAATATTCCTGGAGGTTATCAGGGTTGTGAGAGCCAGACCTCTTTGGACTGAAACAATCACGTACCTTCAGCGTGTGGAGGAGCCGTACCCAGGAGTGAGACTGGAATGAACACTGAGTCTTTAGACCTGCTCACACGTACACACTGAGGACACTGTTATGTGTGCTGTAAATTTATAATATATCTTAAAAATAAAGGTTTTTTTTTTGATTTATTACAAGGTGTTCCGAAATGTCATTTCCAGGAGCAGCAAAGGTTTATGAATCCCCATCGGTCAATGTTCCTTGTGTCTGCAGACTGCTGGAATTGATTCTCTGAAAATAGGACATTTCAGTAGCTGGGCAAGAAACCTGGAGCAGAATTTGTGCGGAAAATCCTGGTTCAGTGGCTGGTTTTGCACCTGGAAGTTATTTCTCTATTTTACGTGGGTAAGATCCATTGCGAGGACCGTGTGAAACAAGATTTGGTGATGCCCTGGGATGAACTGATGCCATTTAAGAGGGATTTATCTTGGTTGATGGTGGTTGATTGATAGATCGGAAGCCTTTTCTCCCGCAGCGGGGGAACCCTCGTAGAGGGAAACCACTGGAGCACCAGCAGCTGGTGGGGTGGTGGGATGCAGCAACGTGGACACGAGGAAACCAGGATGCCCCCCCTGACTCGGGCCATCCCGGTGCTGCCAGCGGCTGTTTGGCACGGAGCTGGGAAGCTCCAAGCCTTCCCCACGGGTGTGTGGTTGCCTCGGAGGCAACTCATTAGGAGTGTAAATGCAGGAGGTTATTTCTCTAAGGAAGAGGTGGGGTTATTAGCATTTTCACACAATGTTCAGGGTGAGGAAGGGCACCTGCCAAGCAGCCTGTTTATTTAGTGCCTGTTACAGCAACTGGTGAGGAGTTCAGAGTGGTTTTTGTTGCATCTCGTGCAAGATGGAGGATTAGTGTCTGAGACACCTAAACGCCTGTTGCTCAGTGCGGGGTTTTTAATGGTGTGGTGTTAAATACAGGCATTTTGGTGGCCCCTAACTCGGATTTCCTTTAATGTACGGATTAGCAGTGGGCTGCAGGACAGTCCAAAGGTCCAGCTCTCCACTCGTTTAGAGTTAAAACAACAACAAAACCCCTTAAAGCAGCTGATGATGTATCATTAGATAATGGTGCTTCTCAACCTAAACTGGTACGGCAGGTCTAGGCAGAAATCCACACCTTAAAAATTAAAAAGTGCTGCTATCTGAGCGACAAGAAGGGCTGTAATTGGCGTGGGGTTCGTCGGCTCTCGGCGCGGGGAGGTGTCGCTGGCGCTTCCCGGCAGCGATGAGGAGAGAAGCTCCGGCCCCGGGAGCCCGAGTCCCTGCTCCCAAGGGAGGGGAAGGTAAGTACGGGTCACACTCGGCTGTGAGGATGCGGCTCGGTGTTGGGTGAGGTGAGACATCACCAGCACAAACAGGAGAGTGGTTCCCGGCCCCGTGACGGGTGGTTACCGCAGCCTCTCCCAGCAAGCGGGCGTTCTCCTTCCCTGCATTCCCTCTTCTCCCGTGGGTGGGAGGTCACCACTGGCGCTAACCCATAAGAAGGAGCAGAAAACTGTACCATTCCCTGGCTGGTTCCTCCACCCTGGCTGCCTGGAGTGGATTCCAGCAGAACCGGTGGGTGCTGCCCCTGCGCCCTGGCAGCCCCACGCACTCCCGTCAAGGCTCCAGTTTCCTCGCCGTCTGCTTTATCTTTATTTTTTTTTTTTAATGGTGATTTTACTCCGAGAGGGGAATTGGCCACAGGAAGCAGCAGCTCTGGAAGCTGCAGGGGATGCTTTGCTGTAGGGGAAGGGGGTTTGGGGCAGAATTAATAGAGCAAATTCTTTAATCTTGCTATTCAAAACCTTCGCTTCGAGATGCAAGGTTTGCACTTGTGAGCTGGGCCATCGCTCCCGTGGTTTGGGCCCAGAAAATGGCTCGGAGACGGGCAGGTCTGTAGCGTCCATGTGTGACCAGCGTTGGTCCGACTGCCAGGGAGTGTGACCCGAGCAGGGACGGCGGTGCCCGAGCCCCGTGTATCCGGTGTCACCAGGAATTTGGTCTCTGGTGGAGCTGGGGGGGGGGGAGGAGGGACATCAGTAACTCGAGATCTGCTGGACCCCACCACACCGGACCAAAATAAACCTGGAGAAGTGACCAGCTCTCTCAGACCCAGGGGTGTAAATCAGAGGGCTGGCCGAGGAGCTGGTGCCCGAATAAACAGTCTGAGTTGAGGGTCCGTGGTTGCTCCTGGGGAGTCACCGGGGGCTCAAACACCGTGGGTGCTGCCTCCCCCGTGCCGGGCACTTGGCTGAGGGTGCTGAAGGCGGCAGCTGGGAGGATGCAAACCCCGTGTCTTGGGGGTCCCGCACCCCCGGAATGCGGTACAGCCGCAGGGAAGAGCCGCAGCTCTCCACCAGGTTTCGTTAAGGATGCCGTCACCCTTTGCGTAACGAGCATTCCCGCTCCGGGAAGCGGCGTGCCCCGAGCGCTGAGCTGCCCAAGCTGGTTCCACGCCAGGGCTCTGCGTGCGTGGCACAAGCCACGGTGGCTTTGTGTTTAATTCCTGGTGAGAAACTGTCTGAACGCCCCGGTGCCGGGCTGTGCAGGTGTGAGCGGCTGCCGGTGCGCCCTGAAAAAGAAATTATTCATGGAAGACTCGGAGCACGTATGCATGATGTGGTTACTCTGCTTTTACGAGCCATAACTTGGGCATAAACCACATTTATGTTGGAAGAGAACCTCTATTTGTCCTCTGAGGAAGGGCTGCTCCGTAGGGAATCTGTGCCCAGGAGCCCTGTACCCGCAGCAGCACCCAGGGGGTGGTTGAATTATTCAGCTCCTCGGCGCTGCCGTGCAGGGAAATAGCACGGCCCCGGTGCCGCACTGAACCTGCAGCCTCCAGCCTCGACCCCTTCCAGTGCCGTGAGGGCACTGGGGGGATTGGGACATCTCGCTGGATTTCTTGGCAC
>JAOXJM010000007.1:3280423-3312245 GCA_026413425.1 Tringa solitaria
CCCCTCCCGCCTTCCCTTAACCCCCTCCCCGGCCCGGGGATGAGGCAGCGGTAGCGCGGCAAGGTGAGGCGGCGAGGCCTGTAGGCCGCGGCGGGCGGGCTGAGGGGGGAGCGGCGGCGGGGGTTCGGCGGCTGCGGTGCGTGGAGCTGCCTGCCGGCGCCGGGTGGGCTGCGCCCCTCTCCCTCCTCCTCCTCCTCCTCCTCCTCCCTCTCCTCCTCCCGGGTGGGGGCGGGGCTGCGGGCTGGGCCGCGGCGGGGTGGGGGAGCCGCCGTCCCCCCCGTGCCCTCCTCCGCGGCTTCCCGCCGCCCGGCGGGGCGAACGGGGATGGGGGTGCGGGCGAGAAACCTCTGCTGCTTCTCCTCCCGGGCCAGGCGAGGGAAGGAGCCCCAGGTGCTGCCCGGGCGCGGCCCCGCGGGGCGGTGGCGGGGCGGGCGGGGGCCGCCGTACCTGCCCGCATTGTTCGGCGGGCGATGGGGGGGGGGAGGGAGGACGGCGGTGCGGGGGCTGCGGGGGGCGGCGGTGCGGGAGCGCCCCATCCTGCCTTTATTCCAGCGGTCGGGCAGGTGCTGGGCTGCTCCTTTCTTCTTTGGCCTTGGCAAAGGGCTTTTTGTGGGCGAATCCGCGGCTCGCGAGAAAAGGGATGCTCGCCCTGGGCTCGGATGTCTTCTGATTTTCCAGTGGATTTGGAATTGCTAAATGAGCCCTTGCGATGTAAATGCCGAAGGATGTGGGGCCTGTGGTGTTCCACCCGCCGTATTGTGCCCGGCGTGATGCTCCTCGGCCGTCCCTTCGGCCAGCTCCTCTCCTCTGAGGTCTTAAAAAATGCCATGGTTTCAGAAATGCCCGTGTAAAAGTCCGCTGCTGTCTTTTGTTTTTGTTTTAGATGGTGGATGTTGATGTTTGCGTGGGTGGAGATAGTACCAGAAGAAAAATGGATGCCCTGACAGATAGTGCAGTTGAGATTGTCCCTTTGGAGCTCTATGATTCAGCCAGAGCAAAAATAGCTGCTAATCTACAATGGATCTGTGCGAAAGCCTACGGAATAGGTAAGATCACTTTTATCAGGGAGCCGTTCTTGGTTTTGTTCATGCTTTTTGTGTCTTCCCTGCCATTCCAGGAGTACTTAAATTGGCCTTCAATCACCTTTGTTTTAAATATCAAAAATACGATTGTCTGTTTTCTTATAATATTGCACGTTTCCTGGTACCTTTGATGGGAATAATGGAACTGTATGAGATGCCCTGAATCAGCAAACTTAATGGTGAACGCTGGCAGATTGTGCTTGTGAAGAATGCTTACCCTGAAATGCTTAAATCCTCATTTTAGCGAAGTAAGACTTTCCTCCACAAAACTGTGTGTCAGGGCTTGCAGGCCCCGAGTCCCTCCAGGCTGTGAAGGCGTTAGTCTGCTTCCTTGTCTAGTCATCTTGGCCAAGGGATGCTAGGACCTTGATACTCTTAGTATTCTCAGGAGGGTTTGGGGTTTTTTTGTCAGATTGTGGTTTTGGTTTCAAAATAAACTAAAAAGTAATCAATTTATGATCAGCAACATTCTTTTATGTAAATGTTGAATGAACAGCTACGGTTTGACCGTGTTCTGTGACATTAAACAGCAAGTTGTAGGTGACAGAGGAATTCTTCTTTCCCTCACACAGTTGTAAACCTTTACAGTCAAAGATGGAGAAATGAAGATTCTTGGAGTATCACTTGTACAGTTTTTTCCTGACGTCTATTGAAATTTGCTTTTTTGTTTTGAACTAGATCTGTCAGTCTATTCTGAATTATTCTTACCAGATACATCTTGAGTTTAAGTAGCATCATTATGAAGAAATATGATGGAATACTTATGTCTTTTGTTTATCCAGAATAAAACATGTAATAAAAACATACAGGATCTTGTTTTGGAAAATGAGGTAGCCCTGTTAATCTAAGTCTAATTCGCCAAACTCATAATATGCTTAATGGATTAGCACTAGCTTACTTTGCGACAAGGCTGAAGAAAAGCAGTCCGTTCCTGCAGTTAAATATTAATCCTTGTTGGAATATTTTTCTAAATTTTTTTTCTTTGTTAATATTTCCAGTTCTGTCAGGGTTCTCATTGTCTTACTGTTTGTGGGGAAAACAGAAAATCGTGGTTTTATAATGTTTAATATTAGTGAAGGTGTTTCATTACAAGTAACAAGAGACAAAAGCTCTGTTTATCAGCTGATGTTTGAAAAAAAAAAAGTGGGAATTTTGGGAGGGTGTTAGTAAAACATTGATAACTTAAAAGAACATTTCCTCTTGTAAAAAAATGTTCAGTTGCTGGAATTGTTTCTAATGTTTCTTGAAGACTTTTTAGTGATCAGAGATAAAATGGATATTCCAGACATAGAGAGGAACTATTTATATTGTGACTTTGTTTCGGAAGAAAGCTGATCCTAAATTAGAATGGACTGGCACGGCTCCTACGCTGCAGAGAAGCTTTTTGGCCTCGTGTTTCTTGGTAGTGGCTTCTGGGGCTTCAGAACTCAGGGTTGTGTCTGTGCGTCTTGGAGCAGATAACGGGTTAACAGCAAGTCTGTTTGTGCACTTGACAGTGTGGACTTATGTTGAATAAGTATTTGGCTTTCCTTTGATTAAAAATTTTGGAAAAGAAACCCACCTTTCATGGTGACAACGATGTGATGTCCAGCATTGAGAAGGCTGTAGCAGTGCTTGCCAGTTTTTCTGCTTGTATTGAGGCTTGTTCTATTACATTCTAATAGAAGTTAAATGCCATGAACAGAAGGAAAAAAAATTTTTTGCTGGTGCTTTTGGTGTTGCGTTATTGGTTAGCTCCAGCGTGGGCTTGTGTTGTGTGCGTGTATCTTTGGGGGACCATGGCCCACGGAAATTTAGTTTGATTTTTGAAATGGCTCCTGCAAGGCGTTGTCAGGTAGTAACCATTACTTCTGGAATCACATTGCAAAATACTTAGCAATTTATAAGCCTCTTTTATTCATAGAGAGATGGGTTTAAAAAGGTTTCTTATGTGATTATCATTTTGAATAATATTTGAACTTAATACATGTCATCTCAGGGTTTTCTTTCTGTGTTAAGATATTGGATGCTGTTCAGTGGGCAGCTATCAAGGAACTGTCAATTTGTTATAAAAAAATCTGGCTAGGCAAATGACAGTTTAGGGGTGGCTTTTTTGTTATTTTTAGACTTAGTTCTGGTCAATTTCGTGGGGGAAAAAATGCTTCTCTGTTTATAATATTAAAACACTGTCTTATGTTCTGAAGTAATTCTCATCTGATAGTGTTTCCATAACTGCCTTCAAGTGGCTAAGTAAAGAGTGGTTTTCGGAAACGTTAGGTCTGGAATTGACATATATGAATTGACATAATTTTGTGCCTTAATCTTCCAAATGCTGGTGCATATCCTGGATTTCATTTTCATCTGAGTAAGGCTAAGCTGGTGCTGAAGTGTGGGAGTGGTCACAAACAAGACTTTGATTCTAGTGTAGACTGTTACTCCAAGTCATTCATCAGTGCAGGTTTTACCTGAAACTGTATTTTCTATTTACTGTTACAGGATATTTGAATTCTCTACATCTTAGCTGGCACCTAAGTAGGAAAATTCTTCATCCTTTCTTTTTTCACAAGGACAAATTACTGAGAGCACGCTCGACACATAATTTGAAGCCGAAGTGCTAATTTGGGCTTTGTTTCATTTGATGATGCATTCTTCCTTTTTTCCCTTCTGGCTGTGAAAAGAGAGAATTTTGGTAGCCAAACACGGAGCACAGCTACCTTGTCTCTTCAGCACAAATGCTGCTGGAGGGACCGCCCCTCTCCTTGGATGGGAATTGGGCTGAATGGTTTGTTTCTGGAAGCCCGTGGCTCCTCCTGTCTCTCTGTGGTGACTGCCTGGTTGTCACAGATGGAGCCCAGAGGGAGGTCTTACAACTGTTTGTCCAAATTCCAGAAGATAGAGGGGGAGGATGTTGTGAAGGAAAGTGTTTCTCTGTTCGGTGTCATCCATCTCCCCAAAATAAACCTGGGAGTACTGTCCTGGATCGCTCTAAGAGCCTGTGCACAAACATCTGGAAACCCTCTGTACACTCTAGAGATGATAAAGTCCGTTTAGCTGAGACAGTAGTTTGAGGGGATGGAATTTGATTAGAAAAGAATTATCTTTTTTCATCAGCAAACTTTGATTAGAACCAAATGTGCGCTTTAAGGAATTCTGCTGGCAGCGTGAAAACACAAGTCATAACGTCGGAGTGGCCGAGGAGCAAGGGTGCCGCTGAGTTTGTGGAACTTGGGTTCACGGGAGGCGAGTGTGGGAGGTTTGGAGAGGCTTGGCAGCCTCTCCGTGGGAGAGAGCGTGTTTTCCCGGGCGGCGGAATGAACCGGATTGCCAGGTGGTAACGGAGCCAGGGGCTGAGCAGAGGGAAGTGGCCGTGGTCCTCCAGCCCCACTGTCCCCTCGGGCTCTGAGCAGTCAGAGGGAACACAACCAGTACGTTTCCATTTGGTACAACTTGGGGAAAATAGGGAATGATGGTGAAAAGTTTTGATTTCTCAGCCGGCTCACTACGCCATTAATTTATGCTTAGAAATCATTTTTCCATCATCACGATTCTAATGTTAAAATTTAGATACGGAAGGAATGGGTGGAAGACTTTCAGTGTTGCAGTTTGCTGTGAGCAAGTGGGTTGTCTGCAGCTCTTTCCGTAACAAATGCTGATGCTCCTTTAAAACAGTTTGTAAAATTCAGATTATCCAAAATGAACTTGGTGGGTTTTACATATTTATTAGGGCTCGGAGCTTCTCATAGTTTCCAGACTTAATGGTAGCAGTAGCCTGAGACCTTTGGCAAGATACAGGCAGGAAAGCCAAGCACTACTGTAATATATTGTAGGGGATGTCCAAGTTGTGGCTTTTTTTGGTCTTTGAAGTACTTAACACTCACCTGTTAAATAAGGTTTTAGAGTACCCTAATAGCTAGCCACAGTTACTGCTGGGTAGAGGCAGTGTGAGCACATTTCCTGGGCTGAATTACCTAAATCCCTGCTTGTATTTTTTTTTCTCAGCTGCCTTCTCAGATCCATAGTAAAAATATTTTTTAAGCAAGCTTTTGTGTTTTGCAAATATTCAGTAGTTAAACGTTTGTTTCTTTAATAATGCCCGTTTGATAAACACTGAATATTATTTGTGTGATGTTTACAGGCGTGAAGAATTCTATTATTATTATTTTGTCTCTTCTGCTTCATCCAGGTTTGTGGCTTTATGCTCAGTCAAAAAGTATGATAATGAGAGCGCGGTCACTCTCACCAGCAGCCTACAAAGTCTTCAGCTTGGTTTTTTTTCCTGCCTGTCGTATGTAAATTTTCACGTGTAATATTATAGATAACTTACGGAGTTTTTAATACAGTTCTGGAATGAGACCAAACAAAGGATGTTTTTATTATAGTGCAAGTGGTCTTAGTTGCTGAGAATGTGTAGCTTCTGCTCGTGATCTGCAGGTTAGAGGACATTCATGCAGTGCTAAATAATTCTGTGAACAGATACTGATACTGATGAAATCCTACTCAGAATTTGAATAAGCTTTGCTCTGTTTACTGCGATGCTTTGGCTCTCTTTCCGTGTGAAACCAGTTCTTCGTGCTTCGGGAGGTAAAATAAGACCTGGGGTGTATCCACTTCTCCAGTTCAAGGGATAAGACAAATTTGTTCAGATTGCTCTATTTTTCTTTATCAAATCATAATCAGGTAGTTGTCTTTGAACAGGTTTTTTGTAAGTGAGAAGATAAAGAAATAGTCCCTACCCTAAAGCGAGGAGAGGGAGAGCCTGGCAATAATTGTGTCTCTGATGGTTGTTACAAGTGAAGTCATTTTTCTAATCCTGTAAACTGTGTGATTTGTTCTTGGAACTGACATTTCTTTGAGAGGTGAGAACTCATTGATATGATGGAACAGACCAAGCGAATTGCTTCATGAGGAATTATTGTAGTTTATTGTTGAGTCCTTCATCTCTTATAAAAATAGCTGGTGGAGGCATCTCTCCGGTGGGATCAGTGGGGCAAGAGCACTTCAGAGATTATGCTGCTGAAAAAAGGTGCTTGGAAAAAAATAGATGTTATTACTGTGTTTTTTTTTCTAAATATGGGAAACAGCAAAAATTAGCATTTTTGCTCTATGATAAGCTGACTGCATGCAGCTAAGTAACGTGGTATAAAATGTACATAAAATCCATGTGTGAAAGGGATCTGGTCAACTCTGATACTGAGTGTAGCACCGTAAATGCTTTCACAATTCTCAATAGCAAACTTCAGACAAACTGCATTAATGCTGTTTGCCTTCACAGGTCTGGTTATCGGGTTATGTGCCATTGTTTTTAAGTTACTATAAAACCTGCTCGTAGTTTTTAAGCTTTATGTCTTTTGATCACCTCAGTTTGTCTAAAACTGGCAACTGTAAAGCTCGTGTTGAAGCTGATGTTTTCCTGGGGTAACAACTGGGGAAGCACATTGGGGAAAACAAGGTGTTTACAAGCTTTTCGATAACATTCCATCTTTTGGAAGTAAGATGGTGTTGGAGACCTTATAAGGAAAAAAAAAGGGCGTAGTTTAATTGACTTTGGTATGATTTGTTAACTGCTCAAGTGGATATTTTTGTAGCTATAGCTTAGAACTTAATTGCTCAGAAGTTAATTTTTCTTGTTGTTTTTTCCAAATTCCAGAGCATAAACATGTAAAAATCCAAGTTTTAATGAACGCAATTTTTCTGATGTCTAAGTTCAGTTATGGGTCATGAAAGTAAGGTGTTGAAAAAGATGCTTATAGAAACTGGGACTTGGAAAGACGGGGACAAAGACTTCAAACCGAGCATTGACACGTTCTGTGGTGAGGCAAGCAAAAAGCGTGTGACACATTTGGAGTTTGCCAGATCCACAAAAACTGGGGAGAAAAGCATCCTTAATACTGGTGGCTACTTGTGTATCCAGTGTGTTATTTAAATTAGCATCGGGTTAACTCTGGTGGTGTGAAATTGCTCAAAAAATTGTCAATATATTTCTGAGATTTTTGGGAATGTGGGAATTTTGACATTTCTAAGGGGGTTTTGGAGAACGAGCGGTGCTGGGTGCTGCAGGTGGTTTAGGTGGCATTATACTACAGATAAGACTAATTACAGAGATGTGAAAGATAAGATAGGTCTCTTACGTTACGCTTTCAGATGCAGATCTCAAATATAGAAGATATCTGGGAAGGGTGTGTTACCTGTGTGAGGTGATTGCGTTGGGTACGGGACTTCCACAACTGATACTTGAAAGGTTCTCAAGATTTATATACTCATGTAGCGTCCTTTTGCATTGTGGTTTTTCCTGTCATTTATTTCTCATTAATTTTTGCCTGCCATGGGGATAATATGGTTATGTCCAGTATGAAATAAATTTGAATTAAATAGTAAATATTGCAGCTCTTGAGCTTTGATGTGGTTTTTATATCTTAAAATGTCTGTGGGCCTTAGTCAGGACATCAAATTAGTTACAAAACTGTTCCTTTCTGTCACAGGCATATTTAGCTGGTGGAAGTGCTGTATGTAGAAGATAAAACTGGGCAAGTGTTTATAGTGAAATAAGTTGCAGTTATGGGAGGATTAATGTTTATGAGTAACTGCTTATGATAGTATTCAAATTATTGATCCTGGTACTGGAAGTTACTCCCCTGCCTCCCCTCCATATCTTTAATCCTGGGCAATCCAAATCCACTCAGTCCTTAAGTGATTATATGGAGATCAGAAACATGAAGTTAGAGGGTTCTTCAATAAAGAAGAAAAAGATTTCAGATCTCTTGATTGAACGTTCAGACTGAAGAACAGTAGCCAAGGTACAAGTTGTATTTTTTTTTTTTTTTTTTAATATATTGATTTCTGGGACGTGGAATCTCATCACTAAGAACTAGACCCATTTATTGCTAGAAAAGGCTTTTAAAAATCATTAAAATGTTGTGAGTTTAAATGAAAATTAATGTGGGAGGTTTTACTGCCGCTGTCACGCAGGGAGCTGGGCATCATGTTCCTACAGTCGCTTCTGTTTTAATAA
This sequence comes from Tringa solitaria, assembly GCA_026413425.1. Classification (NCBI taxonomy): domain Eukaryota; kingdom Metazoa; phylum Chordata; class Aves; order Charadriiformes; family Scolopacidae; genus Tringa; species Tringa solitaria. The sequence continues at coordinate 3,288,494 of JAOXJM010000007.1, forward strand.
TGGGTGTAAAACCCCCAATGCAATAAATCCTGTCCCTTGTGGGTATGTCAGTGTTGAAAAGAATGTGTTTTGCTTTCTGTGGTCCCAGTCTATAAGGTGCTCACAGCCTGCCCTGTGCAAAGGGAGCCGGGGAGCTCCGTGCGAGGGGGTCCTGCTGCCGGGGGCTCTTTGTCCAGCCCTTACCCACTGGGGAGGTTCAGATGGTCACCTCGGTTACCCGGCCCTGGGGGGTCCAGGGAGCTGGTGGAGGGCAGATGTTCACGCTAAACCCCTCCTCTAAGTACTTCAGATTTCAGACATCCTGAATTAGCCTTTTTTTTGTTTGTTTGTTTGTTTTAAAAAAGCCTTCAAAACTTGGGAGTGGTGCTAATGCTCTTAGCAGAAATGTAGTTTTATGAGCTAGTATTCTATTATTTCCTTTCACAAATAATTTTAGTAAAAAGCAATTTATCTTTGATTGTTAAAGGTGTAGCCGCTTGTAATGAAGCGAAAATGTTGAATTATGTGAGCGGCTTTACATTTTGATTTTTGGGTCTTTCCCCAGTCTTTAGAAATGGAAGCTCGAGTTCTGTTCCTGGAAATGGCAATGACCATTTAATGGAATTAGCTTTCAACAGCCTTTGATTTTAGGTCAGGTTGACTAATGTTAAGAAGATTAAAAATATTTGAATTTATTATCTATTTCACTAAAAATGGACACCCATCTTAGGAAACACTACTTATGTAGTGCCAGTGGGGTTTTAGTGTGTGTCTTCAAACAGTCTTCAGTATATAGTCCCTATATCATGGCATTCAGTGTCACATAAAGGAGAAACAGTGATCTTAATTTTTAAAAATGTCAAAAAGCTTTCCATTTTGAAAAACAGGGGCAGTAGGGTAGGACTAACTGAGTAGCTGTAAGAGCTGTTACAACAACGCTGGTTTCCTTCATATTTTAATTTAAATGAGGTGTGTTTCTGGCTCAGTTTCTTTGTGAACATGAAGGGCTCTGCAGTGTCCAAATACTGCGCAGCTGATTTTTGCGGTTCAAAGATGTGCTACGGGTGGGAGGTTTTTTTGAATGGGGAAATTTAATTATTCTGGAAATGAGCTGAATGAAAAGTAAATATGCAGCCAAATTAATAATTCCTGTAACTGTAGATGTACTTATTTAAGATGAACTGTTGAAGTGGCTTCGGGGGAAGATCTTCAGTGACTGGATGGCATAGGATAGAATTTTATGTTTGAAAATTAGGAAATGTCGGGCTTCTATTAAGACAACACACTTGAGGCTAAGAAGGATTTTTCCCAGAGTTGAAGACTCTCATTATGACTGTTGGCTATTAGAAAGATCAATAGCTTCAAGTCAGATTACAGAATGTGAGTAGAAGTATTTATTTGGGACTATATCTATTTTGAACTTGTTTTATGTCTTTTCAATAATATCAAGAAATATTGCTTACAACAGCATTTCCTTCCACGTCCAGCTGTTAGAATCAGTGACTACAGCCTTTGACAGGGGCAGGACTTCAGCGAGCGATGCGTGGATTTGAGGTGGAAGAGATGCCATCAGAGCTATCAAAGTATTAATTGGTGATAGTGCCTTTCTTTCCTGCCAGCCATGGAGCTGGGCTGGTGCCGAGCAGAAGTGGAAAAGTCTTTCTGCGGGTTGGAAACCAGTGGGGAAGAGGTGGGGTGTGAGGATGGAGACTCCTGTCTTGTTAATTTTAACTGGCGTGTAAATTACCACACTCGGGACCTGTGTTCAGCTTGATAAAATAAGACAACTTGTGGAAATTTGGCCATTCCAAAAGAAGTTAATTTTAGAACTTGGTTTAAAATTCATGTTGAATCTGAATCCGATTGGAGTGGTTTTGCTTCGTGGGCTTTAATTTTGATCTAAAGGCTGAAAAGCTGCAGTAGTTTGCTTCCATACTCCTGTCTTCAAAACCACAGACGATCAGCTCACTGGAGACTCGCTTGTTTCGCAGACCTTTTGGAAAATGGTGTTGGGCAGATATTTCGGTCTTTCTATGAAATCTGACAGTTTAGAACTAAGAAAATAGGTGGCTTAGTTTTCCTTTTAAATTTGAGACTGTTTGGCTGGCCCCTCCTAGTGACTGAGTGTTGCAGGCACAGATGTTTTGAGATATTGCTTGAAGTATCTGTAAATTTTGCTTTGAAGATGTATACATACATATATATATACACAAATACACACACACTTTGCTCAGGTGATACACAGAGCATTTTAGCCCATGATCTAAGGAAATGATTTTTTTTATTTCAAAATAAAATTAAAATACACCGTCACCTCTACTGGTCAGTGCATATTATTAGTATCATTCTGATTAAGGTGGATCTTATTGAAGGAAGCAGCTAGAGATGTGTAAGGGACAGGGCACTTCAGCCCATGTTGAAACGCTTTCTTGCAAGGGTCTCTAATGTCTTGAGACACCTCAGTGGTAACGTAGAGGAGTTTCACTGAAGTATGTATTTGTCGGGAGGCAATTATAGATGCTTTACTTAATTAAAATTTAAGCACAAAGACCTCCTGAAAACCATTTGCAGTGGAAACGACAGACTTAATTACATTTGGTATTTTTTGCACTTGATTTTCTTTCTGTTCTTTCATTTGCCGTGAATTACAGTTAAAATGTTTACTTCTGTTTACAGCTGACACCACGTACTGGTGATACATGACGAAACTTTTCTTTGTTGTTTCAGATAACGTCCCAGAGGAGCTGAAGGACCCTTTCTACATAGATCAGTATGAACAAGAGCATATTAAGCCGCCCGTCATCAAGCTGCTGCTCTCCGGCGAGCTGTACTGCCGCGTCTGCAGCCTGATCCTGAAGGGGGATCAGGTGGCTGCTCTGCAGGGACACCAGTCCGTGATCCAGGCTCTGTCTCGAAAAGGGATTTACGTCATGGAGAGTGATGATACACCTGTGTCTGAATCTGATCTGGGCTGTGCACCAATCAAAATGGTTAGCTTAATTAAATCCCCCTAATGATCTTCTTTTTATTTAACGCTATTTAAAATAGTTAATGGAACGAAGAGCTCTTAATTTCTAGGTCACTAACCTCAGGAATTTTTTATTTTAAGTACAGTTAGAATATACAGGTGATTTTTTTTCTTAAAGGATTTTATTTTTCAATACTCATTTTTTACTTCTTTTAGAGTTCTCATATGGCAATGATCGATGCTCTTATGATGGCCTACACTGTAGAAATGATCAGCATTGAAAAGGTGGTCGCTAGCGTCAAGCGTTTCTCTACATTCAGTGCCTCAAAAGAACTGCCCTATGACTTGGAAGATGCAATGGTTTTCTGGATTAACAAGGTAAATTTTATTTTGGGGAAAGCCTGCCTTTTTCTTATTATCTCTCTTCAGATTTCTAAAAATGTTCCGATGAGTGTCTTCCTTCCATCTTTCTGTGCATTTCTATCATCTTTTCCACTTCAGAGGAAGAGAATTGGTTTAATTACTGTGTTTTTACTTGTTATCTCAAGTCCAATGGTAGTTGGATGGTTGGGTATAATATCATCCTAATTGAGATTGTTATTAATGGTGTTTGATTTCCTGAATACTGAAATGTATTCTAATTTAATCTTCTTGCTTGACTTCCCAAGGTTTCCATATGCATTGGGAAAGTGAATCAAACTAGCAGGGAAATGCAATTTATTTTTCTTAAGGGTGTTGTAATAAAGCTGGTAAATTCTTCAAGGGAAATTTTAAAATAGAAAAGATAATTAAGAACTAAATTAGGAAAATTGTGGAAATTGGGTTCTTTATTTTCAGACAAGCTGCCATGAGGGGTTTTGGGTTTTTTTTAGGTGAAGCGTTGTTTCATGTTAATTAACAAGATGGACTTAATTCTGACTAGCTTGAATACAGCTAACAGAAATACTGAAACTTTTCAAAGGGTAGAGGTTAAATTACTGAAACCCTTTCAAGTGACAACAGAGTCACATTCCAAAGATAATGTCTCCTTTGCAAAGCCAGGATTCCCTTGTTGTGATTATAGCTACTCTAATGAGAGAGTTGTTCTTGAAATCTGTCGTAACACATTTTTCTGTGAATTTTTTCTGTTTGTAGAATGGATTGACCATTAAGTAAGGGGAGGAAGAAAAAAAATTGACTTGTGGGAACATATATTCAGATGTATTTTAATATCTTTTCTATGCTCTGACCTTTTAGGTGAACCTTAAAATGAGAGAGATAACAGAGAAAGAGATTAAATTAAAACAGCAACTAATGGAAAGTCCAGGGCACCAAAAGGTAAGACAAATTTGTTTTCAGTTGTGATTTTGTGTATTGATGATTAATGGATTTAAATATAAACTTCTCAGTATTTTCTTTGCCAGGGAAATGTGAGGCATCCAGTTCTTGAAACTCCTGAGATTTTGTGCATGTAATTTTTGTGTGTCTTATCATCAGTGCCCTTCCCTACCTTTCAAGCCCACTGGTATCTTCTGATTTTTCTTTCATTTTCACTTGGACTAAAATAACTTGTTTCAACTTAAAATAACCTCTGTCAACTTTCTGTGGGTAAATATGACTCAACTTTCACAGCACAAAATATATATAATATATTTTGAAAGCTCTTGGGGCATATTCATTTTGCATGGGTTAATTGTCTAATGTATATTCAGAGACTTATTTAAGTTCTCTCCAGTAAGCATACTCTTGGCATTCAATTGTTATATGTGTGTGTTTGTAGTTTTTTCCACCTTTTTCCCTTGAAATTATATCACAATGCACTGACATTGCAAAATATAGTACACTTTCATTTCTGGAGAACATAAAATACATCTTTCTCAAACGTATCAGCTGTCTGAGCTCCTAATGGATGATTTGATGAAGCCTTAAGAAAAACTGCTATGTTATATCTTTAAATTGGCATTGCTGCACAAAGGGGATAAAAGCGTGACATACGAACAAGGCACAATTGTTTAACTTTCATGTTAGTGGCAAAGGTTTTCTTATGTGCCTTTTATGTAAAATAACTTGCTTCAGTGACAAGGGGCTGAAGAGCTGTTTAGTTTACAAGTCGATGTGTGGTCTGAAGGATCCCTTTAACTATTTGACTCTATTGACTTTTTGGTCTCATTTTAGTATTTTTAAATCTAAATTTCTAGGCTACAAGCCCTCTAAAATATGAAAGTGTTTATTGCTGAAGTGCATTTAAGTATTACTGCTTCTAACTTGCATTGCTGATGTTCCTCTCCTATTCCTACGTTCCTTTCCTTGCTTCCTGAGCAGTCTCCTTCCAAATGGTATTGGAAATTAGTACCTGTAAGTGAACTACTTTTACACCAGTTGTCATCCACAAAATCATGGCTTTTTAAATTTCTTCAGAGTGATTGCTTCCATTACAATGCTTCTTAGATGGTCTTTGAAAAAACACCACCTGTGTAAGCTTTTGGGTCATCAGGCTTAGTTTTCATAACGTGGTTTTTGCATACTGTACAGCATACAGCATAATCACTTCACAGCATTTCGAAATCCCATTTCACAACCCCAGGGCAGGAGTGAGGGATATGGAGTAGCAGCAAAAGAACAAGAAAATTAACAACAGTTGAAATGGTTGCATTTGCTATTTTTGTTGTAAGTAGGCAATTGATTGCAGCACTAAGGTGATAAAAAAGCTGGTCGGTTTAAATGGTTGCTTAATCTTTTGAAGCCATAGTTTAGATACCCTGATGTTTGCAGTAGCTCATTAAATAATGCTCTTGCACGGGTTTGTAAGTCTGTCAAAACCAGAACACCGTTATTCATTTAGATGGGGTCAGAAGATTTGACAAACCAGTTTGGACCCGTTATGACAGTTGCTGGGATTGATTGTATGCTAAATTAATGAGACTGAAGCTGGCAGAGTGGCAGGAAAGACAGTTTACGTATCAGCACAAAATACTTATTTTCTTTATGGTGAAGTGTGAAAACGGAATACCAATTCCACTATATATAAAAAAAAAATATAAATTTGTACTTCTAGTGTACCAGCCTGCTTTCTTTTGGCGGAGTTTCCTGGGTTTGTTTCAACTTGGCAGATATATTTCTTTGTTCTTTTGCTTTCCTTGCCTTGATACTCTTCCTCTTGCCCTTGCTGGGCTTGGTGTTTCTCATTTTCCCTCTGGGAAGATGAGCGCTGTTGTCTGGGTTGCAAATTCCAAAAAACAGTGCAGGTGGAAAAGGCAGGCGTGATGGGGGAGTCACCTGTCCTGAGAGAGCTCAGCCCCTCTCCTCTGCCTCGTAACCCTTCGTTCGTTTGAACCAAACGTATGGGCCGCAGTAAAAACTTTGAATATCTGAAATAAAGGAAACTCGAATGGGGACCTGCAGGCAAATAATATCTGTGAGTGAGCCCAGTCTTCCAGCCTCATTTAATGACCTGCACTGGTATGTAACGAAGCACTGACGTAGCGCCTCTCGCTTACGTTCTGCTGTGTTTAAAGGTCGCATCTGTGTTTGAGGCATATATCTGATAGCCTCTGGAGGAAGTTGAGCAGGTTTATGTTTCATTTAAAGAGACAGCTGGGAGAGAGTAGAAGGAACTACGGGACTTTGCAGGATGTCGTTGAGCAAGCAGGTGGTAAAGGAAGGAGTAAATAGAGATTATCTCACGGCTAGTCCAGTGCTGCTTAGATTATACTGGTTTACTGACAGATTTTGCAGTCTCCGTAGTTGTCACGCTGTATCACTCCTGTATTTCTTTTTTCTTTCATTTTTTTGAATTTCATTTCATTTTCTTTTTTTTTTCTTTTAATATAGAGTTCTCTCTATTTCAGTAGCATCCATTTCTGCACTTTAACGCATACAAATGTCATTAATTTTATGTATGGAGGGGAACAAACTACAAAACTCTGCTCAGAATGTTAGAAAGAATTCAGAGAATATGAGAATTCAGATATTCAGTATAAAAGACTAGAATAGTTAAGAGAATAATAGCTGAGCAAAAGATAAAGAATTAAATGAAGTCCGTAAAAACACCTCCTTGATGATAAATTTGTGTTTTTTCACCAGTGCTAAAACAAACAAGAAATTATTGCAGATTTTAGTTCTCAGGGTTGGCTGTAGTTGGCTTAAATTCCATTTAAGCCTATCGGGAAGGAAATATTTGTATCTACTTTACATACAGGAGGAATTAAAGCTTAAAAAGAAATTTCTGAAGTTTGTATTTAATGTGCTTAGTTTGACTAAGTGGATAAATGATGAACCTTTTAAGCTAACCAGTTCACCTTAGTGTGCATACTTATTTTACCAGACTTAATGGCCCCATTTCCAGTGCATAATGGATGTTGCTAATGCATTTGATTTGTTTCTTGTTTGAATAATCACCGTCGTGTATCTCACTATTTCTTTTTGTGTAAGCCTGATCTGATGCATGCCATATCGCACTGCATGCTGGAGCCAGTGGAATATGCTCGTGTGGTACAGTATGATTCACATTCCATTACATATTTGTGGAGTGCTCCAGGCTGGGGAAAAAATAATTTACACCTGGTAAAAGGACAGGAAGAATAGTATTAGTGTATAGACGTAGCCTTTAGTTACTTGTCTTTGTCAGAGAAACTTAACATAGCACGTTTGACAAAAGGAATAAATGAAATGGGTTCTTATTACTCTATTGTAAGTGATCTTTGTTCCGTTGAACAGATTTTTTTCTCAGCCTGTGCCATCCTAAATTGACACGTATGAGTGTGTGTGTGTGTGTAGAAAGCTCTCCCAGGTTGCCTTGGAAAGTGTATGACACCGTTGGTAAAATCCAGCTTTCCTCTGATGATTGAACATGATCTTTGTGCACGTTTGGCCGGCGCAGCAGTCGAGATAGTCGTTAGATGCTGAGTGGTAGCAATCCTCAAAAGTGTAAAAGGAATCGTTTTTTCCAACACTGACCGGTCTTTCTGCTGGGCCCTGCACTGTGTTGCTCTTTCGCTTGCCCGATGGCTTTGCTGCTCGAGCTTAGATACAGCTTCTAGCCCAGTGGCATGTGAGTGCTGTAGTAAATAGCCACGCCAAAACTTCTCTTGCAAAAGCTGCAAGAAGCAATGCCAAGATTTGTTCCTCAGTTGACTGGCTTCAGCTGCTCTTCAGCTCTGCTCCAAGTTACCTGAGGGCTTGGGGGTGGTTTGACGTTGATCCATCCTGAAATCAAGGAGAGTTTTGCTGTTGATTTACAAGGCCTGCCTGCTCCTCTTGCTGACCGTGTTTGGAAAAGGCCGCGGTTTTTAATTTTGCACGCCATTAGTATTGAGGGCTGGCTTGTCAGACATACGATGTTCTGAATCTCTCTGAGAGAACTTTGCTATCCGTGGACATGATGGCAAGTCTGTGGATGTAGGTAACGTATGAGAAATCACTAGCTCATCTAAATTAATTTTTTTTTTTGCTGTGTTTTGTTTTGTTTTTCCCAAGCTTTAAGTGTTTTCATGTAGTTGTCTGTGTCTCTTTCTTTGGATCTGCTGCATTCATGCATCTGTGTGGAAGGATTTTGACTTAAATTGCTTTTAACAAGTTAAAATGTGTGAACGAAGCTAGAAATTCAGCAGCACGGATTGCTTCCACATCTGAAGGGAATGATTAAAAGGGAAGCACCGTAGTCTTCAGAATTGGCTTCCATTGAGGGAAAAGTTTAACCTTGTAAATTATTTTTGACTTAAAGCAGAATGCGATAAAGGATCCACCGTAAAGAGTTTTCAGTGCTTAACAAAAATTCCTTCTTTTTTTTTTTTTTTTCCTTTTTCCTAGCATCATATGAACATTGTTTTCTGTTGGTAGGTGCGTTACCGAAGAGACCATCTTTCAAGCAGGCAATTACCTTACTTTCCTCTGCTTGAAGATTTGATGAAGGATGGTAGCGATGGTGCTGCTCTTCTAGCTGTGATACACTATTATTGTCCAGAGCAAATGAAACTAGATGGTAGGTAATCAAGATTTCTGAAAAATATAATAAAAATTTCTTTAGTCTTTGAAAGTTGAACGAGAAATACGTTAACAAATATAAATACATTAGCAAATAAAAATGCAACACATCTCATAGGTAGTGTACTGGAGAAGTACGTAATTTGACATTTTACAATCTAGTTTTGAAAATAATTTCTCCCAGTCTTCAGCAATTGTCACTCTTCAGCATTGCAAACATGAGTTCTCTTTCCCAGAAAATGTTTTTCTTAATAATTCACTGTCCTTGTTGCATTTAACTTCTACAAATCAACATTTTATATTGGTTTTTAAATTCTCAGATATGTTGTACCTTGCAGAGCTCCTGAATGTTTTCAGAAGGAACCAGCACTGTGAATCCTAGGAGTAACCTTTTATTACTCGCAAATCAAGATGTCTGTTTTTAATTGCTTTTGTATTTTGTCGTCATGTGTGTTCTTTGTAGCCTGCTTACCTTTTCTGTTGCTGTGACAGGCAGAATCCTATATGGATTCTAAAATGAATGCAAAATTGATTCTCTTTTATCTGTGTTTTTCTCCCTTCTTTTCCCATCCCTCTGGTATTTGACAGGTAGAGAAATGTCACTGGTAGCAAGTAAATATTGAATGATGGTGTATAAGCCGTCTGTGGAGTTCCTGTATGTAGCTTTTCTGTTAGTTGTGGATGGCAGGTTAATACATTGGAATAGTCTGGTAACTTGCTCATCTTTCTCACCTTTCTAGATATTTGTTTGAAGGAGGTAACATCAATTGCAGACAGCCTCTATAATATTCAACTTTTGAGAGAATTCTCAAATGAATATCTAAACAAATGCTTTTACCTCACATTGGAGGACATGTTATATGCTCCTTTGGTTTTAAAGGTAAGAAACATAATGAAGGTTATATTTTTAAAGAAAATGTGGGTAAATCATAAGTAGTTTTTTATTGAGATGTGGGTTTTCTTTTTTTTTTTTTTGACACTTTAGCCTAACGTCATGGTATTCATTGCGGAACTCTTCTGGTGGTTTGAAAATGTCAAACCAGACTTTGTACAACCAAGAGATATTCAGGAAATAAAAGATGGTAAGTTTTTAACTCATGATAAATGTTAGCATGTTATTTAAAAAATACTTACGTTACAAAGAAACTGGTGCACAGTGGTGTTTCCTTGGAGTTTTGTTTCTACCCAAACTTTCTGCTTGCTGGGGATCTTTGAAAGCAGTAAAAATGGAAGGAAAGTTAGTCCTAGATCCACCTGTGTTCTAATTTTTTGAATGAGACAGGTCATTTTTTCCCTAAAAGCACTAATTATTTACTTGTAACTTTCTTTCCATTAAAGTCATCATAAGATACATATTTTTAAATAAAGACTAATACGTGAGGTTTCATCTTAGTGTTGTTTCATAAGGTTTTGATTCTAATGCCCTGCAATCTGAAAGCTTACAGTTCTGTTTCGTTATTTTAATGGCTAGTATAAGTTGTGCTAATGTTATAAATGCCTTCCCAGTTAAAGCAGTGTTGCAGCAGAAGAGCAGTCGCCCACCTGTTCCTATTTCCAACGCAACGAAGCGCAGTTTCATGGCCAGCCCTGCCGGTGCGGGTCCCGCGGACTTGCAGCCCTCGGCACAGAGCGGCCCCGAAGCCTGTAGCAGGTACTACCTGCACCCTGAGGAGCCCGACTTTCTGTAAGTCTGTTTTCCTGTTGTTTAGTCTAATCTTCAATTTATACTTCCATTTGGATAACCTAGGAATTTCTGCTGCTGGATGTTCTGATTTTGCTACAAGCTGGGTGAATTTGAGTTGTGCGCAGTCAGTCTCTAAATATTCTCCATTTCAAAGAAAGGCTTTGCACTGTTAGGTTTGATCTTTGTTTGGCAAATGCCAACAAGCCCCACCAGTAAATGTCACCATGGCGTGATAGAAATTACTCTTTTATTTTGAAACAAAAGTGAAACATGAAAACTGTCCAAGTGGCTCATTTTAATAGCCATATTCTATGAATGGTGATGTGAAGACAAACTTGAGTAGGATCTAAAGTACAAGAAGGTTAATGACCAGGTTTTTCAGCAGATGCAGGTTTAATGGCAGCTAAAAAGTTATTTCAGCCTTTACTTTGTCTCTAATGTGCTATTTGCATAAGCTACATTTTAAATCCACTGTATTTAGAAACTCAGTTTGATTTCAGGTAGTACATTTACTTTTGTATTGTGTACATGTGCAAATCTTTTGTTCTCTTTAAATAACTTCTTTAACATTAATGAGATATTATTGTGTTTTAAAGAGGATGGTCAGAACTATTCCCAGTGTAAATTCAAAACTGTATAATTTCTTTCATTATAGAAATAAAACTCTTGTAGTGATGCATTTTTCTTTTTCTGAATTAGCGGCAAAGGAGGAAGCCCTGCCTTCAGCCCTTCCCATCCACTGCTCCCTTTGAGACAAAAGCAACAAAAATCATTACAGGGAGAAGACAGCCCTGGTAAGTCTGCCTTGAATTTGTGTTTCAACAGGCAATGACCACCAATGTCAGTACAGTAATGAATAAAAATATAAGTTCATATATGTGAATGATCTAAAACTGAATTAAACCGCAGTCAGCCAAGTGCTAAGCATGTTTAGTTTGAGTAAATCATCTTTATTTGTATGAAAAGATTTTAAAGGCCTTTTAGAAAGTTACTGGATTTTTAAAGTGTTTTTCTCTCACAAAGGAGCATGTTTCTCAGAATCTCAAGGGCAAGAAATTAAGGCTACCAATGTCAATTCTGTGAAAAGAAAGGAAAAAGCCACTTGTCAAATGGTCATAAGACTAGCAAAAGTCCTAGGAAGCAGGATTGTCATCCAGAATGACAAACTTACTCTAGTATTTGACGTATTTTGTCTAAATATTTTTTTAATTACTGAAAACCTAGGTTTTATACTTACACAGAGATGCTCAGAATTTCTTTTCCTTTATCAGCTAAGATACCAACCCAACATTCCAACTGCTTAGGCTCTAACAACATGCAGTGAGAACTTTCTTTTCTTTCCTTTTTTTTTTTTCTTTTTTTTAATGTGGGGAAAGTAAATTGAACAGTTTCACAGTTGGCAATACGAAAGTCAGATCTGTGGATGTGGTCACTTTCCATTGTAATTTTCTCAGGCTTTGTCTGTCTGTCTGTGGCAAATCTATTTTCTGCTGCCATCTCTTGGTGAAAGAGTTTATTATGTTTGCTATCAAGTAAAATGAAAGTTTCAAGACCACTTCTAAGCCATTAACAATTTAAAAAATATTTCAGGTCATCGACATCGTTCTAATTCTCTGACCCGTGTTGACGGGCAGCCACGAGGGTCAGTTCTTGCGTGGCCAGATCGGAAACCCAGGTAACAGATGCTTTTATTGCAGTATTGTTTAATGAAAGGACACTGGGAAAACTTCATTGTGTTACCACTTCTTTAGAACTGGTCCAAGGGGTGCTTAATTTTGTTTCCTTTTAATGTACATTTTCAGCGATGACTTGATTTTAGGGTTGCAGTTGAAAATACTTTAAGTATGATTTTCACAAGTACTGTTGAAAATTTACGTATCTGAAGTTATTATTTAGTGCTTCTTCTCACTTTTGATACAGAATACATTTTTCAAACGGAGCAAAAATTTTAGCTGTCTGTGTCATGGTCCTTAGCTCAACAGATTGTAATGTTTTGTGCTTAAGGTGTCAGCAGACTCTTCTTATCTTTTCTAGGCCTCTGTCTCAGCCAACACCGTTTGCTCTTCATCATTCTGCCAGCAGTGATGTGGACCCTGGGTCCGGTGACAGCATTAGCCTGGCTAGATCAATCAGCAAAGACAGTCTTGCCTCAAATGTTGTTAATGTCACTCCGAAAAATCAGCCTCATCCTCCATCAATGAAAACTAACGGGAAGAGCTTGCTCAACAACGTTGAAATTGAGGATGAAGATGAAGAGCTTATTGCAATAATCAGATCTGAAGAAAGGCCAAACCGCGGTGATGTTGAATCACAGAACGCATCGGCCAGGGTGCCCAGCATAGCTGCCACGGCGTGGTCTCCAAAAACAAACAGCGAGACTTCAGAAAGCAAACCAGACAGTTTTTACTTGGAGCCTTTAATGCCTGCCGTTCTAAAACCAGCAAAGGAAAAACAGATCATCAATAAAGAGGATGAATGTGGGGAGGGGAAACAAAGGAGTTTTATAACGAAGAGATTAAATGAAGGACACTTGCCTTTGATCCGCAAGAAAACAAATAGCAGTCATGGTGAGCATGACCTCAATAGGACTTTCACTCCAATTTCTAGTTCTGATTTCACTCCAGTTGCAGATCCCAGTACTGCAGATTCCATGGCACTGGCGGAGGCAAGTTTAGAAGCTTCCAGACCTTTGGCGAGTAGCAGTTTAGATCCTTCCACTCAGGAGGTATCCACTGGAGGATTTTTTCTTCATGCTGCTAAATCTGATGATGACATAGCAAGTAAAGTCAATGTGAGTTATGGGAAAAGTCTCAATTCGCATGTTCCAGATACCACGTGGACTATGGTGAGACAGGACTCCGATTCAGATCTCTTAGACATAGAAGACGCTGAGCAGGATTTGGTAGTCATAGATGACCATCCTATAGTCACTAAATACATTGGAGAGGAAGAATCTGCAAAATTGCAAGAAGATATGAAGGTAAAAGAACATGAAGATAAGGATGATGCTAGCGGACGTTCCAGCCCGTGTTTGAGTACAATTTCTCAAGTCAGCAGTGTGTCAATGGCCAGTGGCAGCGTCCGAATGACCAATTTTGCAGAACGAAAGCTTCAGAGGCTTAATAGCTACGAAACAAAGTCCAGCACAAGCAGTTCACAAAAGACCACACCGGATGGGTCAGAAAGCTGCCCGGCACCTCTGACCACATGGAAACAAAAGCGAGAGCAAAGCCCCAACAGTCAAAATAAAGATAACGTTAATCTTTTAGCTTCTGAACTGGTGCAGCTTCATATGCAGTTGGAAGAGAAACGGAGAGCGATAGAGGCTCAGAAGAAGAAGATGGAAGCCTTATCGGCAAGGCAGCGACTAAAATTGGGCAAGGCTGCTTTCTTGCATGTTGTTAAAAAAGGGAAATCTCCTGATGTTCCCCAACCACTTAAACCAGAACATTTTGCAAAAGAATATGCTCGGCACAACGGTGAAGATTTGGATGAAGTTTCCTTGGGTTCCAAATGTGAGGAGTTTCTTGTGAAAGAGGAGGAGAGAGAAGAAATGCTTAATGATTCTCCAGAAGTAGCAAAAGTAAAAATGCAAGAAAGCTTAGCTTTTGCTGAGCCACATAAACCAAAAGACTCTGCTGCTATACATGATTTGGAAAAAAGTAAAATTATTTCTGTTGCCCTCCTAGAAGACAATGTTACTGAAGTGGATATAAATGAATGTGATCTTTCTATTGAAAAACTAAATGAAACAATTAGTACACTTCAGCAGGCTATATTAAAGATTTCTCAGCAACAGGAGCTGCTTATGAAATCTCCATCAGTGCCATCACCAGGAACCAGAAGTAACTCTCAGGACCAAAAGGTAAAACCATCAATTCATTTTGTTGAGCCCCTATCTCCAACTGGAATGAACAGTCTTCGTAAACCACCTCGATTTGGTCAAGGAAGGAGTCCTCGATCAGGAAGACCAGCTGATCTGAAAGTCCCTAAAGACAGGCAACCAAATTCAACACGTGTTAAAACCCCAACACCGAGCCTAGAAACCTTACCACACTTAAGACCGTTTCCTCCCAACAGCTTGTCAAAGACCCCAACAGAAATCGGCTTGGAAAATAGTCCTGATCATGGAAGTGTTTCTCAAGAAAAGTGTTTCTTTGATACCTATAGACTTCACGATGAGAGCAATCAACGGTCGCTTGTTCTCTCCACCTCCAAAGATGCAAATATTATTTCTGAAATGAGCAAAGAGGTGAATAACAGCTTCAAGGAACTGGGGTTGAATTCTTCTGATGGCTCAGGAAAAGAAAACGTCCCAGTGGATGAGCCACTGAGAAGCAAGGCTAATCTCATCGAAGTGGACTTGTCTGACTTAAAAGCTCCGGATGAAGGAGAACTTGAAAACCAGGATAGCTCTACGGATATAATTAGTGAAGGTGATCAGAAGTCTGGTGTGGGCTTTTTCTTCAAGGTAAATGTATTACCTTTTTATATTTGCTTATTGTTACACATTTGCCCAGTATTAGAACTTTTTTTTTTCCACTTCATCCTTCTGGTGGAAAACAGTACATTCGGGTTGCAGTAATAGTATTTTAACAAATTGCATTGGAAAAGAATTGCTCGTGGAGAAAAAACTTTTTGACTTACAAAAACCTGGCTCTTGTGAACTTTACTGGGAACCAGGATTTGTATAGTGTGATTAATATTGACTCAAATTCCAAATCCTTACCATGATCCTGGGGTTATTTATGCTGCCCATCCTACCCCACATCGTAGTTGCATTGTACTTTGCAGTTCTAGAAGGTTTTGTGCTCGTTAGACATACTTAAAAATAAGAGTATGATGAGACCCTTTTTTCTTTTTTTCTCCTCACAGACTTAAGGGAACAATAAAACTGTCTCTTGAATTATTCTTGAGCAACAAAAAGTTCAATATAGTTCTAATTTACACTCAGCAATTCTAAAAATTTAAAGATTTCCAAAAGTAATAGCTTATGTTTTCCTAAAGTCCTCTTGGAATCCTCAGCAATCATGTGATGTCCAGCTTAACATATCACCTCTTATTCATTAAAACTCACTCTCTCTGAATTTTGCAGGATGAACAGAAAGCAGAAGATGAGCTCGCGAAAAAACGTGCAGCGTTCCTTTTAAAACAGCAGCGCAAAGCTGAGGAGGCTCGGATTCGGAAACAGCAGTTGGAGGCTGAAGTTGAACAGAAAAGAGATGAAGCTCGGTAATAACGTGGAAAATAATGCTGCTTTTTATCTTTAAGATGAGGAAAAATATTATATGTTGAATGTAACGTTGTGTCTCCTTTTCAGTCGCAAAGCTGAGGAGGACCGAATACGGAAAGAAGAAGAGAAGGCTCGAAGAGAACTGATCAAGCAAGAATATCTAAGGAAAAAACAGCAGCAAATTTTGGAGGAGCAAGGGCTTGGAAAGCCCAAATCAAAGCCCAAAAAACCCAGGCCAAAGTCGGTCCATCGCGAAGAATCTTACAGTGATTCGGGCACGAAGTGTTCTTCCACACGTAAGAATTCTGATTTGTTTGCTCTCTCACCGAGTCTATGAATCTGCTTTAACAAAACGTGTTTCACCTTTTCTCTTTCATTTTGTAGCGGATAATTTGAGCAGTGCTCAGTCTGGCTCCAGTCTGTCTTTGGCCTCAGCAGCAACAACTGAACCCGAAAGCGTACACTCTGGTGGCACGCCGTCCCAGAGGTAGAGATAAGCTTACTTTTAATTCGTTTATTTTTTATTACTCTGTTATGAAATAGCGTTGGCATTCGGTATTGTTTGCTTCAGCTCACTGACATAGAGGTGCAATAGTAATTAGTGAATCCATCTTCTGTTGTATGTGGCTACTGACTCCAGTGTTCTGCACAAACTTGCAGTTTTGTTTTGTTTTCTCCTAAAGGAATAATAGAATTTGTTTTCATAATTTGTCAGAGAAAATCTGATTGTTCTGGGGGAGGAAAAGGTCAATAGCCTGTTCCATTCAGAGCCAGTTACTGGTGAATTTAAAATTGGAGGGGGAAAAAGCAAGGTCTTGGCATATATTGATTTTATATTTTTTTCCCCAACAGAGTTGAATCAATGGAATCCTTACCAATACTGAGCAGAAATCCCAGCAGAAACACAGAGAGAGATTGGGAGAACGCTTCAACAGCATCTTCGATTGCTTCAGTGGCAGAATACACAGGTGACTGTTCTGTTTTAGTTTGGGCATCAGTTCTGAGGAACAGGTCGTAAAAAGCTGTGGTGTATTTAATGTGACGTGTTGTTATTTTTGAGAAGTTGTCAGGTGCATTTTGTTCTATTTAATATCTCTAAAAATAAGTTATTGTAGACAAATAGTTGAGGTTGGGTTTTTTTTCACTTTGATGAAGGAAAATCTTAACGCTTATAAATGTAGGGCAAATAATTTTTTTTTTTCTTAGGTCCGAAATTATTTAAGGAACCCAGCAGCAAATCAAACAAACACATTATTCACAACGCTATATCTCATTGCTGTCTCGCTGGAAAAGTGAACGAACCACATAAGAATTCAATATTAGAGGTAAACATTAAAATACAAGATTATTCATGCACTCACAATAAAAAGTATCTGTAATGCTCATTTCATAATCCCACCGGTGCCGTGTAGCGAATGCTGTTGCCTAAAGTGTACCTGTATTGAGAGTCCTTTATTTCCTGTGACTGAATGGACTTGGGGAAAACATGATCCTTTAATAATTAAACTCATACATTTATAGAAGGACTGAGTTAAACTTGTGTGTTTATAGAAGAACTGAAAATCACAATTACTCATCTAGTGTTTCAAAAAGCTGTAAACACTTACGTAGCTCTATGTGAAAGCTTAAAGCTTGGCATAAAATTAGATTTTTCACTGTGAACCATCTATGGATACGTTTGTTTGTTTATTTTTAATGCAGGAACTAGAGAAATGTGATGCCAACCACTACATCATTTTGTTCCGTGATGCTGGCTGCCAGTTCAGAGCACTTTATTGCTACTACCCCGACACTGAAGAAATCTACAAGCTGACTGGAACGGGGCCAAAGAGCATCACCAAGAAAATGATTGACAAACTTTATAAGTACAGTTCGGACAGAAAACAGTTTAACGTGATTCCAGCCAAAACCATGTCTGTCAGCGTGGATGCTCTTACGATTCACAACCACTTGTGGCAAGCCAAGCGACCCGCAGTGCCAAAGAAGACTCAGACTCGCAAATGACACTGAGCTCTTGGGGAGAAGATTGCTGGGATTTGCATCGAAAGAAGACATGTTTACCATTTTCCTCCAGTTTGGTATGAAATGTGCAGAACCATAAACATTTTTTAAGAAGCTTCTAAACAGAAACCGTGGATGCAAGTTATTAAGAATGAAGGAACGGTGCCAGTGTTTTTTTTATGGATAATAAATCTGCTGTTACACCCAATGCTAACTACTGTGGCTTTCAACTGATGAGGGACTCTGCATGTAGCAAGATCTTTAACAAGTGGATTTCCTTTTACTTGAAGCTTTTCATCGGTACAAATTGGGAATAATTCAGTTCTGTTTCCTCTCCACCTCATTCCCTTCTTTTTCCTGTCATTCTTAAAAGTTGGCAAGCTCCGAACTTCAGTAGAAGGATTGAACAGATCTTGGGTGAAGTGTTTTGGGTTTGGTTTGGTTTTTTAAACAGTCTTTAGGGAAATCTTCCTTTCAGACTTTTTTGAGGAACTGTTTAGTACATCAAATTATTGTACTGTATCTACTGCCAACGTTAAGTCCAGCTCTCAGATTTCTGAAAAAAGCCCCAACTTGTGCTGCTCAGAACAGAGTTTACTTGCAGTATCTGTTTAGGATAAGCATTGCAAGGATTGCAAAAGCCAGTCTTTTTTTTTAAAAAACAAACAGAATTGTTCGTAAATGTAAAGATTTCTGGAATACAATCATGAAGAGGCATACAGGTGCTACTAGCTGGAATGTGCCTGGCTGAAACTTAAGGCGAGCGGAATGGAGCACAGTTATTACTGATTTCAGTTTCAGGTAGTGTCCTAAAGATTTGTTTGCTTTAATAAGGATGGATTCTGGTAGGTATAGAACATTTCCACTCTGAGCACGCTACTCCTGTACGATGGTGCACTTAATAATCACAAATTTTAATGTTTTTATTACATCATGAAATGTAATTCCTACTTTCTTTGTCCTGTCTTTATTCTGAATGAGCAGCATGCTCTAATATCAAGAGTGTGTTATGTTTTTTATTTTGGGTGATATATTAATATATATTGATTTGTTTTTCTCATTTAAAAGCACAGAAATTTGCATTTGTTTCAAAAGCCCAAATAAGTCAAATGGCTTGGATTTCTTTTCATGTTGAAATATTAAATCTTGAGTTATGACCTTAAAAGTCTTTGTGTTTCAGCAGATTAAATTTTTGTCTGTGGTAACAGGGTATACTTGCAGTTCAGTTCCTTTTTTGTTGTTGTTGTTTTTTTTTAATTATTCCCATTTCTCATTTTTGGCCCCAGTTAGACTTCCGAGCAGGTTTCTGTAGCTATTGCCTAATTTAATCTGCTAACGAGCGCCTGCTCCATCTGGTCTGACACTACTACCCGCGGGTCGCGTAGGCTTATACCTTTGGTTTGCACATGTTTACTTTTATTTGAAGTGTTACTTGAATATGTGTCTCCTAAGTGCAAAAGGCACCACACCACCCTGGAGATGAACTGAGCTCTAACAGGACAGTGTAATTATTAAACTTAGAGAATAATGGAAGTTACAGAGAGTTATGTACATAAGGGGAAAATAGGGTACGGAATAAAGTACTAACTAGGTAGAGCCAAGTGAAGGTCTTCCGTTGCAGTCTCTCCATTTTTTCCCCTCCAGTACTCTGTGACTAGGCTGCTGCAACTTTGTAAATTATGTTAGATAGTTCGCTGCTTGTAAATAATTAAAAGGCTTTATGGTTTCTAAAGTGCTAAGTATTAAACACCGTCATGAGTGTAACTTTTGTTACCATGCTTTTCATGCTTGTGCTTTATTTCTCACTGTTTGATATTATATACCATATTTATTTTATGAAACACTGAAATTTAATAAAAATCATTAACTGATTTCCTTTTTATTTCATGTGTACTTTTGTTGTGTTGTTGTGACACTTCATCCCCTTAAAGAACTAATATGCTTTAAAGATGTGCCATTCTGTGTTTAGTTGAGCTCTCAGCCTCACCTGTAGGGAGCTGGAATAATTCCATGACAAGAGCTTCATTCTAACCCTGATTGCTTTGTGCAAGATTTTGAGCAACAGGCTTTCAGAAAATTGGAAAGTAATTTAACAGTCTCTTTAAGGATTTCTTTCATCTGTCTTCAGACTCTTGAATCTGGCTCGTGGGTTTTCTTGGATCTATGTGGTCAGTGACAGGATTTTGGAAGCACCAAGAGAATTTCCTTTGCTGGGCTCTTCAGTATTAGCTTGGTTGTGATTTGTAAAGATGAGCTGCCTCTAGAATTTAGGAATAAGCTGGTTGTTTAAGCTTCATAATGAATCCATGTTGGTTGCACAGAAGTGAAATTTGCATTCTCAAAGCTATAGACTTTTCCAATGCAGAAATAATTCTCTGTGACTGGACAGTAAATTTTTCAAAGAAGAAATTTTTTTTCCCACCCAATGAATTTTCTGAAGAAGTGCCTAAGCCTTTTGTAGTGCTCCCACCAAGTTTACTCTGAGCTGGAGAATTAGTTTCCCATGAGAGTAGTCTGAAAGTAGATTTGCCTCTGACCTCTCTCAATTTCTTACTGGTTTCTTACACATAATAAATACAAGAATGTACATCTTTAAAGTGCTTTTAAACGCAGTTTCTTTTCCTCAAACTTTCATGCCCCAGTCTGTTGTGTATTTACACGTGCTGTTTGCGTTTGTAGTTAATGTGTCTTTGTCTCATTTTCATCATCCTCTCCGGTAGAGTACGAGTCCAAGCAAGAATAAGCTGAGTTTGGAAAATACTGACTTTGAAAACCTTAACACAGTTGAAGACGACCTGCTGGGTGGCTAGAACGGTTGAGTGTGCAGAAAAAATAATCCGAGTTTTCTCCCCACTGGAGCAGAGAGTAAAGAGCTCTGAAACTGGTGATCTCTGGGGGGTTTCACTGACTGCAGCCAAGGGCTTGGGGCTGTTTCCTAAGGTGAGAGTTCTCAGGACTTGAATTTTCCATTCCTTTTGCTTTTTTGCCCCACAAGCCTTCAGAACTGATCGCTAGAGGCAATGTCAGAACGCTCAAAACCCCTTCACTTTGTTGTTTTGTTGGTTTTTTTTAATTCTAAATCCAGCAACAAACAAGACGTGTCATCTCTCTGAGCTGCTGGTCCTTGGAGCTTGGTGTACCCTGTGACAGCGGGACCCCACCTGAGGGGTTTCTGCAGTTGTGCTTTAGTGTCGCCGGTCTTTATGGCTGGGTGTTAAGCTATTATCTATGCTCTGCCTGTCCAATTAAATAGCTTTCAGTTAATTAGGGTTTTAAATTTAATTCATGGCAGTTGAGCGCGGTGCAGGTGGCGGAGGATGGCAGTGGTGGGACGTGTCACAGGCCACTCCCAGGACACCGATCTGGAAAGGGACCTGCAAAGAAGATTTTTGAGAGCTTGATTTTGTACCCATTTTTACTGCTACGTTACGTACACAGAACGGGAGAAATCTGTGAGGTATTTTGTGGGGGAGATGTTCTGTGTGCGCTTCTGATCAGTGGAAACTTTGATATCAGATTCTTCAGGACAGTTTGAAATCGAGGTATTCACGTGGTCGACTTGAGTATATTTTTTAGATGTCTACAATACATCTTTCAACGCATTAAAGCCGAAAAAAGAAAAAAATAATTGAATTCTGTCCTCATTTACATTGATCAGATGTTCTGTTGTTTAATTATATATATATGAAGATATTAAAAATGGGAGAAAAAGTTTACTACTTCTTACCTCTTAACTTTTTTTTTTTTTTTGGTGCTCCATGTATATTTATGATCCACTTAAAATTGTGATGGGTGGCAAATCCCATCGTGGTTTTAGCTTTAACGCGTCGTTGCAGCACCCAAGGAACCGAGGGATCCTCCATCCATCCCGAGAGCTCCCCGGGGAAGGCGGGTTTAATCCACCTCTGGCACAGGCTTCAGAAACTCAGAGTAGAAAACAGTGAATTGTGACTTGTTTTTTGGCAAAAGGCTCTGCCGGGCGTCGTCGTAGTCCT
Organism: Tringa solitaria; assembly: GCA_026413425.1. Lineage (NCBI taxonomy): Eukaryota > Metazoa > Chordata > Aves > Charadriiformes > Scolopacidae > Tringa > Tringa solitaria. The sequence goes on from JAOXJM010000007.1 coordinate 3,310,315, forward strand.
TTATCTCACACAAATTGTCAGGACGAAAATTCCAGAATTACAGGAAGAACTTGCACATCAGGAAATGTGAGTATATTTCCCACATTGCATTTAAAATTTTGCAATTAAGTTGAGATCACCGTTAGGACAATGAACTCTTATCACATAATAAACAAAAAATATTCAGGTTTGATTTTTTTTTTTAAAATTTATTTTGGATACATTATCAATATAAAATTATTATCTAAGTAAAATATTTCCCTCGTGGTTGTGAGCTCTCTGTTTTGCTCTACTTCCATATAAGTGCATTGCCCAGGATAATATTGAAGGAAGAGGAAGATGTGACTGAGCTTACGCTGTAAAAAAACATATCAAAAGGCCTGTTTCTTCTCTTTTACGTTGACAGTTGGAGTGTTAAAAGTCCATAATCTGAAGCCATCCAAAGAAAACTGTAACTGAGGATCTTCATATGAAGGAAATGGAATGTCCCTTCTGGATGAAGGGCAAATCAAGTGAAAAGATCACCTCATTAAAATGCTGCTTTTTTTTTTTTTTTCCAGTTCATAAACGATCCCAAATCTTATGATCGGCTGTTCTTGTCCCCCAGACTGAGAATTTCTCAATGTTTGGGTAGAATAAATGACAAAAATAAGCTAGTATTTTGGTAGTTGAGCTATATTAAGTACAGTCCGTATGGCAAAAAAGATTAATTCCAGAAATTGAAAGGCTCATGATGGTAGAAATGTGAAATGAAAACTGAATTACTTTTAGTCTGTTTCCCTTTTATTTTGCAGGGCTGTTTCTTGCCATACACTTTGCATTGCAGGGTTATATTGTGTTAGTTATCCAAAGCACATTTAGACATTTAAGAGATAGATTTTTTTTTTTTTCTTAGGGTTGTGCTTCCCAGTTTCCCAGAGCTGCTGAACGCCTCCAGCAAAAATCACAGGATGGATTTATTTACTTGCCCCACCTAAATAAATATAAATCTGCTTTCAAATCCCATCTTGGTACTGAAATACTGTCACGGTTTCCTGATCCATCCCTCTGAACCGGTTCAGAAATAACATATATTTATTGTACTGGGTGGGGGGGAACGCTCTGGGGAACGCATCTTAAATGGATGTGTGCAGCAGGAATGATTAAATATTCAATATACAGCATTTGTTGAAATTCAAATGAGGCACTTGAAAGAAGGGTTTGAAGCATACGGACCTCCCAGAATTACCATGGCATTACATGGAAATCTCACCAAAGGAAAAACTTACTGCTTTTGAATCTATGTCTTTCAGGGAACAGCTACAAAAACTGAATTTTACAATAAAAACTAAAAATCCCCTTCATAGTTCTGATTTTTATTTCTCAGCCACATCAAAACCATTCTTTTTTCTTTTTTTTAAATTTTTTTATTCTAATGTATATTTTAGCACTCCAGATTTTTCTCATCTAAAAGAAGTTTTAAGTGTTAGAAGCTAATTTTTTCTCAGCCAGGACAAAAAATTGAATGCATTTTGGTTCATTTTGTGGTATTATTTCCTCTTCTTTTACTGCTTCTGTTGCCGTAGAAGATGAAGCGAGATAAAAAGCAGGTGCGACCAGGTGAAGAACCTCCTGCTGAGAAGTGGTGAAGTCCTCTTGGCGTGGTGACAAAGCAACTGAGAAACAGCATCTGGTGACAGTGACACAAACTAAAACAGACACAAGCCTGGAAATCCTGATGCAGAATGGGTGGGTTTGTTGGGAAATGAAGGTATTTGGGGGAGATCTCCCAACCAGGGACCTGTGAGTGGAAACTGGAGCCAACCAAAGCCAAGCCCACTTAAGACATGAAGGGTGCTGCCATGTGGGCATGTGGATGAGCTTTCACAGCTTCACTAAAGAAATGGAATCACAGAGGGATGTGGGGTTGGAAGGGACCTCTGGAGATCATCCAGTCCAACCCCCTGCCAGAG